>OY856413.1:1077582196-1078182196 GCA_963693085.1 Alisma plantago-aquatica | reverse complement strand
AACACTCAACAATGTGAATCAACACAAGGTTGAACCCTTCAATTGAGCTCCAATTGGGCCCAAACGGTCTTGAGATCGTGTGGATGAACTCCACACGGTCTTGAGACCGTTTTCCCAAGATTTCATCAAAATCTAATGTGATTTGATAGGGGTTGAACCTTGATTGAGTCTCAAATCAGTATTTTAATTAATTCAATAACCTATTGCAATTGGGCTCTCAATTGATCAAATTACCTTAACCCTAGACCTTCAAATGGTCTTGGGTTGTCACCACACGGTCTTGAGACCGTTTGGATGAGTTCCAAACGGTCTTGAGACCGTTTGCCCATCCAAACTTTGGATTCTAGTGAAAATTCTTCAAGGTTGGATCCATTGAGTTGGTGATCATATCAATACTTAATTGCAATGTAATTTGGTATGTTTGTACCTTCAATTGGTCAACTATACTTGACCCCAGACCTTCACACAGTCTTGGGTGATTCCCCACACGGTATTGAGACCGTTTGATTGATCTCCAAACGGTCTTGAGACCGTTTGGGTCCATCAACCCAAAAACACTAAGTTATTCATTGAGATTTCAGTACTGATTTCAATTAGAGTTTGCCCTAGTAATCACCCTTCAACTCTTAGCTCGTTTGGAATTAGTCCATAAAATTTGGTGATTTGTTAATAAACATTATTTTGAACAGTAATATCATACGGTCAATGCTTGGTCAACGTTCTTACACGGTCTTGAGACCGTTGCCCAAAAAGGGCGATTTCAACAGATTGGAAATCAGGAGTAAATTCAATTAAAGTTGTTGATTAAAAAGGCCATATCTCACGATTCCTTTGGAGTTATCATCTCAAATTTTTTGGGTAATTATCCTACATAATTATAAACAGATTTCTTATACGGTCCACGCTCGGTCAACGTGGACAAATGGTCTTGAAGACCGTTTTCCCTTACACGGTCTTGAGACCGTTTGCTCACCAAACGGTTTTGCAAACCATGTGAGCACTTGGTGGAGACCGTTTGGTAAAGTAAAAAGTAGTGGATTAACTTTGGAAATAACGTCTTCATCTCCTAGCTCAAGAACAGAAAGGATTTCTCATGGATTTGCTTGCAAGGTAGAAAAGGAAAGTAGAGAAGAAGAAGAACTATCATCTAAAAGCATGAACAAGATGTATATAACAAAGCATGGGTTTAGAGTTATAAAACCCGCCTAAAGCTTGCTCTTTGAGCTCCAAGCTTTCGAGATCCAAGATTTAATGGCATCCTTGAGCTTCCACAGGTCGGCCAAGGTGATCCTTCCAAGGAAAGTTGAGAAAAGGTGGCTAGAAAGGTAGAGTTAAGGGAGCTAGTCATCGATTTGGTCTTGAATTCGAGTTCTAACCATGAAATTAGGCAAAAGGAGGGATCCAAACCTACCTTGCACACCTTTGGTCGTCCTCCTGAGCTCCAAGCTCTCCTTAGTCGGTTTGGTTGAAAGGAACAGTGAAAGGAACGAAGGGAGAGGTTCCTTGCTAAGTGAAGTTGAGGGTATATATACTTGGGGTGGGATTTATAACATTAGCTCATGAGTTTTCCATAATTTCAACTAAGTCCCTCCATCCTTCTTTGCTCGTCCTCTCTTCTTAATTCTAAGGACAACTTTTCTTATAGGGCCAAGAAATGAGGGCAAAGAAGATCAACCTATTACTAAAGCACACACATAAAAAGGGCTATAGTACATACACCCTGATTATTCAATCACAAAGGTGTTTTTCATAACTTGATTAATCAATTGAAGTGACCTTTCATCATTTATTCTCTAAATGATGATAAGAGTCTTAAAAGATACATTATATGATGTATTTTACAAATTGCATCCCTAAATTTGGGTAAATTGCATTTTACTCCAAATTAGGGTTTCAAGCACCGGGATTGCTTCCACAGCTGCACCTTGGTGCCCAAGCTTGGGATATCCCTCCAACTTTACCAAAATGATTCTCGTGATGTATCAACATCAGAGGGACATCTCAACATGTGCAAATTGCAAGTTAACCCTTCTAACTGGTTAATTTGCACATAGGTCCCTGTAATACAAAACAATACTACAACTTTATACAAAACACCTAGGGTTAACTCATAACCCAGGTCAGGGATGTTACACGATAACTCTTGGGTTAATAGGTTAAGCTCACAAGCTAAAGAACGTTGTATAAACGAATGAGTAGCACTCAGATCTATCAAAACTGTAACTGAAATGCTATTAAAGAAAAGCATTTCTCCTGTAATCACTCGAGAAGAAATAATACCTTCTTGTGGTGTCAAAGAGAAGAAGCATCCTGAAGCTCTTCCTCTCCCATGATGTCCTCATTGTCCTTCCCTAGCACTAGGTGTTGTACCACCTCGAGAACCTGAAGCTACAGAGGAACCGGGTCCTCCATCTGGAGCCTGTCTCGGGACATTATGGTACTATGACTGGGAACTATGTGTTTCCACTTGCTATAATTAGGGGCATTGCCTTCTAAGTGTCCCACCTGTCCACAGATATAACAACCCTGAAAATTTGCACCCCAACACTGACCGGAGTGCGACCTTCAATAGATATCACACATCAGTATCTCTTTCCTTGGCAGGCCTGTCACTGAGACCGATGATCTATAATACCTTCCTCTAGATGCATTGCTCCATCTCCCTGGATTATATCTTCCCCTACTCTGAGAAGATATCACATCTTCAGATCCTTGTTTACTCAAATAGCCAAATCCTCGTCCAAGCTTCGAGAAGAAACCATCACCCCTCCTCGGTGTCCACTACTAACTTATCCTCTTCCGAAGTCTCCGGGTCTCTTTCTATTCTCATATCACTTATCAGCGTTCACAGACTCCTCTACACATCTTACTGCCTCTAAAAATTTCCCAAAGTTTTCTCTATCTCTTTGACCAATGGCTGAAATGGTGTGTCTAATCTCTGATCTTAATCCTTCTTGAAATCTTCTGCACTTTTCTACATCATTAGGAATAACTTACGGATAGCAATTTGCCAACCTTGTGAAGTGTGCCTCATATTCACCAATTGTCATACTTCCTTGTCTAATATTCTACAGTTGTCTTATTTTCTCACTCAAAAAAGTATGTGGGTAGTACTTAAGATGGAATTCATCAATGAAATCCTTCCAAGTCAATACAATGTCTCTCCTTTTATCTTCCACTCCACGCCACTAAAGCTCTGCATCACCTTTAAGAAAATAAACTGCGTGATTGATTTGTCTTTCCTCAGACAGCTCCATCAGACGGAACACTTTCTCTAACTGTCTCATCCATTCATTTGCCACTTAAATCTCACACTCATTTGTAAGAGGAGGGGTGTGTATGTAAGAACAAAGGGGGCTAGCTAGGGATCCACTAATTGGACCTAGGAGCCATTCCTAAGATTGCCACATACACCCCAACTCCTCCTAGAAATGAAGTGTTATCAAAAACCTCAAAACAAGCAATTCATATAAGAAGCACAAACCACATGCAATAAGATAGGAAAAGAGATGGAAGCAAGAAGTAATCATCATAAATATGAATTGAGTTCATTCCAAGAATTTATCCCCCAACATGGTATCAAAGTAACATTTTAATCCCAATCAGCCCACCACAAGGGGGCTTAGCTATACATGATCATGAAAACAGGAAAAGAAAGGGGTAGAAGAGGAAGAAACTCCATGAAGCTTGATGAAGTGGCCTTCTTCTTCACCTCCAAGCAGCTGCAGACGTCCTCCCTCCTCCAATGGTGCAGGGGTGCATGAAAATGGTGGAATGGATGGATAGAAACCTAGAGAAACTAGGTTTCTATGGTGGAAATGAATGGAAAGTGGGTGGAAATGGGGTTGAATGCAAGGAAATGGGTGGATGGGAGCAAGGGATGCAAGGGAGAAGCTAGGTGACGGCTAGGGAGTGCTCTCTCTCGATCCCTAGAAGCAACTAGTGCTTATATAGGGGCTAGGGCTAAGTGGGGGTATAATAGGAAAATCAGTGAAAGTTGTATAGGTTTTGGGGTGGTAGCACGGCCGTGCTGGGTAGGAATGAGCATGGTCGTGGTGGAGGGGAACGGCCGTGTTGGCTAAGTGTTAAGTTAACAGGTTGGTGGCTGAAAACGATGGCTGGTGGAACGGCCGTGCTGGGCAGCACGGCCGTGTTGGGTACTAGGTAGAACAGCCGTGATGGGTAGCACGGCCATGGTGGCGGAGTTGGGAGGAGGTCGTTTTGAGCAGCACGCCCGTTCCATCTTCATCCAACACGTCCGTGCTGGGCAACACGGCCGTGGTGGCTGACTTGCTTGAACTTCAATGATTTGTCGATCAACCTGTAAATTTGCTCAATTGCCAGCACGGCCGTTCCATGGCACCACGGCCGTGTTGGGGTCTTTTAATGCTAGCATGGCTTCAACCTTCATAATTCTTGGATGCCTTTTCTTGGAGATGATTCTTGGCCACTGGAGGTAGGTTGAGGGAGACTTTGGGGCCTTCTTTGGGTCCCTCCTTGAGTGGGGGAACCCTATAACTCCCGCTCTCTCTCTCGTCCATCTAAGCATGGTCTAAGTACCTGAAATACAGTGCAAAGAGCATCCATAAGCGTATTTGCAATGATAATCATATTGGGGGAAAATACTTGTAATCTAACATGTTTAGATGCAACTTAAATACAAAATGGCACAGGATGGAGCCCTAAAATAGGGCTGCATCAGTGATCAGTTGATCGTCTGTAACAGCATAAAGCTATCCTTGTTTCATGACCATCGGTTTGTCATGTAGTATTATATATAGTTGTTGACTGCACCGGGTTGATCACTGGAAAATCCGATATAGTAAATTTTATCACAAATATAAAAAATAAAAATTATAGGGTAGCTAGCACCTTGGGGTAGTATATTTTGGTTTAAATTGCTACTTTAACCAGCATTTTTATGTATACGGTGACCATTGATGTAGATGTTGCATGAGTTGTATTGATAAGCCACACCGGTTTTCATACGCTCACTAAAAAGGTTATATATATAGTGGTCAATGTTGGATGGATGCCTTCAGTGGGTCAGCATTAGACCACAAAGGTTTTGTAGAGATATATTCTTGGCAAAAAAACCAAAATGGCACGTTTGGCCATTTTAATTCCCAGAATAGCACGTTCTTGAACTTAATTCCCAAAATGGCACATTTTGGGGCAATGCGTCCCCTCTGGAGACACATTGCTTTCTCACGAGGCAATGCGTCTCATTCCAGGACGCATTGGCTCCACACAAGGGCAATGCGTCCCAGACCAGGATGTATTACTTTGTGACAGAGCAATGCGTCTCGATATGGAACGCATTAGTCCCACCTGAGAACAATGCAACTCGGAGTTGGACATATTGTCCTTCGATGGGGCCGATGCTTCCTGATGCAGGACGCATTGTCGGCAATGCGTCCCACATGGTGACACATTGGGTAATGCGCCCCCATGCAGGACGCATTGCTGACTATGTGTCCTGCATCATGACGCATTGAGTAATGTGTCCCCATGTTGGGCGCATTACTGTTTTACAAATTTTTTTCATTCATTGTTATTCTTTAACGCATAATGTTTGTATATTAACAACATTAATTATATTTGCACATTTACTATTCTTTTACTTGTATTTGAATGTCTATAATATAGCCAATTATTATAATTTTTTAATTTCAATAGCTCTAAACATGCATATGGATTATATAAGTGGTCTTACAACCAACACTAGTTGCTTCCTAATTGATTTATAAGAAGAAATTAATCTAAAAAAATGAGATATCATCAAAAATAAGGTTAAAACATGAACCAACTTGACGAGAAAACAATACACAACAGAACAATTTGATAGATCCAAAATGAACCAATATGATATCATAATATGATAGATCCACATACAAGCCAAATAAATGCTTGAACAAAGGCATATAAACAACACTACACAACATGTACAAAACTATGAAAATATAAACACATCCTCCACGCCCACGACGTCCTCGCCCACCTCGTTGTACATCTGGCTCCTGAGTACTGAAGTCATCTGGAGATGCCTCAATGGAGGACAACTGCGTAGCAGTAGGCTGATGAGGACCTGGGAAGTAATGAAAAGCTGGAGGTGGGGTGAGGGGTCTCTGAATACTAGGATGTGGGGCATTAGGTGGGGTGCATCCTGAGAAATCAAATGGAGTCGGTGAGTATGTGACATAGGATGGTGGTTGACTATCATGAATAACTGGTGGTGGGAGTGGAGTGTATGGAACAGAAGGACCTGCTCCAAAGTAGGATGTTGGTGAAGGTGGGTTTATGTATGAGGATAATAAACCAGCTCTTGAATAGTATGGCCATGTCGGTCCCCATGTCATGAACTGAGAAGTGGGAGTGGGCTCAGCAGCAGTAATCACAGGAGTAGGAGTAGGAGTAGGAGTAGGAGTGGGCTCAGGGGCTGTGGTATGAGTGGGTATGGGATCATACGGGAAGCATAGTCGGGAAGACTGTCAAAGTAAGTCTCTTGGATGCCATAGATGTCATCTCTGATCTGTGTAGGGGCATGTTGTAAAGCTGCTCGGATCCGCACATGTGTGTCCACCTGTTCATACAAAGTATGTACAAATAATAAAGACCAATTATATATATTACAAATAATAAAGATAAATAATAACAATTTATAAAAGAAATATAAATGATACTCGCAAATTGTTATTGACGATAACTTTGTGGGTAGTATGTGGTCAGAGGCTGAGTTGGAGGGGGCAATATGTACTGGGGATGATACCATCCATAGTGTGTCTGTGGACTGAAGACTATCTCCACTGGTGGAGGGGGGACTAAGCTCTCATGTCTGTTGTTCTACAGTTGCACCTCCCGCCTATAATGATGCAACCAGTTCTCAGCTGCATGACCCCTCCCATCTATCCTACTAAGGCATGGAAACTCCTGAGTAGGTTGTACTTGAACAAATACAAATTGTCCAAGTACTCTGTTAGGGAATTGCCACTCTACTACTGTGTAGCATAGTAAAGGCACTCGTGCCAACCAAATATCCTGACCCTCTCGACATAAGGTTGGAAGTCTCTCCAGAATATCAATAGTGTAAGGAGTTAACTGTATCTGTTATTCAAATAGATACGACATGTATCATATAAAACAGATTAAATTGCATAAAAAATACAACATATATCATATAATATGTTAGTATAAGTAAGTTAGTTATACCCGAGAGGGCAAAATATGGTCAAATGCTAAATCATAAAATTGGACCGATCATCTCATAGTATCACTCCTTTCAAGAAATGTAGGCCACCAATTAAATTGACAAACTAAATTTAGATAAACATTACAAAGTGTTTGGATAAATGTATAAAAAAATTGTGTAAATATTTACTTGTAACCCAAGGGAACATTGTTTGGCCACTCCCCCCAGTTCATAACAATTGAACCTGGGCATCCAATTCCTAACCTCTCCCAACACCATATGTGTAGTAGACATACACAACCAGACAGGTGGGTGATTTTCCTAGAATGGGTGGTAGCCTTGTACAGCTCCCTATACAAGTATGTTAAAGTTGCAGCACCCCAAGATAGAGTGCTACAACTAGTAAAGTCAGATATAAGCGGGAGGTACCGTACATGAACCATGTCCCTGGTACTATCAGGAATAAGGTAACTACCTAAAAAGTATAGGAGATATGCTCTAGTGTACCTTATCCTATTTTCTATTTATTGTTCTTCATCTCCCAAAGTGAAATCCATATCCCTAAAGGTCTCACGCAACCATATCAAGGAGATATGCCCCTTAGACATCCCATCTGGTGCATCTCCTAAGAAACTCTCACAAAGGTGAGACCATGAAGAAAATTGCCCCTCATCTACTCCTAAAGGATATGATGTTATAATCGGTGGCCCATCAATCCTAAGGCCTAAAAGAACTGCAACATCCTGAAGGGTTACACTCATCTCAAAAGGGGGAAACCTAAAAGTATTGCTAGAGTTGTCCCACCAGTTAACTAAGGAAGTGATTAAATTGGGATCAAGGTGGATAGGTCATAGCCTATGAACAAGCCAAAAACCAGCCAAAGAAATGTTTTCCAAAATATCTGGGTCAGTAATAGGCTACTGTGACAACATAAAGTGGTGTTGGGAGAGTCGGAAGGATGCTTGTCTAGGAGCCATATCTATGAAAAGTGCAAATATTACATTAAATGAAAAGTGCAAATATTACATTAAATGAAAAGTGTAAATATTACATTAAATGAAAAGTGCAAATATTATACAGCATATAAGTTTGTCAAGATTCTTCATTAGATAAGATGAAATTAATTCAAATACATGAACTACCAAATAATATTAAAATACAACATGAACTACTAAAAGAGAAATATTATAATAATTAGTTACTGTATTTGATTCAATATCTCATCTAGAGGTTCATAAAATGGCCACATTTGATGTACAACTCGATGTATCTCTGGATGTGATATAGCTAACTCATTTTTAACTTGTTCATTGATTGGCATTGTTTTCTATTTCGTGTGATCACAATACTAACCAGGTAGCTCAAGAAGTTCTTCATACATGTAAAACATTTTCTTTAAAAATTTCCAATGAAATTTTACTTGTTCTTTTGTCACTATAAATCCTAACTTGTTGTACAAAAAATCTGGTACGTCATTCCAGTCATCATCCAATAGAGTTTAATGAGCCATTTTTCCCTATAGGCACTTTGTAGCTATTATTTGGATTAACTCTATAGACATTTAAAATGTCCATGTCCTTCAATGAGCCATCTATAAAAAAACCTTAATAAATTCATTCTTTTAGTGAAATTGCAAACATTACATGACTTGAGTAAATTGAAATTGCAAACATTACATGACTTGATTAAATTGAAATTGCAAACATTACATGACTTGAGTAAATTGATATTGCAAACATTACATGACTTGATTAAATTGAAATTGCAAACATTACATTACTTGAGTAAATTGAAATTGCAAACATTACAGGACTTGAGCAAACTAAAATTGCAAACATTACATGCCTTGAGTAAATTGAAATAGAAAACATTACATGACCAGACATCATATTACATTAGGACAAGTGCGTCTATTATGACCCTTTCTTCCACACTTATGACAATGATATGTATATTGATTTGGATCAACATCCATAGTTGAAGGCCTTCTTTTTTTCTTTGTTCTTCCAGTGTGCCTTCATTTCCTTGGGGGTAATAAGGGATAAATGCCTCTACTTTCATCAAAATGAGGCCAATACCTCTTGTCGAGAATACCACAAAATTAAGTTTTGTATGCGTTTAAATACGCTTCATTTGTGTAATATGGGCTTGACGTGGGATTTTATCGCACTAACAAACTCACTCGGGTTGAAATCCTTGAGCTTTTACCAAAACCAAAGTGTAATAATACCACCCACAAGAAGACAAGTCTTATCACAGTATAGTTAAGGATCGAACCCAAAGGACAACGTTTTTAAGAATCTTTCTCAGTCGAAACTAGCTCCAGTAAAACTAATATTTAAAACGGTTGGTTGATTTGAGGTTAACTAAACTAATTGCAAGAAAGTAAAACCTGAATTAAAGTTGGATTTAGATCAATGATATGGAATCACTGGGATGGTATCAGGTTTCACCACTGCTACACATGCAAACACATTCAATCGCAAACAAACCAGGAAAGATAGATCATTCCAAATGGAGCTGATACAGAACCCCCTGTTAGGGTGTTAGGTTCGTGTAAGCATCACCTTAGGCATCAGATGTCTCGTCAACAATCAGATCACTGACTTACGGCTCTGAAGATATAGAAATCCAACGAAGGTTGTGGGCCCCCTATACAGGCGTTAAGCACACAGAAGCGTCACCGAAGGCTAGATGGATCGTCCCCTCACGGATCATACACTTACTACCTCGAAGAAATCCCATTCTATTTCTAGTTTGGGAGTCAACCGCATTAATTGATAAGCAAGCAGGTGATAGATCTACAAACTAACATCGACGATAAAAAAGACGATATAAAATCCAACTAAGGCTGTGGCCCTCCCTGAGGGATGTTTAGACCACAGAAGCATCACAGTAGGCTAGATGTCTCGTCTCCTCACTGATCATACACTTACGACCTCCAGGAATCCTATCAGAAGTTCTCGTCAAGGAGTCGAACTTGAAAACCTCCATTCCATCCCACATTAAGAAGAGTTCACAATATAGGAAAGAACAAGATGAAAGCAAGGAGATAATCAACTACGATCATACCAACTAACAATGAAACGGAAAGTTATATACATTGCCATGGAGAGTTTAATAAAAGAACATGATTTGCATGGGCAACGGGGCTAGTCTCCGCACCCCAGTGAAAAGGTACTACTCGCTCATGATGCTAGAAACAAGAAGAATGAAAAAGAGAGAGAGAGAGAGATCCGCCATGAACTCGGTGAAGAAGATACGACCTTCTACGTCATGTCAGAGCAGATCTGGACGTGAACAGGAGTTGCCAAGACTGACCAGACAGTCTCCCTTGCTCCGTCTTCCTTCTCTCCTTAGCCTCCTTGGTTGCAACACGAGCAGTAGGTGGAATGAAACTGGCGCGGACGACACTGGATTTGGAACGGACCTGTGTATTGGCAGCCTGTCGGCGTCCCAGAACCGATGCCCAAATGATGACCCTAATGGTCCTATTTATAGGCACGGGGCAAGTCTTCACGTTTTTGGTCTGTTTCCAGTCCAAACGGTTTGGCAGATATTTTTGCCCAAACGGTCTTGTAAAATGTGACCAAATGGTATTGAGAAGCAAACAGTTTGGAAACTGTTTGATATCAAACGGTCTTCATCAACATCTGATCTTGGAGTCAAAGGCATCAAATGGTCTTCGTTTTGTGCTGCTCATTTGGTTTGCAGGGGCACGCCCTTTTCATTCGGTTTGGAAACCGATAGCCCTCCAAACGGTCTTGTGCAAAAAGGGGCAAACGATCTTCAGGTCAGCAGATGCCCAAACGGTCTTCAGTCTTGCGTTTCAGGGCTCATGGTTATTCGGTTTGCAGATGAACTTAAAATACCAAACGGTCTCGAGGTGGCTTCCTCCATTCATTTTCCGCTGACTATCCCAAATGGTTTGAGACCGTTTGGCAGTGCCAAACGATCTGCATGATCAGCACAGAGAGCACAACACGAAGGAGGTAGATCTAGGTGGATCTGAGGATGGCAGAGGTAGAGGGTGTGGAGGTTTCTGCAGCAGCAGGTGTGATGGAGTCAGAGCTTCTTCTTGATAGGGCGGAGTTCTAGGAGCGAGGCACCGCTAGAATCGAAGAAAAGAGGTGCTTCTCGGCAGAGGTGCAGAGGTAGAAGACGACGTGCCATGGTCGTGGCGAGGCACCACGGTCATGGTGATGCTGCTATCCCATGGTCGTGTCGCCTTGTATGGGAGTGGTGGGTGAGTAATCGGGCTCTGATGGTGTTGTGCTACGGTCGTGGCATGACACCACAGTCGTGGTGAGGCTACTGCCCCATGGCTCTGCCGCCTTACACGGGCGTGGCAGGTGAGGAAGGACAGACACTAAGGTTGGTTCACCACGGTCGTGGCTTCACCACACAATCGTGGTGAGGACAGTGGACCACGGCCGTGGTCGTCCAAAACGATCGTGGTCGTGGCTTTGCTGCAAGGTCTTGCACTGCTCGATCCCTCATGACTGGGTTATGCCTCCAATCGGCCCCTTCTGGTCTATCGGTCTTGAGGCCGAATGGGCTCAAACGGTCTTGAGACCAAATGGGCTCAAAACGAAAGGATGGATGCGCTTGGTTAGATCGATTGGACAGAACCAAGGGTGTGTGAGGATGGGCCCCAGCTGATTGTTCAGCTTTATCAAGACCTGCATTAAGTCAACATAAATTCGGTTAAGACCTTAATAATCGAATCAATTAAGTAGTTTTGCACATTATGATTCATATTGATATTTAATGAGTGAAATAATATATATAGAGTCGAATTTTTCCCAAAGTGATAATTTAATTCCATGATGAATATGCATTCATCAAAATACCCCAAACTTAAACATTGCTCGTCCTCGAGTAACACAAAATCTGAAATAGTCGCTAAATGAATACTTTCAATTCATGTGATTACATCATCTTCTCATCCTGAATATTTTCTTTCTACTCAATATGAGTCAGTATCTCAACCTCCTGATACCACTAAATACATCTTACCATATCTTCATTTCTGAGTTCGTTTTCTAAAATCACTTCCTCTTCACTTTTTCCAACAACAAGCATGTCAAAGAGTTTTGTAAGAGTCCAGAGACGCACGTGGAACAACAAGTGTGCATTTGATCTGACACTAGTGTTTTTCAGGATAAGGTAGGCAATCATTTTGCCATTAGGTAGAAAAGGGAGTGAATGATGGTATGGAAAGAAGAAAAAAAATCTTTCCTCTATTCGACTCGAGATTTTTATTTTATGATTTGCAATTTCATTTATTGCATTTTTTGTGCGAATCTCTCCTCTATTCGACTCGAGATTGCATTTCTTTTTGTGTGTGCTTTGGCATCTTTTTGTTTGCAAATCTCTCCTCTATTCGACTCGAGATTGCATTTTTGGTGGTACGCCCCTGTTTATTTGTTAGGGGTATGGAAGAAGCGGATAAAGAGGGAAGTGGCGTGCCACCCCGAACTTTGGGTTTGGCACAATTTTGGCTATTTTTGTTTCTTTTTGATGGATGGAGGGATACAAAGATGATAGAAGAGGTGTAGAAGAGAGTTCAGATTAGAATGTATCTTGATTTACAATTCAGTGCACCGGGTTGGTCTCTTTATCGTACTCTGCTCAAATAATGACTTGATGAGGATCCAGTGGAGATTCCATGTTATTGTTCCACTAGTCAGTTAGGAAGCACGATGTATTTTATCCCTATCAGTTTGACAGACACTTATCATTTTTGTAAAATTATCATGATGTTAGGAATCATAAGCTTCACAAGATGATTTCAATCAAAAGGCTTATTTCAAAAAGTAAACCTTTTGAGGATTTACTTTGAGTAAGGAGGATATAATGATTCAAAATGTATAGCAGGTTAGTTAGTGACTTTTAATGCAACCAGGAGGTGTCAAAAATTCATCAAGTATCTATTCAATTTCTTTGAAAAACATTAAAGAATTTTGAAAATTTTGAATTTTTTTATCAAGAATGTGATAGTGAAAACTTAAGTATGAAAAGGATGGGTGTAGGTGGAAAGTAAGGTACATACCACCTACCCTCCACCCCGAACTTAGAGATTTGCTCGTCCCGAGCAAACCCTAAATCCAAGATGGAGGGGAAAATTCATGTCATAATGACCACCAGATGTGGTTGCGTTCCAATCAGCGCGCATCCTCTGATCTGAAAATCTTAAAGGTAAAGAGCAATTAGATCTTAAAATAGCATCTTGCGATGTGAATTTTATTTAATGAAAAATTATCTAGTAGGTAAAAACAAAATTTAATAAATATTCTAATTTGATAAGAAAAGTAAAACAAAATAATTGATCGGGTTGCCTCCCGAAAAGTGCCTTTGTTTTATGTCGATGGCTTGACTGAATCCTTCAGCTTCACGGTGGATCCTTTGGATTGGTGAGTTTCTGTGTTGCTTTAGTGCCTATGTTAGTTGAGGTAAAATATCTCTTTAAGCGGTGACCATTTGTTACAAATTCACCTGACTTTTCACTCCATAATGAGAAGGCACCATGTGGGGAGATGGTCTTGACGATGTATGGTCCAGACCAGTGTGAGCAGAGTTTTCCTGGGAATAACTTCAGTCTTGAGTTGAATAGAAGAACTTTGTCTCCCACTTGTATGTCTTTTCTTTTCATATGTCCATCATGCCAAAGTTTTGTGCGTTCTTTGTAGATTCGTGCATTCTCATAAGCTGTCATCTTGAGTTCATCCAGCTCTTGGAGTTGCATAATTCTGGCTTGGCCTGCTTCTTTCATATCAAAGTTCAGTTGTTTAATTGCCCACCATGCCTTGTGTTCCAGTTCGACTGGTAGGTTGCAAGCCTTTCCATATATTAATCGAAAAGTCGTAGTCCCAATGGGAGTTTTATAAGCAGTTCGATAGGCCCATAAGGCGTCATTGATTTTTGTTGACCAATCCTTTCGATTGCGTCCTATAGTTTTTTCCATAATAGCCTTTAGTTTATGGTTAGAGACCACTACCTATCCACTTGTTTGTGGATGGTAAGACGAGGCTACCTTATGTGTTACACCGAATTTTCTCAGTAAAGCTTCAAAGCTTCGTTCAAGGAAGTGGGACCCTCCGTTAGATATCACGGTTCGTGGCACTCCAAAACGGGGGAAAATAATATCTTTGAATAATTTGATGATGGGTTTGGAATCATTAGTGATGGTTGGTATAGCTTCAACCCATTTTGAGACGTAGTCTACCACCACTTGGATGTATGAAAATCCATGAGAAGATGGGAATGGATCCATGTAGTCTATCCCCCATACATCGAATATCTCTACTTCTTACCATAGATTTAGTGGCATCTCATCCCTCTTTGTTATATTGCCTGATCTTTGACATTTGTCACATGACAGGACAAAGTCGTAGGAATCCTTGGATATGGTTGTCCAGAAGAATCCACATTGCAAAACCTTCAAGGCAGTCTTTTTAGAGCTCATATGTCCTCCCACTGGTCCTGAGTGGCATTGTTCCAAAATAAGGTGAGCTTCTTCTTCGGTGATACATCATCGATACAAACCATCAACACATAGTTTAAAGAGATATGGCTCATCCCAGTGATATTGCTTCACATCATGCATGAACTTCTTCAGTGCATTCCCAGTGCATTGGGGATGGATAGCCCCAGCAGCAAGTTAGTTCACAAAATCTGAGTACCATGGTATAGCTTCTGCAACCTTCATTAGTTGATCATCCGGCAGGGAATCATTGATCGGAATCTTCTCAGTATCCAGAGTATGGATGCGGATGAGGTGGTCTGCTACAACATTCTCTGTACCCTTTTATCTCTTATCTCTAAATCAAATTCTTGTAATAGGAGGATCCATCTAATTAACCTGGGTTTTGCTTCTTTCTTTTCTAGAAGGTAACGAATGGCAGTGTGGTCTATGTAGATGATGACCTTTGAACCAATTAGGCAGGATCTGAACTTGTCAAAGGCATACACAACTGCTAGAAGTTCTTTCTCGGTAGTTTCATAATTCCTCTGAGCTTCATCGAGAGTTTTTGATGCATAATATATCACATAGTGTTTCTTATCTATATATTGCCCTAAAACAGCGCCCACAGCATAATCACTGGCATCACACATAATTTCAAAAGGGGGGTCCCAGTCAGGATCTCTAATGATGGGTGTTGTTGTGAGAGCCTGCTTTAGTGTGTTGAAGCTTTTGACACATTCTTCATCAAAATTGAATTCAGCGTCCTTTAGTAATAAATTTTTCATTAGCTTGGTTATCTTTGAGAAGTCCTTTATGAATCTTCTGTAAAATCCAGCATGACCTAGGAAAGCACGGACTTCTTTTACATTTGTTGGAATAGACAGTTTAGAAATCACTTCTATCTTAGCTTTATCTACTTCAATTCCTCTATTGCTGACCCTGTGGCCAAGGATAATGCCTTCCTTTACCATAAAATGGCACTTTTCCCAATTCAGCACAAGATGTGCTTCTTCACAACGTTTGAGGACTAGGGAGAGGTGCTTTAAACATGAATTGAATGAATCTCCATATACAGAAAAATCATCCATGAAAACCTCCATGATAGTTTCAGTAAGACCAGCGAATATGGCAGCCATGCAACGTTGAAAAGTTGTGGGTGCATTACAGAGACCGAACGACATTCTTTTAAATGTGTATGTCCCGAATGGGCAGGTAAAGGTTGTTTTCTCTTGGTCATCTGGATGTATGGGTATTTGATAGAATCTAGAGTAACCGTCAAGATAACAGAAATATTCTTGGTGAGCCAACCTTTCTAGGACTTGATCAAGGAAAGGCATTGGAAAATGATCTTTTCGAGTTGCCTTGTTTAATTTTCTATAATCTATGCACATCCTCCACCCTGTGACTGTTCGAGTGGGGATGAGTTCATTATTTTCATTCCGTATAACAGTTGTTCCACCTTTCTTCAAGACTACATGCACTGGACTCACCCACGGCGAATCTGAGATCGGATAGATTATTCTAGCTGTGAGCAGTTTAATGACCTCACGACAGACTACTTCCTTCATATTTGGATTCAATTTCTATTGATGCTCAATAGTAGGCTTGTGATCTTCCATCATAGGGATCTTATGCATGCACAATGCTTGACTGACCCCAGTGAGGTCAATCATCTTATAGCCAATGGCTTTCTTTTTTTCCCTTAATTCCTTCAGGAGTTTACTTTCTTATTCAGCTGTTAGATCGGAATTTATAATAACTGGGCAAACCTTGAGATCGTCTAAAAACACATACTTCAGTTCCTCAGGCAGGGGCTTCATTTCAGGAGCCTCTGGTTTTTTGCATGTTTCTCCCGTAATTTCCATAGTTTTTAGTTCTTCGTTAGTGGCTTCAACATCTTCTTTAGCAGAGTTGAGGGAGTCGATGCAATCCCTTACTTGTTCGTCAATTGGTTCATCAATTGTTGGGTTCGTTAGAGAAACTTCTAAAGGATCGTCTGATTCATGATGCTCTTGAGTCAGAATTGACATTTGCTCAATGCAGTCAATCATATAGACTTCTTCTTGCATACTTGGTCTTCTCATACTTTCAAAAACTTTAAATTTGAGAGTTTCTTTACCTAATATGAGTAGTAAGGTGTCAGCTTCAACATCAATTAGGGCTCTTGCAGTGGCGAGGAACAGACGACCAAAGATGAGAGGATATCTAGAGTCTTCTTTTATGTCCATAATGACAAAGTCACATGGAACATATGTGTCCTTGCCTACCTTGACCGGGACATCTTCGAGGATTCCTAACAGACATTTTATCGAATTGTCTACAAGCTGTATAGTCATGTCAGTGGGGAGCAATTCTATAAAACCTAGTCTTTTGCATAGGATAAGTGGAATAATAGAGATGCTTGTGCCGAGATCTACCAATCCTTTCTTGCATGATGAGTCGCCAATGTGACATGAAATTCCAAAGGATCCCGGGTCTTTTTGTTTCTTGGGCATCTTGTTCAATATGATATCATATGTATTTGTAGCCAGTTTTACTGTGTCGTACTCTTCGGTTATATACTTCTGGGTGAGGAGTGACTTTAAGTACTTTGTCCATGCCGGTATCTCGGCAAGAGCATCCAAAAAGGGTATATCAACATGAAGTTTCTTCATAGCTTCTTTAAACTTATTGAATCTGGTATCAAGCTTTGTTTGCCTTAGACGAGCTGGAAAAGGTATACGAGTTTTGTACATAGGGATATCAGGTTCTGGAGTCTCAGTTTCTTCGTCTTCTTGAGAAGACTTCTTAAAGTTTCCTTTTTGAGTCTCTTGTGTTGTTGAGTCTTGGGCAATTACAGGTTCATCCTCGTCTGTAATAACCACAGGTGTCTTTTCAGGGGGATCTAAATAGTCTTTCCCTGACCTAGTGGTGACTGCCTTCAACTGTTCAGGATGCTTAGGATTGTTCTCGGGTTGTCCAGCAAAGACTCAAGCAGGTGGTTTTATGCTAGTTGCGAGTTGAGCTAATTGAGATTCAATAGCCTTCTGCTGAGCTTGTTGGTTAGCTATCATGGTTTGCTGAGTTTGCAACATCTTTTCAATGGTTGATAGCTTTTCATCAGGAGAAACTGGACCTGCTTGTTGTCCTTGCTATTGATTAAGATTCTGGTACTGAGAGTTATTTTGGTAATTATTGTAGTTCCTATTCCGAAAGTTTCCCTTGAAATTTCTTTGATTTCCAAAATTCTATTGTTGATTATACTGGAATCCTGGTGGGCCTCTTGGTTGATTTTTTGAACCAAATTGATGTGAGTTTACTACGCCAGAGGGGTTTCCATATTGAAAACCTAGATAATTCATATTCTGATTCAGATTGTAATAACTTTGACCAGGAATGGTGTTGATAGCATTAAGATTTTTCATCTGACCATTATCTCCTTGGCCACATACATTGCTCAGAACAACATCATAGAGAACATTGCATGATAAAGTGGAATGATCAGTGCTCTTACATGCTTCACAGAATAGGGAAGCGGACTTGACCTGTTCCGGTTGTCGAGTGGGTGAATGTCCTCTTCTAATAGCAGTAAGAGATGATTCAATATGGTCTATCTTGGCAACTAAGAGTTTCAAGGTTTCAGCAATAGACTTGTACTCGGGAGTAGCTTCGGCCATAGCTACTTTCAAAACTCCTTTACCTACAGATCTACCCTAATTGGCTTGATTTTCTTCTCCCAGGGTGACGACTCTCCATGCGCTGTCATAACATTGGCGCATGAAGTTTCCTCCAGAAGAGGAATCTAGGAATCTCTTAATATCATCATCCACACCCCTATAGAAAATCTCAATGAGTTGGTTCTTGGGAATTTCATGGTGTGGACAATTGCGTAGGAGCTCTTTGTATCTATCCCAAGCTTCAGCAAGGGTTTCTCCAGGAACTTGAGTGAAATTTGTTATTCGGCCTCTAATTTCATAAGTGAGAGATGGGGGGTAGAACTTTTCTAGAAACACATTTTGGAGTTGTTGCCAGGTGGTGATGGGTATTTAACTTTGCAATGAATTGTACCAACTTATGGCTCTATCGGCAAGGGAATACTTGAAGAGACGGAGTCGAATGCCATCATCGGATACTCCATTTTGCTTCATCATAGCACATAGATCGATAAATCTCAGAAGATGTTCTTGGCTGTCTTCTGCGTGTTTGCCATAGAAAGGGTTGTTTTGAAGTAATGTGATCCAATGTGCCCAAATCTCAAAATTGGTAGCATTGATGGGAGGAGGTTGAACTGGGTGATGAACGTTTGCAGCTTTCGGGATTGAGAACTCTCTAAGATCCTTTTGTAGTTCAACTGCTTGCGCTACTAGGATTTCCTATTGAACCGCAGCCCTGGCTTCTTACATGAGCCTCTCTCTCTGTGCTTTGATGGCTTGAGCCACCCTTCGGACTACCTCTTCTTCTTGAGCCATCCTTGCTTGGTTTTCTCTGATTTTATGATGAAAGGTTCTGTCTATCTCAGGATCAAAGCTCGCTGCTAGTCTGAGGTTGTCTGAACAGTGCATGCACTACGCCTTGGATAGTACCTGAGATACAAAGATTTCGAAAGTGAGAACCACAGAGTAGAGTCAAATCTCAAGAACATGATCGATTGTGTCAAAAGAAAAAGCAAAATCCTAAATTAGTCTTAAAAGAACTAGATTTGACTAACTAATTCCGTTGTCGCCGACAACGGTGCCAGAATTTGACGTGGGATTTTATCACAGTAAAAACTCACACGGGGTTGAAATCCCCGGGCTTTTACCAAAACCAAAGTACAATAATACCACCCGCAAGCGGACGAGTCTTATCGCAGTATAGTTAAGGATCGAACCCAAAGGACAACGTTTTTAAGAATCTTTGTCAGTCGAACCTAGCTCCAGTAAAACTAATATTTAAAACGGTTGGTTGATTTGAGGTTAATTAAACTAATTGTAAGAAAGTAAAAGCTGAATTAAAGTTGGATTTAGATCAATGATATGGAATCACTGGGATGGTATCGAGTTTCACCACTGCTACACATGCAAACACATTCAATCGCAAACAAACTAGGCAAGATATATCAATCCAAATGGAGTTGCTGCAGAACCCCCCGTTAGGGTGTTAGGTTCGCGTAAGCATCACCTTAGGCATCAGATGTCTCGTCACCAACCGGATCATTGACTTATGACTCCAAAGATATAGAAATCCAACGAAGGTTGTGGGCCCCCTATATAGGCGTTAAGCACACAGAAGCGTCACCGAAGGCTAGATGGCTCATCCCCTCGCAGATCATACACTTACTACCTCGAAGAAATCACATTCTATTTCTAGTTTGGGAGTCAACCGCATTAATTGATAAGCAAGCAAGTGATAGATCTACAAACTAACATCGACGATAAACAAGACGATACAAAATCCAACTAAGGCTGTGGTCCTCCCTGAGGGATGTTTAGACCACAAAAGAATCACCGTAGGCCAGATGTCTCATCCCCTCACGGATCATACACTTACGACCTCAAGGAATCCTGTTAGAAGTTCTCATCAAGGAGTCGAACTTGAAAACCGCCATTCCATCCCACATTAAGAAGTGTTCGCAATATAGGAAAGAACAAGATGAAAGCAAGGAGATAATCAACTACGATCATACCAACTAACAACAAAATGGAAAGTTATATACATTGCCATAGAGAGTTTAACAAAATAACATGATTTGCATGGGCAGCAGGGCTAGTCCCGAAAAGGTACTACTCCCTCATGATGCTAGAAACAAGAAGAATGAGAAAGACAGAGAGAGATCCGCCATGAACTCAGTGCAGAAGGTAGTCACAACTCGGTGAAGAAGATACGGCCTTCTACGTCGTGTCGGAGCAGAACTAGACACGAATGGGAGTTGCCAAGATAGACCGGAGAGTCTCCTTTGCTCTATCTTCCTTCTCTCCTCAGCTTCCTTGGTTGCAACACGGGCAGTAGGTGGAATGAAATTGGTGTGGATGGCATTGGATTTGGAACGGACCTGTGTATTGGCAGCCTGTCGGCGTCCCGGAACTGATGCCCAAATGAGGACCCTAATGGTCCTATTTAGGCACGGGGCAAGTCTTCACGTTTTTGGTCAATTTCCAGTCCAAACAGTTTGGCAGATATTTTTGCCCAAACGGTCTTGAGAAGCAAACGGTTTGGAAACCATTTGATATCAAACGGTCTTCATCAGCATTCCATCGTGGAGTCAAAGGCATCAAACGGTCTTCGTTTTTTGCTGCTCATTCGGTTTGTAGGTGCACACCCTTTTCATTCGGTTTGGAAACCAATAGACCTCCAAACAGTCTTGTGCAAAAAGGGGCAAACGGTCTTCAGGTTAGCAGATGCCCAAACGGTCTTCAGTCTTATGTTTCAGGGCTGCTGGTTATTCAGTTTGTAGATGAACTTAAAAGACCAAACGGTCTCGAGGTGGCTTCCTCCATTCATTTTCCGCTGACTATCCCAAACGGTCCGCATGATCAACATAACATGATGGAGGGTAGATCTAGGTAGATCTAAGGACGGCGGAGGTAGAGGATGCAGAGGTTGCTGCAGCAGCAGGTGTGACAGAGTTATAGCTGCTGCTTGACAGGGCAGAGTTCTAGGAGCGAGGCGCCGCCAGAATCGAAGAAAAGAGGTGCTACTCGGTGGAGGTGTAGAGGTAGAAGACGATGCGCCATGGTCGTGGTGATTCTACTATCCCACGGCCGTGCCGCCTTACACAGGCGTGGTGGGTGAGTAATCAGGCTCTGATGGCGTTGTGCCACAGTTGTGGCGTGACACCACGGTCGTGATGAGGCTACTGCCCCACGGTCGTTCCGCCTTGCACTGGTGTGGCAGTTGAGGAAGGATAGGCACTAAGGTTGGTTCACGATGATCGTGGCTTCACCACATGGTCGTGGCTTCACCACACGGTCGTGGTGAGGATAGTGGACCACGGTCGTGGTCGTTCAAAACGGTCATGGTCATGGCTTTGCTTCAAGGTCTTGCACTGCTCGATCCCTCACGGATGGGTTATGCCTCCAATCGGCCCCTTTTGGTCTATCGGTCTTGAGACCGAATGGGCTCAATCGGTCTTGAGACTGAATGGGCTCAAACGGTCTTGAGACCGAATGGGCTCAAACTGAAAGGATGGATGCACTTGGTTAGATCGATTGGACAGAACCAAGGGTGAGTGAGGATGGGCCCCAGCTGATTGTTCAGCTTTATCAAGACCTGCATTAAGTCAACATAAATTCGGTTAAGACCTTGATAATCAAATCAATCAAGTAGTTTTGCACATTATGATTCATATTGATATTTAATGAGTGAAATAATATATATAGAGTTGAATTTGTCCCAAAGTGATAATTGAATTCCATGATGACTATGCATTCATCAGGGCTCACAAGTGCATCAGTATCATAATTGATAGATCTTGCAGCTACCCAAACATGACCACATGGAAAATGTCATTGTTGTGGAAAACCACAACTGCATTCACTTACACCATTTGGACGCATGAAGACTTGAAATCGATGTCCGTCCATGTCATCAACAAGCCATTCATCATTGTTCATGCGGATGTTTACTGATAGTTTTTGTGCATTCTTTCATACATAAAAAAGCTTATCATGAAACCTAAATGGCCATTTAAAACCCTTTTGTGCATAACCATATGCTTGATTATGCCTCTCCAACCACATTGTAACAGAGTGATAGTATGTGGCAACAATAAGTGTCTATATTGGTAAACCTCTAACACCTTTTAATACTCCGTTTAACCCTTCAACGTGATTGCTAGTCAATGACCCATACTTGTAGCCTCTGTCATATGTGAGAGACCACTATACTAGATTTTGGGCTATCAAATACTCCTTAGCTGTTGGTTCTATGGTTTCTATATCAGCCATTAAACAATTAAAGTCATGTGTATCAGTTGTGGATCCCACCTTCCACAAAAGTTCTTTCAACTCCTGTGACTTGAACTTTTGATGGAAGTTCTCACGAAGATGTCGAAGACAATAATGATGTTGAGCCCAGTTAAATTTTGACCTAAGTGCTGGAAAAATTCCACTCATTCGATCAGAATTAATACACAAATTTGTACAACGTGGAATGATTGGAATACAAGTTTGTAGAGAACCAAAGAACCACTCCTGTGAGTCCTTATTTTCTGCCTCGACAATAGCAAAAGCAACTGGAAATAGTCCATTATCAGCATCTATGCCACATGCAATGAGAAGTGTGCCAAAATATTTTCCTGTTAGAAATGTGCCATCAGTAGTAAGAACAAGCCTGCAATAGGCCCAACCCCCCATAGCTGGACCAAATTCCCAGAACACCCGCTTGAATCTATGAGTGCTTTCAGTTTAAAGGGTATAATCATTCACAAGGTGGGAATATATAGTTCTTGAAATAAATTGTGACAGAGAAATCAGGAATGGCAACAAAGTATGATATGATGATTCCCAGTCTCCAAATATTTTACAGACAACCTTCCTCCTCGCTAGAAATGCCTTATTGTAAGATATATAGAGCCTTAGTTCAACATTCACCTTGTCACGAATTTCTCGTATGGACATATCCAATCTTGATACTAGGATTGGCATTATCATACGAGCCATATAAGATGATGTGACTTGGCGATGGTCCTGATTTAGAACAGTTAGTTGACAATTGTGAGTTGTACTATAACGTTTTACCTTCCACATGCCACCTGCTCTTTTGGACTGGCAAGCGGTCAAACTCCAAGGACATCATTGGTCATGGATACAAACAAATTTAAGATGACGATTATTTGAGTGTTGTGTCTGATATTGGACATTCTTTTGTACTGACCATTTTTGGATCGTCTCAACCATTATAGCTTTGGATGCAAATAAAGCATTGTCATATATTTCAGTGCTGGAAGGGTTGTAATTGAGACAGAATTCCTGATGAAAATCTTCCACCCATTGTTCATCTTGAAAAGCTTCATAGTTGGTATCAATGTATTCATGTTGGTGCCATTCTTTATCAAATATAAATGGAACGGAACTCAATGTTGTAATAGAGTCAGGGAATTGATGACCATGCTCATCATCAGTTTTAGTCAATGACTCATCATCATGATCACTATTATTATTACCTTCCTGATCACTATCATTATCACCTTCATGATCACTATTATCATCATCTTCTTTTTCACCCTCCTCAACCTCAACACCAATACTCTCAATAGTAGGATTTTGAGATAATTCAGGTGGTTGATTCCATTCAGCAGTTACATTACTGCTACGTGGTAGGGATTCAAATTGATTCAACAAACTAATGAAACTAGATTGTTGGTGGAAAGATGTTTTTTCAAGAAAAACATCAATATAGGCATCAGATGAAAGTGCAAATAAGGTTCTATATGCATCATCATCATCAACTTGTATAAGCATATGATCTTCTCTAGGGAAATGATAGTATATATTGATAGAGAAGTGGTTGGGATTGATGTCAAGTATTGTATGGATATATAATTTTAGTTTGGATAGGGTATTGATAAGTGAAATATTTATGGGTCTAATAGATCGACTAGAATAAGACCCATCTGAGAGAAATTGACCATTATATCAAAGCTTGACTATTCGTGAATGTGAACTAGATGCCATGTTCCTATCATTGTAAAACAGTAATTCAGATTTTAGAACAGTAATTTAACTTTGGAAGAATAATTAACATGAATTAATATTTTATAGCATGAATTAATATTTTATTGCATGAATAATTTTTTCGAACATTGACATCAATTTTATAAGAGTAGTTAAGATTTTAGAACAATAATCTTGAATTTGGAAATAAATTTGTAACAATATTTTTTCTATAACATTAACATTATAGAACAATAATTTTGGAATTTAGAACAATAATTTTTTGAATAGTAATTAACCTTCAAGTGTCATTTTCTATAACATTATTTTAGTAATGTGGAATCAAATAGTAGCAATATAATTATTTTATTTTTAATATTGCATAGTAATTTTAGGTACAAATTTTTAAATCTAAAAATATAGTAGAGAAATTATCTCAAATGGCGAGATCTCAAAACCCAAGAACAGAAAGAAGAGAAAGAATTTCAGCCAGGCAGCGAAGCAATAGAAATCCGAGCAGCGAAGCAATAGAAGAATAGCTCCAAGATTGCCCAGAATCAACTCTAAGATTACCCGAAATCAACTCCAAGTAACAGAAATCTGAGAACACCACTCCAAAGCAATGGAAGTAGAGAAGAAGTTGAATAAATGGATGAATGGTGTGGATTTGGGGGGTGATCTCGTCTCCTTTATATAGGAGACCAATGCGTCCCCAACGGGGACGCATTGTCCCCTCACGTGGCAACGGTCGTGGCCCGCAACGGCTATTTTTCAACGGTCGGGAAGCAATGCGTCCCCAGCTCGGACGCATTGCCCCAACTAGCCGTTGGAACGTCTCGGGACAGGACACATTGGTCTCATCGAAGGGCAATGCATCTCGGGCTGGGAAGCATTGGCCCCACACAGGAGAAATGTGTCACGGCCCGGGACGTATTGCTCTCCGGTGGGACCAATGTGTCCCAGTTCGGGACACATTGCTCCATCGCAGAGCAGTGTGTCCTAGTCCGGGACGCATTGCCTCGCGAGAGAGCAATGCGTCTCCACAGGGGACGCATTGGCCCTAAAATGTGCCATATTGAGAATTAAGTTCAAGAATGTACTATTATGGGAATTAAAATGGCCAACGGTGCCATTTTGATTTTTTAGCCTATATTCTTGGTCCAAATTGAACGGACACAACATCAATTTCTTTCTTATGACCTCGAGACTGAAATTACGAGAACGACACATTTAAATTAAGCAAAGTGGGTTGTGATCCACAACGGAAAAGCAAACCAACTATCGCCATATATGCAATATATTGCCTCTGCATGCATGTGACCACAAACACAGCTCAATTCATTTGGACACAATTGCTGTTGTATCAGCCGATGGATTTTGACTGTTAGCTACATACTGTGAGGTTTATATTTTCGTATTACTTTATATATTTCAAGGAGATGTACGTGTGATAGTAACATGGAAAAACAAACTGACTTTCGTTCTTCTACCCATCTCTCTCTGCTCACAGATGTTGAAATGGGAGAAGACGGATGTATCAAACGTCGCGGGAGAGCTCGCCCCGCTGTGTGGATTGGCACTCTGGGTGGCAACCATACCAAAGATTAGGAGGAAGATGTTCGAGTTCTTCTTCTACACGCACCAGCTCTACGCCCTCTTCCTCTTCTTCTTCCTACTGCACGTCGGCATCTGCTTCTTCTTCTACGTCATCCCTGGTGTCTTCCTCTTCCTGATAGACCGCTACCTGAGGTTCCTACAGTCCAGGCAGAGGGTGCGGCTGGTCTCTGCACGTCTCTTACCTGGTGAAACTGTGGAGCTCAACTTCGACAAGAACCCAGGTAACTTGGACATCCTTCCATAATATTTTTCTTCTTATTAGTGCAAGTCAACTGACAGATTAATAATAGTGTTTTTTTTTTGTCTCTCTTTATTGGACAGGATTCGTTTACACGACTACGAGTGTGGTCTTTATCAACGTCCCAACCAACGAAAAACATATTATAGGACCGGTCCTATAGTATTTTTATAGGACAATCAATCACAATGCACTATCTCCTCCTCTCTCTCTTCTTCAAAACCCTACCCCCTAAAAAAAATAAGGAGAGAGAAACGTCCACTGTACACTATAACGGATTTCTATTAGATCCTACCATGTTATTATAGAGTCCAGATTTGCTGCTCCTTCTTTTAGTAGGAGCAGCCTACTCCTTTTCCTATCAATTCACACGTGTCCCTGTCCATTGAATGGTAGGGTTCGGATTTTATTCATATAACAGGTGGCAACATCTAACGTAAGGTGCAGCCTGCTCCTTGTCTAATTAGGAACAGCAAATCCTAGGGGGTTATTATAGGACCAGTCAATATAGTAAGTGTTTCCCCCAACCATATCCAAGCTCCAATGGCACCCGTTCACCGTGAGCTCAAGCAGTGGGTTAGAGCCAGAAAAGCTCAACGTCATCATCAAGAAGGAAGGCACCTGGACCCAGAAGCTGTACAGTGCGTTGAATTCTCCTGTTACACCTGATCGGCTCGACGTCTCTGTCGAAGGACCTTATGGCCCCATCACCGATCCCTTCCTAAAGTAGGTCTTCATCGTCTCATAGTGCTAAGACCTTTTTCTCCTTTTATTCTGTGGCAACTAGAAAGGTAGATGATTGATCATTAATCTTTGACCCAGGTACGACACCCTTGTCCTCGTCAGTGGAGGCAGTGACATAACGCCATTCATCGCCATGATCCGCGAGCTCTTTTTCAGAGCAACGTCTCTCAACTGCGAAATCCGAAACGTCCGCCTCATCTGCGCATTCAAGACATCTGCTGACCTCAACATGGTCGACCTTATACTCACTGTCTCCGGCGTCGACGCCTCCGACCTCACCCGCCTACAGCTACACGTCGAGGCGTTCTTCACCAGGGAGAAGGAACGCATAGTAGAATCCAAGAAGAATGTCAGGACGATCTGGTTCAAGTTGTCCGGTTCCGACGCACCGTTGTCTCCTGTTCTGGGACCTAACAGTTGGTTGTGACTGGGAGCAGTGATTACCGGTTCCTTTGTTGCGTTCCTACTGCTCCTGGGCATCTTGAACCGATACTACATATACCCTGTTGACACTACTAAAAAACATGGTATAGGTGACGGTCATGTAAAAGGTTACACACTTTAGATGACATGTTTGTACATCACTTATAATCTGTATAGACCTACCTAAAATAGATGACATACATTTTGGCATATTTGAAAAGCTTACACACTTTAGGTGACAAGCATGTAAATCATCTGTAGCATGTGTAAACTCGTGTAACATAGATGACAGACATGTAAAAGGGTCACACGCTATAGGTGACATACATTTGATTCACCTAAATTCTAAGGGGGGTTTACCATTTAGATGACATGTATATGAGTCACATGTGATCTATAAAGGGGTCTACTGTATAGGTGACATGCATGGTCGTCCCTAAACTTTTAGGTGACATACATGCTTGTTACCTAACCTTTAGATGACAGACGTGTCTGTCATCCAACATATTCCAACTAATAATAAGTATCAATAATTTTCTCAATATAGTTTCATTAGGAATATATCAATACATTTATTTCATAATTCATAAAGGAGATGTATGAGAGAAATTGATGCTTAGAGTCATTCTAAATCATTCTAAGTTAATTTGATAGCCACTCGTATAGGAATATTGACATTATGATCGACCCCAAACGCATACACGTATGTTCTACAAAATTCTAAGGTTAATGGACCTTTGTACTTTGAGGCAAATTGCTTCTTAGAAACAACTTGTATGGACCACCAACCCAACAATAATTGCTACAAACATGTGGTGGCTACTGCAAGCACCTGACCAACCATGCCTTAATCATCCCCAAACTTACACACATCTCCCTTATGAAAAATTAAGAAGACAATACATATATATATCTCCGATCAAAGTATTTCTAGGGACTTGTTGTGAGAGGACACTCTCATGATATGGGTCCCTAACTCCCCCAAAAGTATTTTAACAATCTTACTGGCAGAGAACATCGTATTGATATGGACCCTACCTCCTCGTAGATGCGATTCAGGGGACTTTTTGTGAGAGGTCATTCTCATGATATGGGCCCCGACTCCTCACAAATATATTTTCAGACACTTGCTCTGAGATGCATTGTCAAGATTTGGGCCACAACTCGTGAGAAGTGCATTTATATAAAATTATCGTGAGACGATATTGTCATGATATAGGGCATGGTACATCCCAAATGTATATTCGTGGAAATATGTTGATTAATTTATTTGTGAGTTTTAAAGGTGATGTTAGAGAAAAAAAATCACTGAGAGTCATTCTAAATCATCGTGAGAATCATTCATAAAGGAGTATTGGCATGATGGTTGTTCATAAACTCATGGACATCTCTTTTGTGATTATTATAAGGCTATGACTACCTACCTCCAGATACAATTGCTGCAAACAGGCAATGGCTGTCGGCAGCCCCCACTCCTCGCAAATGTATTTTGGAGACTTACAGTGAGAGGGCATTCTCGTGATATGGGCCCCGACACCTCAAGAATGCATTGTTAGGAACTTGTTGTGAGAGGACATTGTCAAGATATGGGCCATCATTGCTCACAAATGTATTTTAAGGGGCTTGTTGTAAGCGGACACCATGATATGTGACAATCCAAATGCATTTTTGTGGGGACATATCAATACATTTATTTCACAATTTATAAAGAGACGTCAGAGATGAATTTTTTTAGAGTATTTATAATATAAATTAGTACGACGATCATTTCCAAACTAACATATGTATCTTTTGTGATCATTGTAAGGCTAATTATTCATTGTCTTGCAAGACAAATTGTTCCTTGACAATGGCTTATATAGAACACCCACCGTACAAGCAAATTCCTACAAATAGGTCGTCGTTGTCGTAAGCACCCGACCAACCGTGCTCTGATTGTCCCCACACTCATGCATGCCTCTATTCGGGTTGGGGATCATATTTGGTCGAAGTAGATATTCAAGATTGAACACATGGATGTGGGGACAATCAGAGATATTCAACTTTATTACGGGGTCGAAGTAGATATTCAAGATTGAACACAGGGATGTGGGGACGTTTACGACGCTTAAGATATCTCTCTTAAGTTAGTTAAGCCAATCTGATAGTCAATAAAAGTATGGAGCTAGAACTAGTCTAGCAGTTTGTCATGAAATAAAATAAAAAAGAAAACAAAACAGAGTCCACAGGATCCTACCAATTAGAGAGAAGGAGTTCCAGAATCACCCGCAAACAAGGTCAGCGGTCAATGCGAGTTCCAACCGCACTCCTCCTCGCCCCATCCTCACGCTTGTCTCTCGGAGCATGAAAGGGCATGCCGCCGTCTTCTGCTCCCGATCACCCGGTCCATCACGTTGTCCACGATAATCTTCTAGGGACATTTTCCGCCATCAAAATCCTGAACTCCGTGCCTTTTCTCTTGCGAATCCTGGTTCCGTCTCCCACGCATCGTCTTGTGCCCTAGCTCGAAATCAGGGAGTCGAGTTCCCTGGAATTTCTGTTGTCAAGGTCTGACACTCCAGCGCCCGTCAAAACAACCAGTTTGCGTCCGCCCGGAAAAGACATATACTCAGCCCCTACCTCTGTGGGAACTACATTTTTAGGTGGTCGCGGACGAGGAGACAGGAATCCTTCAGTAAGAGAAGGACAGCAGCAGCAACATGGACAACAGTGAAGTCTCAGATGGAGACACTAGTTGTTATGTCTTGTATAGATGTATATAGAGTCCTATGTGTCGTCTCTGTACTCTCAGGTCCTCGGAGTAGTAGTTAGTGCTTTCGAGATTTTGGCTCAGTGCCTCGAGATTTTATACTGTCTGTGTTTAGCTTGACAGGACAGTTAATGCTTGTAATTCTCAGAAAGAGATGATGCAGAATATGTACCTTTGAACAAGAATGTAAATGTGTTACTTTGGTTCTATGTGAGAAAGTTTTCCTTGATGTATCTCTTGATAAAAATGTTTTAATTTTTAGTGATTTTTGGTAATCCGCTGCTTAGTGAGCACTTCCGCATTAGTTAATTATGTTTTCTTGAGTTGTATGCTACAATATTTGATAAGATTTGGGATAGGGCACCTAGCAAAAGAATTTTAGGGACTTGTTGTGAGAGGAAAATCTCACGATACGGGCCATGGCTCCTCAGAAAAACATTTCTATGGAGTTTTTGTGAGGGGACATTCTCATGAAATTATCATCATATGTGCCATGACACCTCCCAAATGTATTTTTAAGGACTTGGCGTAAGAGGACTTTGTCCTGATATGGGCCCAAACTTTACCCAAATACATTTTTAGGGACTTATTATGAGATGAGACAATCAATATATGGGCTCTGACACCTCCTTAATGCATTTGAAGGGACATGTTAGGAAATGACACTATCATGATATGGGTCGTGGTACCTCCCAAATGCATTTTTAGGGATGTGTTGTGAGATATCATTTGTCATGATATGGGTCTTGACACCTCCCAAATGTATTTTCATGGACTTGTCGTGAGAAGACTTTCTCATGATATGATGCCTGACACCTTCCAAATGCATTTTTAAGGACTTACTGTGAGATGACATCGTCATCATGTGTGCCATGGAACCTTCCAAATGTATTTTCAAGAACTTGGCATGAGAGGACATTGTCATGATATGGGCCTAAACTTCACCCAAATGCATTTTTAGGGACTTATTATGAGATGACACTGTCAATATACGGGCCATGTCTCCTCCTTAATGAACTTGAAGGGACGTGTTGTGAAAGGACAGTGTATTTCTAGGGACTTGCTATGAGATAATATTTGTCATGATATGGGTCCTGACACCTCCCAAATGCATTTTGATGGACTTGATATGAGAGGATCTTGTTATGATATGGGACCCGACACCACACAAATGTATTTTAAAGGACTTATTGTGAGATGACATTTTCATCATATGTGCAATGGTACCTCCCAAACATATTTTCAAGGACTTGGCGTGAGATGACATTGTCATGATATGGGCTCAAACTTCACCCAGATATATTTTCAGGGACTTACTATGAGATGACATTATCAATATATGGGCATTGGCTCCTCCTTAATGCATTTGAAGGGACATGTTGTGAAAGGACACTATCATGATATGGGTCATGGTACCTCCCAAATATATTTTTAGGGACTTGATTTGAGATAACATTTGTCATGATATGGGCCCTGATACCTCCCAAATGTGTTTTCATTGTAACAACCGCCACCAAACCAACAGCCAAATTGTCACTAATTCTGCGGAATAACCATAAGCAGCAGATTAACAAAAATCATTAAAAATTAAAACCATTTTGTGAAGAGATCCATTTCCTGGAAAATTCTTAATGAAAGAACCAAAACCTTATATACATCAAGGTTCATATTGTACATATATTATACCATCTCATCTCGAGGATAACATATAACAGTTGCTTTGTCAAAACATATATTGAAGCAACATAAAACCTCAAGTCTTACAAGCCCAAATCTGAGATTGTTCATAAAACCATCACACACTAAATCCAATGACCTGAGAGTACCGAGACGACACATAGGACTTCTATCTACAAGACATGACAGACAGTACATTCAACCTGAGATGTTACTGCTGTCCCTAATGTTGTTATTCCTCTATAGAAAGGTCTCTACCCCCTCGTGCACGTCCACCTAAAAAATGTGGATCTCACGGAGTGAGACAATTGTCCCAATGAGAGATATAACTCTCCGCCAACAATGTTATTATCACAGGTAAACAGTATAAAACTGAGCAGATGTTCTTTTATATTAATAAGCAAGAGTAATCACTGTGGATAAGTAGATTAGAACATTTCTCATCTTTTAAAGCATTGTATCATTTACCCATCATATTATAAGGAATATGAAGAACATGTGTATCATTTACCCATCATATTATACCAACATCTCAAGCTTATCCTGTGATAATATCATCATGTTCCAACTTTATACCAATCTTGTAAGAGTACAACCAAGTATTGGATTGTACCAATCCTGTGATATTATAGCCAGGTATTGGATTATACCAATCCTGTGATATTACAGCCATGTATTGGATTGTACCAATCCTGTGATATTACATCCATGTATTGGAATTTACCAATCCTGTGATATTACAACCATGTATTGGATTGTACCAATAAGTGATTATCAATACAAAGTATGAGTTTCTCTCTTATCCTTACTAGGATATTGATTACATTCTACTTTATTATCTTGGCTTAACCTTCTCTCAAGGTATGTTAGCCTACACTTATCAAAGTGCATTAAACTCATTACATCTTAATGTAACAATTGACATGACATACTTCATGTGTTACTCATCCAAGTATATTGGATTTGAGGTGCATCAAGGTGTATCAATCTTGAGGTGTTGGATATAATATTTATCATGCCTTGATGTATCACTTCCCTCATCACTTTTATCTTACTTAAGTTCATCAACTTATCTTGTATTAGGGTATTTTCCATCCTAATACTTCATGCACTAACTCATCACATTTATCCTATAGTGTATTGGCCATAAGTCACACACCTGAATTACCCAACTATCATCAAGTGATATGGACTTATCTCGGTTTAAGGCATTGTTGATATAGGGTTGACCATTATCAACCACTTTAGGTGTTTCACCTATCAAGGTATTCACTACACCATTACTTGGTGTTATACTCATCACTCCTAAGAGTGTTTTTCCCTCACCTTTACAAGGTGTATTGGGTTGAATCATGTATGTCAAGTTGAACACATGTAGTGGGTTAGGTGTATATCGAGCTAGGCATCATCATATCCCTCATACCCTTACTCATCAAGGTATCAACCTTACCAATCTTATGGTGTATCACCTTCACCCTACATGGGTGTAACATCCTCACCTTACTTGAAGATATTGGCCACACCATACTTTAGTGTATTGGCCATCGCATGTTCTAGGGTATTAACCACCTTACCACTTTTGTCATCTAGTGTATTGGGTTACCCACCATATCATCCAAGAGGTGTGTGCTCAACACCATATCGTCCAAGAGGTGTATGCTTAACCCAATATCGGTTAGAGGTGTATGCTTGCTACCCATATCAGGCAAAGAGGTGTATGCTTGGTTCCATATCGGGCAAAGAGGTGTGTGTGTGCTTCACACCATATCGGGCAAAGAGGTGTATTCTTCCATATTTCCCATGAGGTGTATTTTGATCACCATATCGTTCATGAGGGATGTGTGTGTGTCACCATATCTTGCATAAGATTTATGCTCATCACCATATCATTGTAGAGGTGTATAACCATCACCATATAGGGTTTCAACATCATATCGTGCAAGAGGTGTATCCTTCAACACCATATTGGGTTAGAGATGTGTATGTGCTTGACATCATATTGTGACGAAGGGGTATATTTGACCTCATATAATGCAAGAGGTGTATACTACATCACCATATCATGCAAGGAAGTATAACTCATATCCATATCGTTTTAGTGGTGTAGGTGCATCACCATATCGGGTTAGAGGTGCTTGCTTATATGCTTGAACCCGATATCACTTTGTAAGGTGATACCATCATCTTCAAGCTCTAGATCTTCATTATACTCATTCTAGTACAAGGATAACATGTCTAATAAACTACAAGAACTCATATATATATATATATAATATATATATATATATATATATATATATATATATCAAGTATTCAAGAAAATATCAAAATTGAAAGTAGATCATCAAATATAGCAAGAAAGATGGTGAATAATAACATGTTTGGGTTCAAGTTATATAACCTGACTCAAGAACAACTTCAAAGCTCCAAGATCTAAATCTTCACGTTCCTAAGGTTGAAGATGACTTATAAAAAGTCCAAGGCTTGTTCACAACTCCTTCATATATAAGGAATCACCATAGTTAAGAACTTGGTGAAGAAGAAAAGAAAGGAAGATCTTAACCCTAGATCCATGCTTTAATACAAGGTGGAAGATGAGCATGGCCTCACCTTAGGGTTAAGACTTGAGCTCCTTCTTGCTCCTTAGAATCTTTCACGATACCTCACTACTCATGCATGAAACGTCCTCACTTGTTGTCGATATCCCTTTCACTTGTGGTCAATTTCACTCCACTATGGCCGATATCAACTTGCTATGGCTGATTGACAACACTATAATTTACGTACTTTCTATATATTTTTTACATCACTTTTAGTATAACTTTAGTTAGCTTTACACATAATTTCCCCATCTTTTTGACTCCGGCCTTGTTTTATTGATTTCAGGGACCAACATCACCTCAGGTCACGGTCTTTGGGAACCGCGACTGCGATTCCAGAGTATCGGACATCTCGAAGCCTCAGGCAATAAGAAGGAATTGTGACCACGGTTATCCAAGACCGCGACCACAGTTATCCAAGACCGTGACCGCGGTCATTTAAAGACCGTGACTGAGGTTTTGGGAGGATCGCGACCAAGAAGGACCACGACCAAGGAGGAATAAAGTGGAGACCGCGACCCTATGTTCAACCTCGATCACTACATCAGACCCTGTTCATCGTTGCGGGGGCCTTAGAGTCGGGTTATCTGTTTAAATGTCCGACTACTTTAAATCCACTCCTTTTGGACGTACGATTTAGGCAGGTCACCGATATCACTTGCTATGGTCGATATCACTTGCTATGGCCGATACCAATCCCTCGATATCACTTGCTATGGCCGATACCAAGGACCTATGCATGATACCAAGACTCTATGCACAATATCTAAGAGCAAGGAGGTGGTAGGATTCAAAAAATTTCACTAATAGGTGAAAGGAATGGTATATATACTTGAGGTTCATGAAAAAGTGTGTATATGAGGTGTCATCATTTTAAGCTACTAGGTGCCACGTATCCATGCATGGATGACACGTGTCCCTACATGAACTTATATTTATATTAACATGCAAAACACTTGAGGATAATCTAGAGATGATATTTTGGCCATTAATTATCTTGTTTGATAAGATATCTCATATTTATCTCACAATTTATGCAAACCGATACAACTTTTGCACGAAGCATCTAACTCATCATGGATCACCTTGTTGAGGTGCTTTTCCCATCATGGATAAGGTCAACAGTTCACAAACTGATATGGGATCCCCTCTATGGCCCCTTGGATGATAGGCACTCCCATATGGACTCTACAACTCGATACAAGTCAAGTTAGGTTTTCACATTCAACCCCTTTCTTGGTCTTTTTATCCCCAAGAATACGATTATTCAAATATGATTCAAACATGGTGCCTCCTTATTTCTATCTCCTCTAATTGATACTAGGAGGGATTAGGGACACTCTAGATGTGGAAATTTGTATATCAACCCTACATTTTGAGTAAATTACAACTTGTACCGAAATTGGTGCATAAGGTACTAGCATTATTCAAACAAGTACAAATTTGGAATTTAAGCTTTCCACAAGCCACCACCTTGCATAATTCTATATCTTATGATTCTAAAACACATGAGGTATGTTTAACATGTAACATATTGCAATATAACCCCTTATCTTGGGTAAATTGCTTTTTGGTCCAAATGTATTTTTAAGGACTTATTATGAGATTGCATTGTCATCATATGTGCAATTGGCACGTCCCAAATGTATTTTTAAGGACTTGGCATGAGAGGACATTGCCATGATATGGGCCCAAACTTCACCCAAATGCATTTTTAGGGGCTTATATGAGAGGACATTGTCAATATATGGGTCTTGGCTCCTCCTTAATGTATTTTAAGGGACATGTTTTGAAAGGACACTATCATGATACCTCCCAAATGCATTTTTAGGGACTTGATCTGAGATAGTATTTGTCATGATATGGGCCCTGACACCTCCCAAATGCATTTTTATGGACTTGTTGTGAGAGGACGTTGTCATGATATGGCACATGACACCTCCCAACTACATTTTTAAGGACAACTGTGAGATGACATTGCCATCATATGTGCCAAGTCACCTCCCAAATGTATTTTCAAGGACTTGGTGTGAGAGGACATTGTCATGATATGGTCCCAAACTTCACTTAAATGCATTTTTAGGGACTTAATATGAGAGGACACTTTCAATATATGGGCCATGTCTCCTCCTTAATGTATTTGATGGGACAATTTGTGAAAGTAAACTGTCATGATATGGGTTATATCACCTCCCAAATGCATTTTTAGGGACTTGTTGAGTGAGAACATTTGTCATGAAATGGGACCTAACACCTCCCAAATGCATTTTCATGGACTTGTTGTGAGAGGACGTTGTCATGATATGGGACCTGACACCTCCCAAATACATTTTTAAGGACAATTGTGAGATGACATTGTCATCATATGTGCCACGTCACCTCCCAATTGTATTTTCAAGAACTTGGTGTGAGAGGACATTGTCATGATATGGGCCCAAACTTCACCGAAATACATTTTCAGGGACTTATTATGAGAGGACACTTTTAATATATGGGCCATGTCTCCTCTTTAATGCATTTGAAGGGACATTTTGTGAAAGGACACTATCATGATATGGGTCATAACACCTCTCAAATGCATTTTTGGAGACTTGTTGAGAGAGAACATTTGTCACGAAATGGACCCTGACACCTCCCAAATGCATTTTTATGGACTTGTTGTGAGAAGATGTTGTCATGGTATGGGACCTGACACCTCCCAAATACATTTTTAAGGACTTATTGTGAGATGACATTGTCATAATATGTGCCATGACACCTCCCAAATGTATTTACAAGGACTTGCTGTGAGAGGACATTGTCATGATAAGTGCCCCAACTTCACCGAAATGTATTTTCAGGGACTTATTATGAGAGGACACATTCAATATATGGGTCATGTATCCTCCTTAATTCATTTGAAGGCACATGTTGTGAAAGGACACTATCATGACATGGGAAAAGATAGGGCAATGTGATTTTAAATTCAGAAGGAAGATTGACATGATATAGTTTATGGATAAACTGGATTAATATTGGCTTTTCTTATTACCAAATATAATAGAGAAATACAAAAATGTATGATAAGAGAAAGAAATAAGAAGAACTCAACACTTTTAGATGATTTATTGTGACCATGGGATTACATAATTTAACTAAGGGACATGTTAAAAAAAGGAAAACAATTAATGTGATTTAACTTAAAATGATATACATATGAATCATGAATATTTTATCAGATTTTTCCTGGTTGGAGAAAGAAAGAAAAGGAGATGATGAGATTTCAAGAAGTGAGAGTAGAGGTTAATGAGTTACCATCAATTAGATGGGAGTGTAAGAGAGTGAGTTAATGTAATTCCAAAAAGAGAATGGAAACTTGATGTTATGCCATATATGGTGAGATTCAAATGGAGCGAGTTAGTGGTAATTCCATTACAATGAGAAAAGGTACTAAAAGGGAGATGAATGGCAATTTTAGACCTCAGTTTGTCAGAGAAGGAGAGATAAAATGAGTTAATGTGATTGGAATTTTGAAGGAGAGGACATGATGTAGTTAATGTACGTAGACTGAGAAAGTCACTTTTTTTGTATTCTCTTCAAAATAATAGAAATATTGAAAACAATGCGACGAAAGGGAAGAAGAACAAAATATTGTTAAATATTTTTCTTAAATTAGTTAAAAAGTTTAGAAAAAATGATCTATATGTAACTACATGCACAACTTTCAATAGTATAACATAACATATAAAGAAATATAAGAAAATTCGTTATAAACTCTAAAAACTTATCAAACAAATATATTCATGCATAGATTATAAAGTTTCATCAAATTAATTTTAAATATTTAAAACTTTATTACGATGTGTATGGCTATATATTTAGTATTATATACTAAAAAATTCTAGTACAAATTTAATTCCAACGAAAAAACTAAAAGTCAACATGATATAGCCATGTTTCTTTCTTTGCACATGTTCTCGACATGTATCAATTTTTAAATTTACATGTTAGAATTTTATTTGGATGTGTATGTCAATATATTTAGTAATACATACTAAACATTCTAGTATGATTTAATTCCAACAAAAAAATGATAGTCAACATAATATAGACATGTTTCCTTTTCCACACATGCTTAGGGTATGTACAATTTTTATATTTAAATGCTTAAATTTAATTTTGAAGTGTATAGTTGTATATTTAGTATTATATACTAAACAACTCTAGTACGAATTTAATCCCTACCAAAAAAATCGATACTTAACATAATATATCCATGTTTCCTTTTTTGTACATACTCCGATCATGTATCGTTATTAGATATTAAATATTTAAATTTGATTTTGATTTATATGGTCGTATATTTAGTATTATATAATAAAAAATTCTAGTACAAATTTAATACCAATAAAAAATCTGATTGTCAACATAATATAGCCATGTATCCTTTTTGGCACGTGCTTTGTTCATGTATCAACTTTTTAAATGTTAAATGTTTATTTTAGATTTGGATGTGTATGGTTTTATATTTAAAATTATTTATAAATTTAATCCCAACCAAAAAAATCGATAGTCAACATAATATAGCCATGTTTCCTATTTCATACAGGTCATGTATCAATTTTTTAAATGTTAAATATTTAAAACTTGATTTTGATGTGTATGGTTGTATATTTAGTATTATATACTAAACAATTGTAGTACAAATTTAATCTCAACCAAAAAAACCAATAGTCAACATAATATCTATGCTTCCTTTTTCATACATGCTCCTATCATGTATTAATTTTTTAAATGTTAAATGTTTAAATTTAATTTTGATGTATATGTCATATATTTAATATAATGCACTACACAATTTTAATACGAATTTAACTCCAAACAAGAAACCAATATCCATATATATATGAAAAGAAATTAAAAATCCATGCATAAATATAAAAAATGTGAACATTATCACATGTAACCGCTTTTCCCCCCACTTAATCCCGCCCCTTCCTAAAACACTCGCGCTGAGAAGATTGGTCAGCGCTGAATTTTTCTTTTCCTAACCGCATCTCCGGATCCCTACCCCTTAACCCTTACACATCGCTCCATTCGTCTCCCTAATCGTCGGTTCCGTCTTCCTCTCGACGACGAGAGCTTGATACCAGCGCCCCTTTCTCAATCGCTTGGAATCCCGCATGGCTAATCGCCCACAACATTGAAGGTTGTCGATCAACAATCATCCTTCGGGTCTGGTTAGGCCTTTTCCTTCTTCGTTCTCAATTGCTCTGCTCTTTCTCGGCGCCCCTAATCCTGGCCATAAGAAGCTAGAACGTGAGCACCAGTGAGGCCGCAAGAAATAGCAGAGCTCGCACAGTCAATCGTTGTCCTTCTTTGGGTCTGGTTAGTTCCTCGTCTTTGTTCTTCCTTTCTCAATCGCCTCATTTTCGTTCACCCCTCTTCCTCAGTCTTCCCTACAAATTCCTTGCCACAAGGAGGTGGCAAGCAGCAGTGAAACCACAAGCAGCAGTAAGGCTCACAATTTCCCTTCTCCTTTGGGCCTGGTTAGTTCATGTTTCCCCTTCATCATTTCTCATATATTGTTTTCATGATTCTTTTCCCTCATTCTGTTCTTGATTCACTTGTTTTCCTGATTCCGTTCATCTTCCCTTTTGCACCTAAATCAGAGTTGTTTTCTACAAATCAGGGTCAGCTCATCTTTTCCCTTCTTCCTTTATAAATCAGATAATTCTTATATAAATCCTACCCCAACCTGTAAATCTGAGTACCAATCCACCTTTGTACCAGTCCACCTTATATTAATGTTTTTTCAGCCTAATATAAGTTTCATTTTGCATGTACCGTAGGAGAGAAGTCAGGGGAAAAGGAATGTCATAGAAAGAAGACATGCTCTTCGTCGGGAAATTTTTCGTAATGTGGTACATAAAATATTTTACTAATTATACTTATATAATAATTAAGAGTAAACATATATAATATGGATTACTGACTTTTAGTTTATTTGTTTGATTTTACAGGGCCGGTCTTCAGCCATGTTGCAACCATCCGGTCCACCACAAAATACACACTCACCTTAGTTATTTGAAATTTACAATCTACTTCTCATTACAGTTTTAGATTTAGATGATAGATTATGTATAGATAGTTCTTGGTCGTGTTGATATGTTCAAAAGGTTATCATTTCATTTATTTATTGTATTTTTACACCTTTAATGTGAAACTTTTACGTAATGAAAAAATTATTTCCCTTTTGAATGTGTCATTTATGTAGATATTACCTCACGAAAGAAGAATATGTGCATGTTTGTATGTTAATTATATTTTAATTGTGTTTGTGGTTGGCAAACCCAAATTCAGGGCAACAAAATTTCTGACTGACCTCTATTTTTACTATTCATTAGATGTGGATGCAAATTATTGCACTTTGGGTATGTGCTTAAATAGATATAAATTAGGTGTGCCTTGACAGGGTGCATTGGTACTATTAAATGAAACCAATTGATTGGTTTGGGTGTGCTTCGCATGATCTCCTTTGCTCTTTCAATATATCTAGTGTGATCTTCATAAAATTCTACTTTTGCATCTTATAATCTACTAAAGGAAAGCAGCTCAGATACATAAGCTTAGGAGTCTTCGACCAAAAGTTTGAGGTAAAAATTGCAACTATGTTTTAAGTTCAATACAAAATTTCTTTGAGACTGGACAATGCTTATTTTTATTGGTTTTGCAGGAATCCAATTATGGTATGAGCACCACATGGGGGTCCATCATAGCTTCATGGACAGAACCGAGACAAAGTGTGCTGAGATTTTACAATCTTTCCATTTGCTCACTGGGATTTGTCAAGCCTAAGAAAATATAAGAGGACTACAATATGGTCGGAGAAGGATTATTTGTCCGGTATCTGATTTTACTCTTTAAGTGATTGATATGTTTTGATCTCTTTTTGCCGATCACCATCGTGATCACCTTATTTTGTTTCTTTGTTTGTGCAAGATCGTTGTGTTGTTTTGGGTGTGGGGAGATTTGATGATTAAGGGCTGTTTCGTTGGGCATGATAGAAGAAATAAAGGAAGATTTGACTGTGCGGATTCTTCAATTGATAATTGGATTAAGTCATAATTTTCTTTAAAATTTCCTCAAGAACGGTTTGTTTCCCCACATAAAAAGATGTTTTACTTTTAAACTTGCATTGCATATGCGCTAAGAGGATGATATTGATCATTTAATTACTTTTTTCCTTGCTATCCAAATCAGATTACAGGCGTTTACAGAAGGCCCTTGATATTGTCAGGCAGAAAGAAGGAACATCGAGATGCTGGGTGAGGTTTTAGCTCCAAAACGTGAGGTGAGATCTCTTTTAGAAACGAACAACTTTTACACTCATGTCAAGTTTCATTCTGACAACTCCATCAGCTCTAAAGGTGCCATTAAAGAGTTATGTTTAGAAAGAGCGGAACTGCTGTTCTGCACTGTCTATACTTCAGCAAAATTACACTGGGTGAAAAGGGTAAAGCAACCAGAAGTTTTGGTCATTCACGAAGTTGTGCAGCTAAAAGAATGTGAATCGTTGATTCCTCTCCAACTTGTTGGTATACGTTAGGCAATTCTTATTGGAGATGAGCGCCAACTAGCTGCAATGATTACTAATCAGGTTGATATCTGATCTCTTGTGTTTGCATTGTTTTCCTTTCGTGACTTGTAAATCATCTCAGACCGTTGTGCTGGATTACAGACAAAGATGACTCATTGCTGGGAAGAAGCTTATTTGAAAGGCTTGCTACATTGGGTCTCAAAGAGTGAATGCTGCTTTGTCTAGGACAAGGCATGTCCCTTTAGTCTTTGTCTTGGATTTTACAAAATTTTCTCCGGTATCTTCTAACAAACTCTTTACCACTATTGTTCTCTTTCCATGTAATCATTGTCCTTTTGCAGGTTCTGCCTGTGGGTTGTAGGAAATAGAACTACACTTTGTGGTAGCAAATTGGTGTGGCATGAACTAGTATCAACGCTCAAGAGAGGAAATGTTATTTCAATGCAACTGAAGATCTTAGTATTGCAAAAACTATTGATGTTTCATTGCGGTAATTTAAGGTGGTTAATGATTATTTTCCTTATATGGTATCTTTGGTACTATAGTTTGTTGTTTATATTGTTTGGATCTTGCAATGATTTCCATAAATAACTAGGTTCCTTCAATTTTATATAAAACTAATTCAATCAAAACAACTTACCATACCTATATTCAAAACTGAACTTTTGATCGTAGTACATGTGAGTAATCGAATATAACATATGATATTTTTTTAACACAATGTGGCTGTTGCTATATTACATTTTTCTCTAGTTTGACTTAATTAGTAAACCTGTTATGTTTTCTAAGATATAGGAAGGGTTGTTGTACAAGGCACTAATTGCAATACTACTTATTCAAACCTTCTTGGGAGCATGTCAGTTAATGATATATCACACTAGTTCTCTGGATTACGTATAGCTAACAAAATGAGAGCTCCATGTCGGTGACTGGGCTGAAGGCCCTTCAGGAAGAACTGTGTAGGATCATGGAGGAGCTCACGCAACTCAAAGTGCACCAGCTCTGGGGTGACGACAACCGCAAAAGAAGAGCATATGTCGGCTCAACTGCAGGCTGTATGTCTACTGAAGCCCGTGTTGTCGATGAGTACGTCAAAGTCCTTGAGAATGTCGACACTTTGGCCCCTGCCCATGATCACCAGCCTCTTATTGCTGAAGATTTGGTGCAACGACACCATCTCTATGGCCTGGTGTTGCAGCATTAACACCGGTAACAACTAAAACGGTTCAGCCACAGCAGGCCATGCAGCAGCAGCTGTTTGAACATGGGATGTCCCAATATCTCTATTTTTCATCGGTTACACACATGTAATTACATCACCTTTTGGTGGAGGCAACTCTCCCCTTGTAAACTCAATTGAAAACAATCAAATGATTACATTGTACATGAGCAACATTTCGAAATCAATACAAATTTCAGTTGTTTGTAAATGTGTTGTGTGTTGCTGTTTAGAACTTGTTCTTTTACTCAGTTTATGTGTGTCACTTAGTCTCCTATCTCATGGATTTATTTTTTGTATGTCAAATGCATATATTATGTACAAGTATATCATCTAATATGAATCAGGTGACATCAGCTCCACAAAGACAATGACAACTATGACTGTAATCTTTAACAAGCACAGGTGACGTACTTTATAAAGCTAACATAGTGCATAGATCACACTCAAAAGATGACGGTCATTTGGTAAATGACTGACAACCACGTCACCTTTTGAGTGAAAGATTACATACTTAAATATCATCTATAAAGTGATTTTTAGTAGTGTGACAAAAACACGAACAAGGTGTACTCTTATTCCGCTAGGGCTCTCTAGAGCTTGCTCCTCATCTGTGTATCCATCGTTGGAGCTGCGGGGATGGCGGTGTTGTGGAATAAGAGGTGTGCCATGAGAGAAGCAGGACAAGTCCGGATAACGAATGCCCCGACTCCACTCATGTCGCCCGGTCCTCTGCTCTATAACGCTGACCAAGACCTCGAAAGCCTCCCTACTGAATCCCTGGTCCAGGTTACCAAGGTGCATTACGGAGCCAGGCTAGACCTCAAAAGTAAGTACAAACAATTATGTAATCGATACTTTTCTTTTCATATATGATTCTTGATGAAATACTGATAGATGAACATTGTCTGCTTGCAGAGATCCTGCTCGAATGTGAAGAACCCAATACCGGTGTTTTTGTCAGCGGAAATTATTGACAGCGCCTACCCTACACCCCCGGACATTGTTGGGAAAATTAATTGTGACTTATCTAGCTGGACAGGTTGGAGCTAGTCTCACGGAATAGTGAGCTACGTGGTTAGCTCAATAACGAGTAGGAAGAGTACTGCTGAGTCTAAGTTAGTTGTGCAGATCCTATGTTGGTGGATCTAGTATAAATTAGACTCTTTTCGATTGAAATAAGATGATCGCTTCCTTTAGAAGAAACAACGATGTACCTCCTCTCTTCCGTTCTCGTTTTCTCTCTACCAACTCATCGTAACTGGGTGTTCGAGAAGATCCTAGCCCATACGTGGTATCAGAGCTTAAGATCAAGATGCCCAAGCAAATGCCAAAGAACCGAGAAGGAGAGAGCTCGGATGCAGGGATGACGAGAGAGGGCTCGGTTACATTGTGGTATCCGATGCTAACAAAGTCTAATTACCCAATCTAGGTGATGAAGATGAAGGCTAACATGAGGGCCCAGGGCGTGTGGGAAGCTGTGGAGGCCAAGGATCATGAGAAGGTCGAAGAGAAGATGGATCAGATGGCTCTCGCAGGAATATATCAAGCGATCCCTGAAGAAATGATGCTTCAACTGGCCGGCAAGGAGACTGCTCGTGCTTCTTGGGATGAGATCAAGGTAGTGCACGTTGGGGTGGAGAGAGTGAAGGAAGTAAAGCTCCATGTGTTGCGTTGGGAGTTTGAGAACATGCGAATGGGAGAATCACAGGTGGTGGATGAGTTTGTTGCCAAGCTCACATCGGTGCTCAATCAGATTCACTCCCTTGGGGAGACGATGGATGAGAGTTATGTAGTGAAGAAACTCCTCCATAGTGTACCTCCCAAGTGCCTTCAAATAGCTGCTACCATGGAGCAGTTCGGGGACCTCAAGACGATGCAAGTCGATGAGATGATCGGTGCCTTAAAGGCACATGAGGAGCGCTACCGAGATTATGACGGGCGCCATGAATAGGCCATCTTAATGAAGAAGGAGACCAAACCAGATCACAAGCCATCACGAAGTGATGATCAATCAACCTCCGGATGTCGTGGGCGAGGCCGGGGAAATCCACGAGGATGGGGACGTGGTAGAGGTCGCTCGAGAGGTGATCGTGCTGACTGGAACGCTACTCGTCAGAACATAGAAGGAAATCGAGAAGAAGGCAGAGATAAAAGCAAGGTACGTTGTTTTCATTGCAACAACGTTGGTCATTACGCATCAGAATGTTGAGGGAAACAAAGTGAGGAAGTGAATCTCACTCGGGCTTAGGACAATGAGCTGGCGCTCTTGATGGCTAAGTGTGCAATGAAGCCGCACGTAGAGATACAGTTGAACGAAGAGAGATTGGTTCCCAGAGATTATCTAGATAACCACGGGCAAAGTCAGCCTGATGTATGGTATCTAGATAACGGAGCAAGCAATCACATGACAGGGAGGTGAAGGAAGTTCAGTGAACTTGATGTCAACATTCGTGGACAAGTGAAGTTTGGGGACGGATCTGCAGTGCAGATCCATGTAAAAGGAATTGTGATGTTCCAGTTCAGCAATGGGGAACAAAGACTCCTAGATGATGTCTATTACATACCAAGTCTTGAGAGCAATATAATCAGCCTCAGCCAGCTGATAGAGTCGGGGAACAAGATCACGCTTGAAGGACCCTATCTCCTCTTGTACGATAGGAATGGTGATCTACTGATGAAGGTAAGGCGTTCAACGAATAGGTTGTATAAAGTGCAGATTGAATCAGCCGAGCCTATCTGTCTGGCTATTAGCTTGATAAACCTTGCTTGGTTGTGGCACACGAGGCTAGGACATGTCAACTTTCAATCCATGAAATCAATGAAAAATGACGAGATGGTGCTGGGAGTGCCAAAGATATGCCATCCTAATCAAATTTGTGAGGGATGCTTGACAACCAAACAAGCGAGGCTGCCATTTCCACGAGAAGTGAATTTTCGAGCATCTCAAGCTCTTGAGCTCGTGCACACTGACCTTGTGGTCCAATCTCACCTCAGACACTCACATGCATTAGGTACTTCTTCCTCCTTGTTGACGATCATACTAGACTAATGTGGGTGTATATGCTTAAATCTAAAGCTGAGGCATATGAGGCCTTTCGGACTTTCAAAGCTCAGGTTAAGAAGGAGAAGGAATCAAGGTTGAAGATGCTCAGAGTCGATCGGGGGGAGAGTTCCTATCTAACATCTTCACCTCGTTCTGCGAGAAGGAAGGCATCAGGAGACAGCTTACTGCCCCATATACGCCACAACAGAACGGTGTAGTCGAAAGGAGAAATAGGATGGTAATGGCTACAGCTAGATGTCTACTTAAGAGTATGGAAGTTCCAGCAGTTATGTGGGGGGAGGCAGTCTGACATGCTTTCTATTTGTTGAACCGTATGAAGACCAAGGCAATAGAAGGTGTTACTCCTTATGAGGCATGGACTGGGAGGAAGCCACACCTTAGCCATCTGAATGTGTTTGGATGTACAGCTCACATGAAAGTTCCTAGTGCTCACGTGAAGAAGCTGGATGATCAAAGCATCAAGTTAGTCTACTTGGGTGTTGAGCCGGGCAGCAAAGCACATAGACTCTATGATCCTAGCAAGAGGAGGATAAACGTCAGTAGAGACGTTATGTTTGACGAGCACAGGAAGTGGAATTGGTCTGAAGGTGAAGAAGAATTGCAGGTAGGAGACACATTCTTAGTGGAGGTCTCAGCTGAACACGAAGGAGATCAGCATGAAATTGGTGACTCATCACATACCGCCAACACTCCTATCGTGTCGCAGGAGTCACCAGCAACTTCATCTTATGCACACGAGCACACCACAAGCACCCAAGGGTCATCTGTTAGATCTACAAGTTTGTCTAGTGAGATTCAGGCAGTAAAATTTTGAACACTCAAGGAGATCTATCAAGAAAGTTAAGAACTTGTGGGTGAAGGAGATTTGCTGCTAGTTGATGCTGAGGAACCAACAAACTACTCTGAGGCAGTGAAAGAAAAAGCATGGCATGACACTATGGTCCAAGAACTGGAGGCAATTGAAAGAAATAACACATGGGTGTTAACTGATTTACCTACAAATCACAAAACCATCGGTTTGAAGTGGGCTTACAAGCTGAAGAAGAACTCAGAGGGGCATATCATCAAACATAAGGCTTGGCTTGTAGCAAAGGGTTATGTGCAGCAGAATGAAGTAGATTTCGATGAGGTGTTTGCTCCAATTGCGAGAATGGAGACTGTGAGACTGATATTGGCGCTAGCTTCCCATCATAACTGGCGAGTTCATCATCTCAATGTCAAAACGGCTTTCTTAAATGGTGAGCTACAAGAAGAAGTCTATGCAGCACAACCTAAGGCTGCGTTTGGTACGTGGTGACAAAATGCGTGGTGACGGTGATAGTGACAGTGACGGTGACAGTGATAGTGACAGTGGTGGTGAAATTGTTAAAAATTGTTGTTTGGTAAAACATGCATGGTGATGGTGAAAGGGATGGGGAAACTTTTAAAATTTTTTGTTTGTTACATGGTTACGGTGACGGTGATAGTGAACCAGTTTTATATAAAACACCTCATGAAAACATAAATTCTATTTATTAAACACCTCATACATAAAAAAATTATGACATTAATAATACAAATATTTATCATCAAATTTTAGTATGTGTATGAGCTATTTAATTTAAAAAATACCAAAGAGATTTTTTCACATGTGAGTTATATTTCTTAACAATCATTGTAGAGAAATACTTTATTCAAAAATTAGGAAAATAAAAATATTTCATCATAAATATTTTCTTGAGAAATACAATATGATCAGTTTTTTTCAATCATATTACATATGACTTGATGTCGTTCATGCCGTGGGCAACAAAAGAAGCCATCATCATATTTGGATGTTCAACTAGAAAAAGATTTGACTTGAAACTTTATCTTGTAGAAAAAAATTTAATGACATATTATATCTTGATGAGGGGAAAATGGTGTGGCGGAAACATTATCTTGGAGCAAAAAAAAATCTTGGAGGAAAAGGTGTGGCGGGAAACTTTTTTTTTTAGGGAAAACGTTTAGTGGGAAGTATTATCTTAGAGGAAAAATGAGTGGCGGAAAATGTTATCTTGGAGGAAGAAAGTGTCATGGCGGAAAAAGATGTTGTGGAAAAGTTTTTCATGAAGGAAAAAAGATTTGGCGAAAAACATTATCCTGAAGAAAAATTGTCTTGCAAAATAGTTGTGGCGTAAAAAAAAAATAGAGGAGATAAAGATTTGGCGTGAGGGAAACGTTGTCTTGGAGGCAAAAAAATCTTAGAGGAAAAATGAGTGGTGGGAAATTTTTTCTTGGAGGGAAAAAGATTTGACGAAAAAAATTATTTTACAAGAAAAAAATCTAGTGGAAACTTTATCTTGGAAGGAAATATGTGTGGTGAAAAATATTATCTTGGAGAGAAAAATGTTTTGGCCGGAAGTTAAAATTTGTTGGCGGGAAAGAATCTTGGAGGGAAGCATATGGCACGAGGAGAGAAGGAAAATATAGTATCATTTTTCTTTGCACATATGTCCATATATTAATGAGGACTTAAAAAGAACTTTTTTCACCATCATTCACCGTCATTCACCATGCTTTTCTATGGGGACAAAAATAGGCCAGAATTCACCATGGATTCACCACGAAAAAATTCCCTATCACTATCACCATGCGTACCAAACAACATTTTTGTTTCACTATCATTCCCTATCACCATGATTCACCATGTACCAAATACAGCCTAAAGGCTTCATTGTGAGAGGCCAAAAACACAAGGTGTACAGGTTGTCAAAGGCTTTATATGGCTTGCGTCAAGCTCTCAGAGCATGGAATGTAAAGCTTGACAGCAGCCTGAAGGGGATCAGCTTCAACAGATGTACGCATGAGCAGGCGGTGTACACAAAGAGAAAGGCGGGAAAAATACTTGTAGTCGGGGTGTATGTAGATGACATGACCCTAGCCGGGCCTAGTGGGGCTAAGATTAGGCAATTCAAGGAACAGATGATGAATGAGTTTGAAATGAGTGACTTGGGGTTGCTCACGCACTATCTAGGAATACAGGTAGAGCAGCAAGGGGGGTGCATATCCTTAAAGCAATCTACGTATGCAGAGAGAATACTAAATCAGGCAAGATTGAGTGATTGTAATCCGACCAAAACTCCTATGGAACCAAAGGTGAAACTACAGAAGGATATGCAAGGAACATCAGTAGACCAGATGGAGTTTAGAAGCATTGTCGGCCGCCTGAGATACCTGCTTCATACCAGGCCTGACTTGTCGTTCTCGGTGCGAGTGGTGAGTAGATTCATGGAGAAACCTAGCTACCACTGTCCATCAACACGCAATAAAGCAGATTCTGAGGTACATAAGGGGCACAACTCATCATGGATTGGTGTATAAAGCTTGCGCGGGGGGTGAGGATCTCATCGACTATTCTGACAGTGACTTAGCAGGAGATCCAGATGATCGAAAGAGCACGAGTGGAGTTGCATTCTACTTGAATGAGAACCTGATTTCATGGTCATCTCAGAAGCAAAAGAGCGTAGCTCTTTCGTCATGTGAAGCGGAATTCATGGCTGCAACTATGGCAGCGTGTCAAGGAACCTGGCTCAGAAACCTGTTGGAAGAAATCACTGGTCGAGAACTCAATCCAATTTGACTTTTAGTTGATAACAAGTCTGCAATAGCTTTGATGAAGAACCATGTGTTCCATGGGCGTAGCAAACACATTGATACCCATTTTCACTTCATCAGGGAAAGCGTGGAGAAGGAGATAATTACTGTCGAATATGTGTGCACCGATGAGCAGCGAGCTGACATCCTCACGAAGGCGCTGGGAAGGATGAAATTCGCATAAATGAGTATACTGTTGGGAATCAAACGCCTTGGACAGTCTAGTCACGATCAGGGGGAGAATGTTGGGATAATTAATCGTGACTTATCTAGCTGGACAGGTTGGAGCTAGTCTCACGGAATGGTGAGCTACGTGGTTAGCTCAATAACGAGTAGGAAGAGTACTGCTGAGTCTAAGTTAGTTGTGCAGATCCTATGTTTGTGGATTAGTAGAAGTAGTGGCAAATATGTGTGCCGCATAGATAGACAAGTAGTTATCTTTTCTTCTGTATAAATTAGACTCTTTTCGATTGAAATAAGATGATCGCTTCCTTCAGAAGAAACAACGCTGTACCTCCTCTCTTCCGTTCTCGTTTTCTCTCTACCAACTCATCGTAGCTGGGTGTTCGAGAAGATCCTAGCCTATAGACATTACCCGAACCACACCCTGGATCAACGCCTGTTTTAACCGTTGACCCGACCCTTCTACCTGCATCCTCCTGAAGCGGCACCCGCAAGGGACAACCCTGGGCCCCGACGCTCCCTTCTTTGGTGGCAACCCACCGCCCGCTCCTGCCGCCACAGGCTCCATGCTGCTGCCGCAGCAGCACGCTCCCACCCCAATGAATTTGCCGCTGGAGGTGCCCTCGTCGCCTACAAGAGGACAACGTCATCGGCAAAGTAGGCGCAGGGACGGTATACCGCGGATCCATGCCCAGCGGCACCGAAGTTGCCATCAAGCGCCTGGTCAGCGACACCGATACCACCAACTCTCCCCTGGGGCCGCCAGAGCAGGGCCGCAGCCTGGCGCGTCGTCGTCGTCATCGTCCGACCATCACCATCATAACTAGAACGACAGGGGGTTCACCGCCGAGATATATACAGACCTTGGGTAAGATCCGGCACCGAAACATCGTACGACTACTTGGGTTGCTGTCCAACAGGATGCCAAGTTGCTTCTGTATGAGTATATGCCTAATGGGAGTCTCGGTGAGATGCTCCATGGCCCTAAAGGCGCGCACTTGGACTGGAACATGCGGTGCCGCGTCGCGCTGGAGGCTGGTCGTGGGCTGTGCTATTTACACTTCGATTGCTCCCCGATCATCGTGCACACAGGGACGTTAAGTCCAACAATATCTTGCTCGATTCGGCGTTCGAGGCCCACGTCGTTGACTTTGGACTCGCCAAGTTCCTCCGCGGCGGCGGTGCCGGGGGCGGCAACGCGTCCGAGTGCATGTCGTCCACGTCGTACCGTCGCCGTACTATCGACAGCTTGCGGCAAAGCGCCTTCTGGCAAGGTGAGGGAGGCCGTGAATCGGTGGCTGAGGGACGACTGCGAGGCGCTACACCTGATTGGTCAACCACCTCCTCTACGAGCAGCATTCTGGCAATGAGGATGGAGCGACGCCGGTGGGCGCTAGTGGCGAAGCAGTACTGGGCGTGGTTGGGGAAACGGCCGAAGGCCATGGAGAGTGCGTCGATGATTGCTGGCTTTGACGGGGTCGGAGCAGCAAAGGCAAACTGGACAGCCCGAAAAATTGAAGGTGCCTAGTCCCACATGACCGGAGGCACTCACAAGTGCAGTTAACTAGGATTCGGCAGTACAGGATGCTGCTGCTGTACGAGGCTGCATACTTTTCCTATGTTAACTTGGCACATCCGATAGTCTGACCACGTTGCTTGTCCTGACTCTCACCTTCCTCAATTTGATCCGCTGTCTGCATACCTCTCAAGATTTCGTCCCTCTTTGAGCTCTTCTGTGTTCTACAAGCTTAATCTTACGAAGGACCATGGCAACCAGCTGTCTAAAACTTGTTTGATTCTATTCCTAAGAGAGATGGCTTTTTGTACGGTACTCTTACTCAGAGTGTTCGCACAAAAGCATTGTTTGTATGATCATGAATTGTGATGTCCATGTAGTTATTTTGTTTTTTTGTAGATGGTGTTTTGTTCAAGAGAAAAGTAGGCGCTATGGTTGATTTCTATAAAAGTTGACCATGGTCATAGAAGACTGTACATATGTGTACAATACAAACATATACACATGGTCTTACCGGACTATACACATAGTCCTACAATATTGTACACATGGTTCTATAAAACTGTACATATGTGTACAAGACTATAGATATGGTCCTTCAAGACTGTATACATGGTCTTAGAAGATTGTATACATGACCCTACAAGACAGTAGACATAGTCCTACAAGACTGTATACATGTGTACAAGACTCTACACATGGTCCTACAAGATTCTACACATTGGTCCTACGAAACTGTACACATGATCCTAGAAGAATGTACACATGGCCCTACAAGACTGTACATATAGTCCAACAAGACTTTACACATGTGTACAAGACTATACACATAGTCCTACAAGACTGTACACATGTGTCACTACTACAGAAACGGCCTTTGGCGTCGGTCGTTTAACCCCATTTGGCGTCGGTTTCCGACCGACGCCTATGTGGGCGCCGCTAAAGGTCGAACACTTCGGCGTCGGTTTTTTAACCGACGCCTATTTAATCTATAGGCGTCGGTCGTTTAGTAGAGAACCGACGCCAAAAGGGTTCGCGCCACAGAAAACGGCATCATCTAGGGCACTTTCTGCGTCGGTGTTTTAGTAAATAACCGACGCCACTATGGAATATAGCGTCGGTCTTTTAGTAGATGACCGACGCATAAAGTGCCCTAGATGACGCCATTTTTTGTGGCGCGAACACTTTTGGCGTCGGTTATATACTAAACGACCGACGCCTATATGTAAAATAGGCGTCGGTTTGATATGAATATCCGACGCCATTTCCAGGACTGCTTTGGCCACATCAGGCGTCGGTTTATTGAAAAAACCGACGCTGTAGGTCTTTCCTGACGGTTTTCTATAAATAACCGACGCCTATTTATATTTTTTTTTTTCATATCAGTTTGCAGGCCTGCTGTGGCTGGTCAGCAGGATGAGAACCTGCAGTTCAGTTTTCTGAACTGCAGGTTTACAACATCCATTGATATCAGCCTACAAACAGGCCGCAAACCTGCAAAAGTCACAAGCAAAATTCTACACAAGTGCATACATTCAGACATCAATTCAATTCTCACATTCACACACATATAGAAACATTCAAATACATGTATTAACATTCAGAAATATTCATTTACATAGTATCATTCATTATCGCTATCAACATCCCAATTATATCTTACAGTTGCCACTGCTTGTATGGCTTTTGCCCATTCTTCTCTTACTTCATTTAATGCTTCCATCGTATATGGAGCATGTATATTTTTTAAACGTTTACCTGTAGTGTTGTCAGTTTTAAACACCTGCAAAGAGAATGATGTATATATATAAGTAATAATATAAAAATAATATAAGATTGATATATTGCATACTAACTAATGAGAATATATATAATACCTCATGTATGGTATCGATGTCCAATGCGGCATATTTGATAATCATCTGCATAAATCGCATCACATAGTATGCGCATGCCCATCCATTGTCTTGTGTAGCACACTATAAATTGAAACATACAAAATAATACAACTAAGCACAATTCACATCAATAATATATATATTTGAGTCGGGAACTTACTTGTACGTTCTGCCAATTTATTGGCTGGTTCTTTTTCCTTGGGACCGTTCCTCCAGCCTTTTTGAATGCATCTAAACCCCTACATGTTAATATAACACAATAAATTGCATAAGTAAATAGTAATGTATTAAAAGATGTTAACGGATATAAAAATGAAATATTTCTCACCAGAATAATGGCATTCTCATTACGTGTCCAATTTTAGTGTTCAATGTACTCCCCGCAGGATCTAGATAATAAACAGTGAATGTCCCGGGGACAATAACTAGTAACTCCCAATGTCTACCGCTAGAAGTAAGAAGTTAACAATTAATAACTCAAAATGCAAAATAAAAATGGAATTTTCTTAAGTCCAAATTATAAATAAAGTAAACTTACTTGACATTGAATGGAGCTATTATTATCGTCTTCTTTTGCTGACCAAAAATTGTAAAAGCATCTATACAGTATTGTTGAACATTATCAGGGTCTTTAGCTACCAAACTAATCAATGATGGAATCAAAAATCCCACATGATCAAATGCAAATTGTTTGCAATGATCTTCGACTAGGTAGCTGCAAAACATATAGGCGTATGCATTAATATATAAGAAACCAGATCACCGGATCTTACACAAGGTATATGGATGTATAAACAAGATCTCACCTTATCCATGTCTCTATCATTGATGTATTCAGCCAATCATACATAAACAGCTCAATAATATCTTGTATAAATAAAGAGCTATCGTATGATTGACCTGCATAATCTGCATCTAAAGAAATAATTATAGGGCAATGTACATTATGTGCCCGTAGCCAACATGCCATTCCCCTACAAGCAGGACCTAACGGGTATGTTAGGTCAGTTGGAACCCAATCGGGTAATGCGGGAAGTGGAAGTGGAGGCCTAGGTGCTCCTGGTGTCTTCTTTTTAACCTGTACATATAATTTCAGATCAGTTGACATCATATATACACATTAACAGTCTAAATCAATGTAAATTTATCTTACAATTTCAGTCGTGTAGACGACATCTGCTTTGGGCCACAATATCACCCCGCCTTCTGCATCAGCAAGTCTATCAATATCCGGGTGGGGATATGGCAATGTAGCTTCTCTCCAATCAGGTAACACACGTATCGGGCTCACACGAACGTAGCCCTGTGGCATTGGAGTCCCGTGAAACATTGCCCCAGGAAGGGACGGGTAAGCCTGCGCCTCTGCAACAACGTAGTCTTGCATTCTTAAGCGGCATGGCTTCAATGCCTACAAATTTACGTAAAGAATATTATACATATATACATATCATCTTGAAAACATAACAACTTGAAAAGACTAACTACAATGTCATAAACAATACTTACAGCAGACGTGCTAGGCGATGGGTCTCCAGGATTACTCGCAGTCTGTGCATCAGGAGAAGAGTGGGTCGCCATAGGCGTATTGGAAGCCTGAGATGCCTGCCACCGCAGCAATTCTTCCTTGACCTTCTCAGCAACTACATCGTTGATCTTCTTAGCAACTAAATCCTCAACTCTCTTATTCTCCTATACATGGATAAAAGAAACATTAGCTTCTTATTAATGAATTTCCTTTTGCAGTAACATTCTAAAAAAAGAATAGGTTACCTCTTCTTGAGAAAGTCCCGCTCTGGGTTTGCGCTGGGATGGCCCAAAGAATGCTTTGATGCCAACACCAGCGCCGGCACCTCTAACACGTCCAGGATGCTCTGGGTTACCCAGAGCAACTGTCAATTCATCCCTTGTGCCCTGAGGGATGAACGTGCCTTGTTTCCTCTGCTCGTGCAGCTCCCGCTAATCACCATAAACAGAAATTGGTAAGTTAACACCACAAATAATCAATATTCAAACGATTTCTCTAAGAGTTGTATTTTACCATTTTTGCAGCCGCCTCAGCAGTTACAGGCTTCTTTATTTCACCCTTCTTGTTTTGCCTGCCAGCTATCCAGATATCATGGCGAGGCATGGGTGTGGCAGACTCCTGAGTAGGAGCAGACTCCTGAGTAGCCGCAGACTCCGCCTGTAGTCTTTGGCGAACGCTTGCATAGCCTTTTGGACCCATAGTGTGGTCATGCACATTCAGTGCACGCCTTGCTTTTTGTGCGTCACTGAGGGCCTAGTTAGTATGCACATTAATGATTTGGTTAGTAGCACTAAATGCTAATCTTGAAACAGGTGAATACAATGTATATTAATTAAATTAGGAGTGACACCTAATACCTTGAATTCTTCAGATTTTCTTGAAGCAACAAAATTGTCCCAATCTTCTTTGTCCAAGAAGTTCCATTGTTCAAGGGCTGACTTCTTCTTCTTATCACCCTCTTTTATGTATTCTCTGTTCAGATTTGTCCTATAATTCCTAAGCATCTTTCCAGCGCGTTGCATCACATTTTTACGATGCAACTTCTCATCCAATGCAAACAGATTATGTAAAATAGAAATGTTATTAACTAGTATCCAAAATAGAATTGCAAATAATAGAATTTGTAATCTACAAAATAGAATTGCAAATAATAATAACTCACGCATAAATCCTTCCATATCAAGTCTTTTTTCCCTTGAGGAACTTTATGCCAATTGTCATACTTAACACCACAATGGCTCCGAGTGGTACACCCAAGATAGTTCACAAAATTATTGCGGTTCACTCCAATTGGATTTCCTCCATTATCAAACTCCACCACCAATTTAGATCCACTACCACTTAGCGCTAATAACTTCTTCAACAGAGTGATGCCCCTTTTCTTGTTAAGTGTCTGGTGTTGCGCATCAAGTTGCTCCAGTGCTTCAGTGGGTACAGGTGCATCAACCTAAAATTTGACAAAAATAAAACACACTAACTTAGCCCAATATAGAAATATAGGATATATGACATAACTAGAAGATAATGAATTTTATAGAAATACAGGATATGTTTTTAGAACTTACATTAGTATCCTCGCCATGCTCGTCATGGACAGCATGCTCATCATGAACTTCATGCTCATCATGGACATCATGCTCATCATGGTCAGCCATCTGAAAATGTCATTAAAAAGGCAAACATTTAGCATTTCTATTAACTAGAAAAAGGCAAACATTTAGCATTTGTATAAACATACATGTCTCTAAAATTGTGATCTTTTATCAATTAACAATCCTTCATTGTGATCTCCGCGCACATATAAGTCATCATTAGCTTCAATATTTTGTGGAGTTGGCAACCCAACTGAGAATGGACTGGAGTCATCATACTTATCATAGTACTCTTCTTCATCTATAGGATCTTCAATGAACTGTCTTTTACCATGAAGAACAACCAACCATTTATCATTTGCAGGATCATCGATATAGAATATTTGTTTCGCCTGTGATGCCAATATGAATGGTTCACCCTTCTCGCCAATCTTTTCAAAGTTCACCAAAGTGAAACCCAATTCATCCACTATAACTCCTTTGGTGTTATCAACCCAATTACATTTAAAGAGCGGAATTTTGAAATCTATGTAGTCAAACTCCCAAATGTCCTCAATGACACCGTAATATGACATTTTAGCTTCACGTGGACTCTTATCCTTTGCACTTGCAAAGTACATAGTCGACGCTTGAAGAGTGACCCCACTATTTTGGACGACACTCTTATCATCTTGGCGCTTTGTGTAATATGTGAATCCATTAATGTCAAACCCTTCATAAGACATAACATTCGGTTTTGGTTTAAAGGCGAGGCATTTGATAGTTTCTGTAATATCATGTGGTGTTTGAGATAGTTGATGTAAGACTTTATCTTCAAACCACTTAGTAAAAGTCTTATTATGCTCTCTAGCAAGCCACATTGAACTTGCTCGAGGATGTTGTCTCTTTATGAAATTGGTATGTTCCTCGATATAAACACTCACTTCATCCATATTGTGTAAAATATACAAGTGAGCTTGTTCCAACTGCTCACGGCTGATTACTTTCACCCGTGATCCCAAAATTCCTTTGCCCTCCTCAATATTCTTGTCATTATCAGGAGTGTCATTACCACTGAGAAAGTCATTGCAAAAATCCATAACCTCTCTCGCCACATAACCTTCAATAATACTCCCTTCAGGCCGATAACGGTTTCGAACATCACCTTTAAAAACGCTCATGTATCGTTCAAAGGGATACATCCAATGCAAGAAAACTGGTCCCAACATTTTCACTTCCCTAGTCAAGTGGACAACAAGATGTACCATGATATCAAAGAACGAAGGAGGGAAATACATCTCAAGCTGACATAGGGTAACAACCACTTCTCTTTGCAAATTATCGAGAGTATCAGGGTCAATAACTTTGCTGCATAGACTGTTGAAAAAGAAACAAAGTCTGGTAATTGCAAACCTTAAATGCTTCGGCAATATAGATTGAATTGCCACGGGCAATATTTGTTGCATTAGAGTGTGACAATCATGAGATTTAAGACCTATCAATTTCAGATCTTTCATTGATACCAATCTACGGATGTTGGATGAGTAACCATGTGGCACCTTAACATTTACCAAGCATTCACAAAAAGTTTTCTTCTCCTTTCTAGACAACGTGTAACAAGCGGGAGGTAAGTATGTTCTTTTATTACCCATTTCACGTAATTCTGTTAATTCTGACCTTATTCCCATTTCACGTAGGTCCAGTCTGGATTTTATCCCATCTTTAGTCTTACCTGGTATATTTAATAGAGTACCAATGATGCTATCACATACATTTTTCTCAACGTGCATTACATCGATACAATGCCTGACTGTCAAAGAACTCCAATAAGGAAGATCCCAAAATATTGACTTCTTCTTGAATGAAGAATTGTCACTCCGTGTGGCCATACTACATTGTGATTTCTTACCAAATTCATTGACAATGTCTTTTACTCTTTCATAAACAACATCCCCTGGTATAGGTTTAGGTGCACTTCGTTCATCATTCCATCCATTGAATGCTTTGCGCTTCCTACGATACGGATGGAATTTTGAAAGAAACCTTCGATGACCAAGATATACAGTCTTGCCGCCATGTTTTAGTCTTATTGAATCAGTGTTTTCTTCACATATAGGACACGCTTTAGCTCCTTTGACACTATATCCAGACAAATTCTCATATGCTGGAAAGTCATTAATAGTGCAAAACAACATAGCGTGCAAACGAAATGTCTCTCTTGCTGAAGCATCATAGGTCATCACACCTTCAGCCCAAAGTTTCTTTAAGTCATCAATCAAAGGTTCAAGATAAACATCGATATCATTTCCGGGTTGTTTAGGACCCGATATCAACAATGACAACATAACGTACTTATTTTTCATACACATCCAGGGAGGAAGATTGTATATAACAAGCATGACTGGCCAAGTGCTATGTTGGCTGCTCAATGTCCCGTACGGATTCATCCCATCTGTACAAAGCCCAAGTCTTAGATTCCTATCTTCTTCACCAAATTTAGGGTACAATAGATCAATCTTCTTCCACTGTGGGGAATCAGACGCATGTCGTAGGATCCCATCATTATTTTTCTTAACATCTGCATGCCACCTCAAATTCTTCGCATCTTTCGGATTTGCAAACAAGCGTTGAAACCGTGATATTATAGGTAGATACCACAACACCTTGGCAGGAGAACAAGTTTTGGACTCCCCCGAAGTCGTCAATTTATACCGTGACGCACCACATTTTGGACAATCTTTCAAATCTACATAGTCCTTTTGAAATAATACACAATCATTCGGGCATGCGTGTATCTTCTTGGCCTCCATTCCCATTGGGCACAACATTTTCTTTACCTGGTATGTTGAGATTGGAAGCTCGTTTCCTTCAGGAAGCATTTCTTTCAACAAAGTCAACAATGAAGTGAAGCTTTTGTCGCTCCATCTATTGTTAGCTTTCAACTTATACAATCTCAAGACAGCGCTAAGCTTCGTAAACTTAGCACAACCTGTGTATAATGGTATCTCAGCATCATGCACAATGTTTGTAAAGATAGGAGGTGGATCGGTGTGCTCTACCCTACAACTATCCAGCATCGCATCAACGATGTCTGCTGGAACTGGTTCGTTCACATTTACGTCATCAGAGGCAATTTCTTCTTCCACCCAAGCACTGCTATCGACATCTACTGGTTTCGATTTTGAAATCTCTCCATGCCAGTGTCATTCTGTATAGCCTTGTACAATCCCGTTGCACATGACATGACTTTTGATTTCCTCACCAGTGTTGACTTTCAAGTTGTTACCGCAATGCCTACATGGACAGTAGAACCTATCTGTAGGTTTTTTCCTATGTTCCTCGGCAAATCTAATAAACTGATCAAGACCAGATATAAACTCTGGGGTGCAACGATTACGAATGGACATCCATGATCTATCCATTCTATGATCAGAGAAAACAAGTATATATTAGGAAAAGATTAGGCAACATTTCCCTAGTATATAATAAATGTGTACCACCTATCCCATCCTTGGACACCTAATCTCACTAGTAAGTGTATAATGTGTATTGGGTTTTCGAGAAAATTTCGGCAGCATTTCCCCGCTGTTCTCTAAGTACATATGTACTTAGAGAACAAACGGGGAAATGCTACCAAAATTTTCTCAAAAACCCAATACACATTATACACTTACATCCTAAGTGAGATTAGGTGTTCAAGAACAGTCCCAAACCGGGGACTATCCAAGATTTACTCCTAATGAGTCAATCTTGGATGGGTTTCTAGGCCAACAATAATAGATATCTACAATGAAGCCGGATTCCATACAAACAGTATATAATTTAGTGATTGTTCATTCTAATTTATACCAATGTACAAGTAATATAAAAAACAATGATTGTTCACATTCTAGGCCAACAAACACATGTGATGTCATTCTTATATATAATAAATGTGTACCACCTATCCCATCCTTGAACACCTAATCTCACTAGTAAGTGTATAATGTGTATTGGGTTTTCGAGAAAATTTCGGCAGCATTTCCCCGCTGTTCTCTAAGTACATATGTACTTAGAGAACAAACGGGGAAATGCTACCAAAATTTTCTCGAAAACCCAATACACATTATACACTTACATCCTAAGTGAGATTAGGTGTTCAAGAACAGTCCCAAACCGGGGACTATCCAAGATTTACTCCTAATGAGTCAATCTTGGACGGGTTTCTAGGCCAACAAACACATTTGATGTCATTCTTATATATAATAAATGTGTACCACCTATCCCATCCTTGAACACCTAATCTCACTAGTAAGTGTATAATGCGTAATTGGTTTTCAAGAAAATTTCGGCAGCATTTCCCCGCTGTTCTCTAAGTACATATGTACTTAGAGAACAAACAGGGAAATGCTACTGAAAGTTTCTCAAAAACCCAATACACATTATACACTTACATCCTAAGTGAGATTAGGTGTTCAAGAACAGTCCCAAACCGGGGACTATCCAAGATTTACTCCTAATGAGTAAATCTTGGACGGGTTTCTAGGCCAACAAATACATGTGTTGCATTCTTATATATAATAATTGTCTATAAACTACATGCAACATGGTTAATCCTAATCAACAGAGCATTATTAAATAATAAATCAAGAAATCAATAGTTTCAAACAAAAGGTCTAGGAATCTTTACTAGACATTATATGTATCCCTAATCATCATATTTAACATACTACATTATTATGAACATCCAGATCAGATTAAGATCATACTATGTTATAACATATTATCGAAGGAAACATATTCTTCATGTAGTGTTGATTCTAGAAGTCTAAGAAGGGAATCTGAGAATTTTAGATGCTTACAGTCTCTAAGGGATAGAAGTAAGGAATAATTTATACCTTTTCTAGTTAAGGATTTTGTAGATACTTGGACTAGTCCTAAATGAAGAAAGTTGTATCTTAGATTATTTTTTATCATGTTTAGATCTCTTTCAGATAGAAGTTGTATGCATTCCTATGAAGGTGTAACTCATATAGTTTTTTCAGTATCCTTAATGTAATAATTAGATATCAAATGAAAACTACCTTTTGAGTAAATGGTGGCGTAGGAAGGTCCAGTTTTGCATTGGAATGAATGGTGACATAGTAAGGGGCAATTTACATTTGGATAATCGATAGAAGTGAGTGACTAGAGGTGAATTAGGGTTTGTAATTAAAGGGTGTATAATTTTCTTAGGATTTAAAGGAGAATATCTACATAAAATTGCAATAAAAAACAACAACATGATGAATATGATTGAAGCAAAAATGAGCTGTGTAACTAGGTATAAAATCGTACCTGTAAGTAGCGAGCTCGTGGAGGAAGAAGAGGAGTAGCTCTGTCGGTAGCGAGCTCCGTTAAGGAAGAAGAGCAGTGGAGGCGGCGACGATGAGCAGTGGAGGCGGCGATGTAGGCAGTGGAGGCGGCAGCGGCGTAGGGCAGTGGCAGCAGCGGCGGAGACGCGGGGGTCGTCAGGCGGAGAAGGAGCAGGAAGGCGACACCGGCAGCAGGGAGCGGCAGGCGGCGGCGGGCAGGAAGGCGGCGGAGAAGGAGCAGGCAGGCGGTGGCGACACCGGCAGCAGAAGGAGCAGGAAGCGGCGGCGGCGCACAAGCAACAGCAGCAGCGGAGGGTCGGGCGACGGTAGCGGAGGGTGGCGGGCAGCGGCGTCGGTGAGCAGCGGAGGGTCGGGCGATGAAGACGATGAAACAGGAAAGGGGACCTAAAGTCGATCGATCATGCGTCTAATAAGTTCGTAAAGGGCGTCGGGTATCTAACAAAGCCGACGCCTAAGGTCTTCAGCGTCGGTTCCTATTACAAAACCGACGTCCAATTAGATAAAATTTGCCCCAAATAAATTGGCGGGAACCACTATAGGCGTCGGTTATCTAAGGATAACCGACACCTAAGCTGTAAATTTTCGCGCAAATTTTCATCTTATATAGGCGTCGGGCTTTAGGTAAATAACCGATGCCGTATGTGACATATTTTTTTTGCTCGAAAATTGGATTTCGCGGCAGTTTTAGGCGTCGGTTTTTTACCAAAAAAACCGACGCTTAATACAAGCGGTACCCGTGTCTTGGCTACAGACGTCGGATGACCTAGATGACCGACGTTGAATGTTATAGGCGTCGGTTTTCCTAAATAACTGACGCCCAGAAAAGCGACACTGAATGTTGTTTCTGTAGTAGTGTGTACAAGATCGTACACATGGTCCTACAAGACTGTACACATGTGTACAAGACCGTACACATGGTCCTACTACAAGACTCTACACATGTGTAGAACATTGTACACATGGTCCTACAAGACTGTACGTATGTGTACAAGACTGTACACATAGTCCTACGATATTGTAAACATGTGTAAAAGACTGTACACATTGTCCTACAAGACTGTACATGGTCCTACAAAAATGTACACATGTGTACAAAACTGTACACATGGTCCTACAAGACTGTACACATGGTCCTACAAAATTGTATACATGGTCCTACAAGACTGTACACATGTGTACAAAACAGCACACATGGTATTACAAGTTTGTACACATGGTCCTACAAGATTGTACACATGGTCATATAAGACTGTACACATAGTCCTACTAAAAGACTGATAGATTCGATCAACTAGATATATTGGTTGTAGACATTAAACTGCTTAGTAGTCAGTTTGTTAGTTGTTCTTTTACTTTTGTTAGCAGGCAGGATAATAAAGTACTCCACATGATAGAAAAGTATGCCAGAAGTAGTCGTAATTATTTTGTGTTGTCTCCCAATTTCCTTCAAACTTGCTTGCTGTAGCTCATGCCGATTTGTCTTCTTAATATACTAGAGGAGAAATTTCAGGAAAATGTGCTTGGGTGAAGGTTGGATTTGTTAATTGTTGAAAAGCACAACTAGCAAGTCCCTAGAAATCAGACCAAACTTCACGAAATCCCCAACCCCAATGGAGAAACAATCGATCAAGTCAGTGAAAGGTGAAGATCACAATGATGGAGTTTGAGTAAGTGGATGCCCTTTGATACAAATCTGTCATGTCTTTTCCTCAGGATGTCCTGATAGCGATCTGGACCATACATACAAAATCTTTTGACACTTTTTGCTTTTACGATTCGGATCACATAAGGGTATTTTTGGAACTCCACTTTAGCATTTTTTTTCATTCTCTTATTGTTTATGTTCCTTCTCTCCATTTCTTTTCTCCTTGTTCCTATTCTATCCATTTTTGTTCCTTTTCTCACCACTTTGTTCCTCCCCCCCTTTATGTTCCTTTTCTTCACCTCTTTGTTCATTCTCTCACTCTTTTTGTTCCTTCTCTGACCTCCTTTCCTCCTTGTTCCTTCTCTCCCCATTTTTATTTCTTTTCTCCACCTCTTTGTTCCTTCTCTCCCTCTTTCAATTTCTTTTCTCTACCTTTGTTCCTTCTCTCTTTTTTTGTTCCCTTCTCTCTTTTTGTTCCTTCTCTCCCCATTTCTATTTCTCCACCTCTTTGTTCCTTCTCTCCCCCTTTGAGTTTCTTTTCCTCCTTTACTCCTTTTCTCCCCATCTCGTTCATGTTGTCCTCCTCCTCACTCCCTTACTCATTCCTTCAGTTCCTTTTTCAATCACTCTTTATTCCTTTTCTTCCCTTCTTGTTCATTTACTCATCTCTCTTGATCCTTTTCTCCCTTGGCTCTTCCCTTTTTTCCTCGTCATTGTTCCTTTACTCCCATTTTTTATTCATTTTCTCTCTCGTTTTGTTCTGGGCCATGGTAAAAATCAAAGTAATAATGTCTCCAGTTGGGTTCAAACCCGAGACCTCTCACTAAAACTCTAAACACTTTTATCACTAAGCTATACTTTCTCTATTTACTAACATGAGAATATATATATATATATATATATATAGAGAGAGAGAGAGATAGGCTAGGATACACTTAAGTGTATTGGGGCTGGGATACAATGAAGTTTTAGGCCTTTAGATCTGCCCCGTTTTTCATTTGTGGCTGGGATTAATCCCACCCACTACAGCGTATTCAACGCTCTGTCCCCCCACCCAACTTTTTCTCTCTCTCAGCCCTCAACTCACTCTCCCCCAGTCAGTCTCTCTCTGCTCTCTCTCCCCCGCTCTCTCTCCTCCGCTCTTCTCTTCCTCCTCGTGCTTCCCTCTTCTCTCAGGCGTCAACGACCACAAGTTTCCCCACCTGCCGACGACCGCGTCACGTACTGGAGACCAGGCGCCCGGTGACCTTCTTCCCGACGCCGGCGACTAGCTCTCCGCCCGGAGCCCTTCTGCTCGATGACCAGCCCTCCGCCCACCGCTGCTGCTCCTGTGGAGCCTGCCCTTCTGCCCGACGACCATCCCTCTCTCCGCACTCCCTCTCCCCATGATAGTCTCCCTCCTCCCCCACTCCTTGCTCTATCTCCCTCTCTCTGCCCTCTCTCTCCCTGCTCTCTCTCTCTGGACCATCGGGGCACAGCAGCAGCCAGCGATCTTCACGCGGTGCTCGATTGGCGGCCAGCAGACCCCCCCTTCATCTCTCTCACAGGAAGGAGGAAGATCATCTCTCCTCCCCTTCTTCTCTCTCACAGGCAGCATGACGAGGATCTGTCTCCCCCTTGTTCTCTCTCATAGGCAGAGGTGATTCCCCTCTGCTGGTCACTCTTCTTAATTCCCATCTGTTAGTCATCCCAAGCCATGGCCAACAAAAATGAAAACAATTACCCGATTTCAACATGTTCACAAAATTTTAGTCAGAGATCTTTTATCCGAAGAGGGGCCAAGTATTGCAAATGTGGTGATTTAGTTGAGGCTAGAATAGCTAAGACTTAGAAGAACTATGGTCGAGCATTCTTTGGTTGTCCCAACTACAACAAAGAGGTGATTTTTGTGAATTTTGTTCCACTTACATGAGAATTATGAATGCACTGAATTGAATATGTTTCTTATTGTTTGTATGGACTTCCATACTATAATTTTTTTGAATGGGCAAACTCAAGTGCAACAACTACTGAAGACTCCAAGAATTTTCAACTTGAGCGAGAGTTAAAGATGGCCAGGACAAAATATAAATGTTGTTTGGTTGGATTAGTGGCTTCTTGGGTTATATTTGTACTTGTGTATGCCAGATCCAATTGTTAATTTTAATCTCTTTTCAAATCAATGAATGAATGAATGACGAGAAAAGCATTTTGTGCGCTGATTCTCGGTGTGTCTTGTTATCAATGTGTGTGTGAATATCTTTTTGGATATGTGACTGTGCTTGAATGGCATGGATTTGAAACATCATCATATTAAAAAAATCTTATGGGCAGCGTTGATGTTATTGAGTGACATCTTCCTTTACCTTGAGGTATTATTGAGTGACAAGATGTTGTATGGATCCGGTGACAAAAATGTTATCAAACAAGCTTAATTAGTAAGGTCTATGGAACACAATTTTAGTAAGCTTAATTAGTAAGGTCTAGTGAAAAATATAAGGACACATCAAAGGTTCATTACACATAAAGACAAAAATAGATAAAGCATCGGTTATAAGACATAAATTTTTCATGAGTTTTAGCATCCACTTTTACAGCCACTTGAATTCTTCATCTAATGTATCTTATTCTTCCTCGGACTCATAAATTTGATTAAGGTCATGTGCATCGGATTTATCATTGGCAACCTGCAATATACGTTTCCATAACATGAGAGACAGGGATTATAAAATTCAAAGATCATGCAATATAAGATTAGAGAAACTACAAGGCTTTGTAACTTACCCCAGATCTACATGTACGACTATTGCGCCCTTTTCCATTACATGTACTGCATGTCCTTTGTCTTTTTTCTTTTAACTCAGCTTGTGGCTTAAACCTTTGTGGTTTCCTGTTTCCTTTACAATGTGATGGTGGTGGATCTCTTTCTTGCATGTCATCTTCCGCATCTTGAATTCAGAGCACACATTGACTACCTTGTGTTGGAATGTGAGTTTGAGATGATGGCATGCCTTCTCCACAAGAAGCCATTCCCATTTCTTTTTGTAAAGACACAACGTTGGCATAAGTTTTTTCAAATATCTCATTCACATCAAGGTACATAGGTGTCCTTATGTTTAGAAGATATATCAATTAATTTCATTGCCGATCTACAAAGTGAGTTGAACCTGTCCAAAGGGGTACTTCCATCAACTTCTTCACAAGTCTCTTTCACATAATGATTTGCACTTTTGGTTTTTGCTTCCCTAGTCCACCTATTCAGCACATATAGAGGTGGTATCTTATGAACTTTAAGATAAAGCATCACTTTTAGTATATGACCACATAAGATGCCAGAAAACTGAAATATCTTGCATTCACAAAAGAATTCTTCATTATTTTGAATAACTTGTACTTTGTATCTATTCTTTGATGCAAATGCAAGTGACTCACCACCAACACGTGAAATTTGATATATGAAATCTTTATGAACCTCCTCTAAATCATAGCATGAGGTCAATTTCATTTATTCTTTGAAAGATTTAAAAACCGATCTTGTGTAGACATCCCTAGAATGTTCCTCAATGGGAGCATAAGACCATAATGATGGTTGGCCATCCTTAGTTCTGTAGTCTTCTTCATCCTCTTTGTCAAAATGGTTCTAAACCACCTTCTCATATGCTTGAACAAATTTAAACAAGGGCAAATGACTGTTTACATGATCTTTGAATATTGCATTCATGTTCTCACTCCGTTGTGTTGTAGACATGTTGGCAAAAAATGTGTCTCTAAAGTATACAGGTATCCATTGCTCTCTGATATTCCATAACAAGGTTAGATGTGAGTTGTCACCCAAATTGTATGATGTTATCATCTTCTTCCATCTTTCTTCAAACTCATGAACGGTGATGGGTTGATTGATGCAAGATTGAAACTCTTCACAAAACCTGGCAACAGTACCATAAATCACACCCAGATATTCACGTGCCTTTCTCATTATGTGCCATTGACAACAACGGTGTACTACATTAGGAAATACAATGTGAATAGCCTTCTTCATTGCAGGATCTTGATCAGTTAAGATTGCCTTGGGGTGCTTTTCATACATAGCTTCCAGAAATGTGTGAAAACCCCATATAAATGAGTCAGCGGTCTCATCTTGTAATAAAGCACAACCAAACAAAGTAGACTGTTTGTGATGATTCACCCCAATAAAAGGTGTGAATAGCATATTGTATCTATTAGTCATGTAAGTTGTGTCAAATGTAACCACATCGCCAAATGTTTGATACGCCATTCTTGACCTCGCATCCACCCAAAAGACATTGCGTGCACAACCCTCATCATCAAATAGTACAGAATAGAAGAATGCAGGGTTTTTTGCTTGTTGCTTTTTAAAATGCTCTAATGTGGAGGCTACATCAACACCTATGTATCTCCTCCTCAAAGAAACAAGTTTGTTGCTTAAATCTTTTCTTATGAATGTGACATTATGAATTCCATCTTGTTGGTTAGCAATAAGTGACATTATTTGTACACTAGAAATATTTTGATCATTCATCGCCTGAATCAAATCATGAACCTCAGAAGACATACGACGGTGTGACCGATGAAACCTCTTTTTGGATGGACTCTTGGTGAGATCACAGTTGTGCTCTTTGTCAAAGCTCACAACCACCCATTTTGTGTCTTCTTCTAGCTTGACTCTCAGTTGAGCCTTACATCCTGTTCGATTAGAAATGACATCTTTTTTTGGGGTACCCTTATCACCATTGTCTTCCTTCTTTTTCGATCTATATAACCCTTCCTTGGAACACATGAATACCCTATTTGTGATTGTTTTGGTTTTAGATGAGACATAGTGATTCCCCTTCCTTATGCTAAATCACATACGATATGCATATTAATTGTAAAATTCCTCCGCCTTATCAAGACTGTCAAATTGCAAACCTATGAAAGGTTCTAGTTCAGATTGTACTTCCACCCTTTCGACATCCACATGGGTCTCATTTTCTTCACCAAAATTTTCATTTGCATCCACTGCATGGTCATGAGCTAACCAATCTATTCCCGCCATACCATCAACATCATGAGAAAAATCCATATCTACACATAAAACACATAATCACCCCCTAGCTTGTTTGTATTTAGGAAAATGAAACCATATTGTTAAATTAAAACAAAATCTAACCATGTACAGATTGTTGTGTGGTGCTAGTGCCTTCCATATCCGACCAAACTGGGATATAACAGTCCATATCTATTAAGGGAAAAAAAGATTATAACAGTCAATATCTATTATTATGTACAATACAACTGAAGAATGCATTAATTTCAAATAAGAATCAACCTGGTTTAATGGAAAGTGCCAAAACTGGAGTGATCTGAACAAGACATCCATGAATAAGTTAAAGAGACAGGTTTGCAAATTGGAGAGCCACAATAAGATTGGGTGTCAAATAAACAAGAAGGCAGTCCACCTCAAATAATGTTGTTCAAATAAATAAATCACATAGAAACTCTGCACCACAATAACATTGAAGAAAAATTGCACACAGGCACAGCCATAGGCTTCTTCAACCGTTCCACTCTTCCGAGCATCATCAATCATGTCCTCTGATTGATTTTGGATTGGAGGGGATACAGGAAAAGCAAGAATAGGGGGGAAGGTTAGGGGAAAACATGTTAATGGCAGCCAGAGGAGGGGAGCGACGACTGATCAAGCTGCTTCCTGCTTGTGTTGGTCCAACGACCGGGGCGGGAGCGGCAGCGGAGCCTGAGAAGAGGAGTGACAACAGGCGGCCAAGTATTGCAAATGTGGTACCTAGGAGAAGAGGGAAGCGACCAGGCTAAAATTTTGCAATGCCTGGTCTCCAGTGCGGAGCGGCAGCGGTGGGCGGAGGGCTGGTCGTCGAGCAGAAGGGCTCCGGGCGGAGAGCTGGTCGCCAGTTTCGGGCAGAAGGTGGTCGGGCGCTTGGTCTCCAGTGCGCGGCGCGGTCGTCGGCAGGCGGGCCAGCTTGCGGTCGTCGACGCCTGGGAGAAGAGGGAAGCGGGAAGAGGGAGAGAAGAGCGGAGGGGAGAGAGCGGGGGAGAGAGAGCGGAGAGAGAGATTGACCGAGGAGAGTGAGTTGAGGGCTGAGAGAGAGAGAGAGAGAGAGTTGGGTGGGGGGGCAGAGCGTTGAATATGCTGTAGTGGGTGGGATTAATCTCATCCACAGATGAAAAACAGGGCAGATCTAAAGGCCTAAAACTTCATTGTATCCCAGCCCCAATACACTTAAGTATATCCTAGCCTAACTCTCTCTCTCTCTCTCTCTCTCTCTCTCTCTCTCTCTCTCTATATATATATATATATATATATATATATATATATATATATATGACGCGTCCATTTGAAATACTATCTTGTAGTGCGTTCTAACTGGAACGTACTTTATATTTCCTAAAATGCCCCTGTATAAATTTGGACCATCAATTGTAATGTGCCCCAAAGATAGGGCTGGCAAAACCTGACCCGACCCGACTAAAGCGGGTTCAGGTCTTGATTTTTTTGACCAGACCCGAAATGACCCGAACCCGAAAAACCCGAAATTATTTGCTGGTCGAGTCCGGGTTTGCAATTCTCGACCCGTAAAACCCGCTCGACCCAAAATTATATCTTCGTATGTATATATATTTTTCCATGTTCTAGCCATATAAATTTTTAACACATATAAACATAAATTTGTGATAGTTTATATAAGTCTTTGCTTGTAAAACAATAATTAATTAGCAAATTCTGCAGCAATTTCAGGTCTAGCGGGTTTGAATTTTCGAGTTTTTCGGGTTTCTATTTTCGGGTTTGCATTATCGGGTTTGCATATTATATAATATTTTCGGGTCCATCGGGTTAATCGGGTCAGACCCGCAAATATGAATTTCGGGTTCGGGTCAAGAATGTATGACCCGTAATTATTTTCGGGTCGGGTTCGGGTCGAGTATATTTGATCTGACCCGAATTGACCCGAAATAGGACCCGCTCAAGCCGGACCGGATTGCCAGCCCTACCCAAAGATGTCCAAAAAAATGTCAATTTTACGAATGAGATTGTTGTGAGCACGATTTTTTTTCTTTACGGGGAAGAAGCTGCACTTGAGGACAGAGGAGGGTCTTTCCTTGGAACTTGCAACCAAAGGGCAGTAAACGTCATTAGCTGAACTACTGGCCCACAACTCAGATCTAGTGATAACGAAGAGCTTTGGGTACATGTTCCGATGATGATCATAGCCCCTAAACCACTAAATTCCTCGCACAGATCTCAAGATGGGGTGGAGTTTGGAAGATGGAGGGTCGGGACACTCCTTAGTTATGTTTAGGATTTGCTAGTCTCAACAAATTTAATTGTATTGTACATGTCAAAAGATAAACAAACATATAGCCTTCTTTATGTTCACACAGTACCAACAAGTCTGAACTCCCTTAGCCTACACTGAATCTTTTTTGGTAGCCCAACAAATATTGACTTCAACTTGGTTCAGCGAGCTCATTGCTCTCACTAATGCGGAAGCTTTTTATAAATGAAAATCAATTCTTCTTAACAAATAGAGAAAGGTTACAGAACATTGGCTTTAGGTCCGTCTGGTAGCATGTAAAACTAACACAAAGTGTGAACTTCAAAACAGGAAAACAAAAACGTTGAGTTCAAACAGAACTGTTGTTGTTATTTAGTTAGACGTAGAATAACGGTGTATAGTTGGAACATTGACTGTCTGATAATGTACAGTTGGTGAGAAGAAAAGCACAGGATCAGTAGAGATGAGTAGTAGCAGTGACGTTTGTATGTGGCAGAAGGCCAGTCAACCTCTGTTGAAAGTCAACCGCACCCAAATTAGGCACGGTCACTTCTCTCTAATTTTTTATAAGAATGAAAATCAGTTGCAGTTCTTTCCAACACGGTGGCTTCAAACTGCACAGAACCAAATTAATGAGTTGGTAAATATCACGAAGCTCCAATAGTTGGTTTTCCCCGCAACCAAACTAGTCCTTTGTGAAGTATCAAAAATTATGTTTCCAAGCTGCCAATAAGGCCTAGTTTGGCCACCGTAATCCGAACTGCCTGTATTTGATGCACGGCATACACAGCGGATTGTCATAAACGGTTGTCCTTTTGTATTTGTTATTGACCGTTGTGTATATGATTGAGCAAAAAATTGGTAATCGCAAATGATGCCCGGAGCGGCAGGCATTGAAAATGCCAGTGTCGTGCTCCCACCATCATTGATTTTGTGTGTCCTTCTCCCATGTAGAACTGGTTGCTTTCCCGGCCTTGTCTCAGCTCTTCTGCGCAACTACCAGGATTTGCAAAGGTTTTAGCCAAACTAGGCTTTTATATAGCCCACAGACTTAACTCAAAAATGAAAACAATACGGTAGAGAGTGTACACCACAAATATATTGAGTGAGACTAGAAATCTGTATATCAAACAGATTAGATATTAGATCGCCAAAAACTACATCGATACTGTCAAATTAAAATCGCTCTCAAAACCACTCTCATCTAAACCTATTCACAGTGCGCTGTTCTTCGTTTATGTTTTTGAGGATATTTACTTGGCAAAACACACCTGACTCCGAAGAGGCTCAAACAACTGATCAGATGCAACATATGGTGTTACCTTCCTTCGAGATCCATAGACATCACGTTGCTTGCGAATTGATAATCGTCGTCCATAACGGCCCCATTCCTCCGATTTGGAGTCAGCCGGGGAGGGACTGTCGTCCGAACAGCCGGCCGAGCATCACCTCTGATATGCATCCGGAGTGCGTGCTCCAGCTTCCGGACGACCTCCTCAATGTCAGGCCGTGCACTGCCCGTCTCCTTCACACACATGGCCGCCGTATCAACAAACACATTCAGTGACTGCGGGTCGACGGAGCCCCTGAGCCGCTGGTCGACGATGCCGTCAACCTCTCCTCTGCTCCAGGCCTCTGTCGCCCACTCGGCGAGGTTGGCCTCGTCCCTTCCGAGCCCTGGATTGAGTGCCTGCCGCGCGCAGAGCACCTCGAAGAGGACGACACCAAAGGAATACACGTCGGACTTGGTAGTGAGCCGCTGCGTCCGGCAGTACTCCGGGTCCAAGTACCCGAAACTGCCCTTGATGTCGGTACTCACGGCGGTCTGGTCAGGTGACGGGACCATCTTCGAGATTCCAAAGTCCGACAGCCGAGCCACGTAGTGCTCCCCGAGCAGGATGTTCGTCGACTTGATGTCCCTGTGGATAACTGGCAAGCTCAGCTCCTTGTGTAGGTGCTGGAGCCCTTTGGCGGCGCCGATGCAGATGTTTAGCCGCTGCTGCCAGGTGAGGAGTGTACTACCGCCGCCGGGCCTCCTGGGTCTGTCTGTGCTGCTGCCGCCGGTTCCGCTGCCGCTGCGGGATGGGTACAGCAGGTCCTTGAGCGTGCCTTTCTCCATGTACTCGTAGATGAGGACCAGCTCGTCGTCGTCGTCGCAGAACGCCAGTAGGGAGACGAGGTTCGGGTGGCTGACCTGCGAGAGAACTCGAACTTCGGCGTGGAACTGGGAGGCGCCCTGTTGCCATGTCCCTTCCCAGGCTCGCTTGACGGCCACCCGGCGCCCGTCCCGGAGCTTACCCCTGTACACTTTCCCAAACGCGCCCTGACCGATCACTAGCCTGTCGTCGAAATCCCTCGTGCAGCGCTTCACGATGTACAGTGGCATGTAGAGGTTGTGGCTGGACGACGGATTCGTCGTCCTCGACGGCGGCGCATTTTGGGGGCGCGGCTTCTTGCGAGAGATAAGAACCGCCACGGTGGCCACGAGCACAACAAAGAAAGCAGCTGCTACCACGGACAGTGCGACTACTAAGGCAATCTTACTGGGGCCCCACTTGCCTTTGCCTCTGCCGGCGGCGGTTTGCGCGTCGAACGGCCCGTCGAGGCTGCCGTTGGAGTTGTTGACCTTCCATATCTCGACTCCGTTCAGGATGGCATTGCCTGCGCTGCCGCTTGGGCTATTGCTCGACGGCCCGATGCTCAGGAAGATGACCCCTAACTGATCGGGGTCGGTAACAAAGTCTTCATAGGACGGTACCCTCTGGCTCGCTGGGTGGAAGTCGGCATAGCCCGTGCGATTACTCAAGTACACGTTGAAGTACAGCGAGTCGTGATCGGCGCCGCTGGACATGAAATCACAGAAGTGCGTCCGGACGAGGTACTTGTATCCGGTCCCCACCGCAAACCTCCAGGTCAAATTGGACGCCATCGACTTGTTCATCTGCTCCGCCGAATCATAGACAGCTTCAGGGGCGAAATCCCTCGAAGGCTGCTTGTTCGCCGGGTACAGGATAGGCAGATTGGTCGTCACGTTTTCAGCGGCGTCCGTGTCGAAGAGATAGATCCCGTCGTTGAACCACTGCCTATGCAAACCGTCGTTTGAAGGATCGATCGCCGGTCCGCCGGCGTTGACCCGGAACACCATCTCCATCGCTTGCGTGCCCCAAAGGACGTCGGAGCCGCCGCCTACGGACTCGAAAACAACCCGCGGGCTCCTCTCGTTCATGTAAAAATCAGGGGCCCTGAACACCTCAATGGCGTTGACATACGCGAACGAGCCTTGGACTCCAGCGGCGGGGATGAAACTGATGCTCAGCTTGCTCGTCGGGATCCAGAGAAGGTATTCTTTGACCATCGGAGGATAGGTGGAGGGGTGGATCATGGTTGACCCACCGAGGAGGAGGACGGATCCTTCCATGGTGGTGACTTGGAAGCCGCTGCCTTGAGGCGAGCTGAGGTCATATCCAGGGGTCGCGAAAGGGGAGAAGTGGAGGCGGACGAAGTAAGTGGCAGGGCCAGATACGGCAAAATCATAGGTGGAGGGGGATTTGAATACCCTCGCTGTGTTGTAGAGCGCGGAGATTCCCGACCGAGGATTGGGATTGGTTATCACGATGGAGTTACCGGAGAAACTGTAGAAGGCGGTGCCTCTGCTGCTGTCTGGGATGAAGCTGCGGCCGTATAGTAGAGTATCCGAGGAAGAGCCGCAGCTGAGGAGGTAAGGATCTTGTGATGAGGCCGGAAGTGGATAGATGGAGAAAAAAAGGAAGAAGAAGAAGTAGACAGTTTGACAGGAGGAGGAGGGTTCGGCCAGCTGCTTCCTCTGGTGGTCGTCGGCGTTGCGGCACCGTCCACTCTCCATCTATTGGCGCCGATGGCATGAGGCAGACTGGAAAACAAGCTGACATGGCAAGTTGTCAGGGGCGGGTAGTTGAGGGCACACGGGATCCGTGGGCACCGCAGCCACCGCTAGTGGGCCTTCAGCTGCCGGCGTTTTTTTGTTGACTGTTCGCTTGTTTTGATGACGCAGGCAATGATAGTGTTCAAGAAAATTATTGGGTGGGGATGAGCAGCGGGCTAGGTTGAGCCAGACTTGTCACAAATTTGGATGGCTGAATCCACACCAATTCGGCAACTAGCTAAATTGGATCATTCTTTGGGTCAAGGCCCAAAATAACATTCAAATGAATCTGACTTCGTTCAAAATGCAGGTGCGTATTTAAATCCACTGATAATATATTTTAGAAAACACAGTGACAATATATTACATAAAGAATATAAAAAGAGAGTTGTCATAATAGGATTAAATTGGCAATAATGATTGAAGCTACACGTCGGCAAGCATATACATAGACTTTTAGACATTAGAGAACACAACACAATCAAATCTGTTAATGTGTGACAACTATGAGTCAGTCATAAGCCTATCTAGGGGCAAGATCCATATATGCATAGATTGGACATATTATACTTTTCTATAAAAGAGCTAGCATATATTAGGAGTCAACAACTAATATAAATTTAATTACCATGGTGCATGTACAATATTGATTTTACATGTTTAGGTCGAGTTTATGTTTACTTTGGTCCTATCTACGATGGTCTAACCATCAATGCCCTCACCAATCCATAGAAAATCATAGGTTGTGTTCTAGTCAACATGGGTCATGTAAAATGCAACCCATGTCCAACAATACTATTTGTAGTAATCCATAAAAAGATATTGCCTCAAGTAGAATATTAAAATCCAATTATATTGCGAGGAATGACATGATCAGATTTTCATCTCCTATTGATTATTTTGTCATCCAAGAACAGAAGGTAATCAATGAATTAACTAGATTAGGGGTTCATCTTGTATTCGGAGGTGGGATACTTATTTTGATACATGTATGTAGGTCAACTATACATGGAGGAGTTTGAGGATACCATTAATGTCGAGGGATGAATTAATGCTCCTCAATGAGAAAAATCGTCAAGGAACCATCACTACGTTCCACGTACAGTTGTGAGTCTTCCTATATAGGGAATTGATTTAGAATAGAATAGCATACCACAACAGAAGACAAATAAGCCAACAACCTGAGGTGAAATATTAGGAAAATCGAGTACAAAAACCTCGATCAAAATGAATTATGTGTCCTTAATGATGTCTATGTTGGGTTTTTTTTTCATCTTGATCTTATTACATCCTATCTACATCCCATTTTAACCTCTTCTTTGCATTACTTTGTTTTAACATTTTCCCGCAAATTATACCATGTTTGAAAATGTATAGCCTAATTATAAGAGAGGAAGTTCCAATGCTTCTTCCACGGTAATATGTTGGCCTTTATTGTCTTTTTTATAAAATAACATTAATTTGGTAAATAACTAATTTCAAAATAGTATACTCTAAGATTGTGTATATACCCTTTGAGTAGATGTTTCAAAAACTAATGGGTAATGTGGTTATCTAGGATATTTGAGGATCTGTTTTTAAGAAAAATGAAGTCTCGTACATATTATGTGGCTTTTATCGGTGCATTTAAGGTTAGTTGTTATTTGGATATTTTGGTGGTCAATAGTTATTTACGATGGACAAGGGATTGAAATCATACACAATAAGAAATAAATTTGTTGTTGTTGAAAGACCATTCAAATATATTTATGATGGTCGGGGGTGTAATGTATATTCATTTTTGGATTGTTAATTGTTCATTTAGACGTGGCTATTATAGTTTCATCTTGATAAAGATGGAAATTTCTTAAGAAGAAGTAGTGTTTCAAATCCTACGTCTTTTATAGATGTCATTTGCAAGATATGAGAATTTGAGTGATGAAGTTTTTTTGGAAATTCAAGGCATATTGTCAAATTTAGGTTCGGAAGGTGATCCATAGATCTAGATTTAATGAGTTATTTTTATCGGTATGAAAATTTTGAGAGTTTTTACATGTTGACCAACACGTCCATCTTTTGTTTCTATTCCTTATGCGCCTTAATTGGAAAAGGGACTAACAGACTGTTAATCTCAACTGAAAATGGCTCTCATCATTGGATATAACACAAAGCTAGAAAACATCAAGATGTTCTAGTCTACCATTACCTTTAGTCTTGTGCGAGAAAGCCCCCCCACCCCCAATGTTTAATGAGAGAAGGTCATGATGACGACACCCTCTCTCAGACCCGTCAGTGCTTCTTGGCAAAGAATCTGAGTGCGATCAGCCACTGATGCTTGATTCTAAACTTTATTTTTATTTTCCCCTTGTGCAGAACCATCTATTATAGATGCTTGATATGACATGATTCGTTGTCATAGGAAGTTAATGTTGGCTTCTTTCATCTTATACACCAAATCCTTAATGCATGATCATTTGATTCGAAAAATGTTATATGAGTTTGGTTTCTTGGTTCAAAGTATGTGAGAATGATGTTTTCATTTTTCATCATTAAAATCAAATCTTTGGTAGTTGGGACGCAAAGGTATCTGTTTCCTTGCTTTGTGAATTTGTTACTTGGTTGTTGTATAAAGAAAGGATGGGTGGTAGTGTCCATAACAAGGCTATTACTTTTATCTATTGATTTGTCTTCTAAGATTTTCCTACATCTCAGGGAACTTCAAGGATGTACCTACTTCTTTTACTAGTATTCATATTAGTTTTATGTCTGAACCAAATGCCGTGTCAGAGCATGGTTTCAAATTTCAACAATATGGTCTCTTGTGCTGCTATAGGGATCAATGGAAGCTAAAGAACAAACATAGGATACATGTAGGGTACTACTGTCAGTTGGATCAACAACATTTTTGAATGAAAAAACACATCTACACAACTTTGATAGGTTGTACATTAGTGACCGTATTGTGGCGACCATGTAAACGATAAAAAACCAAATGTACAGTTCTGAAATGATGTACACTGGCGGTACTTGGTGGCCTAGAGAAATGTACATGTCTCAAAAATAAAATGTAGGTCATTTTCCTTTGGCACACAATAATTTATCTCCTTTTTTTCTAAAAATCTAATCTTTCTACTAAGAATATCTCACTCAATTCTTACTGAAACACAAGATCTTGCAATATATAATCATTTTTGTCTCGTATATATACTTTGTGTGCTTGTATTTTGAACTAATAGGAATTAACAACTTTTTTTTTCCATAATTTTGCTTTCATTTCAAAATTTAGTTATGGGTTCAGATTGTCTCGTGTATATACTTTGAATTAATAATATTCCTGATCTACTGGTTATAGATGTTGTAGAACTTGACTATTGTTGGAGCGGGATTCTTAGTGGAGCTACTATCACCATCCCAAGTTGTGCTTCATTGTTGGTTGCTCGATCAGGCTTTCGTGTGAATATTTTGCTCTAATTCTACCCAGAATGAATTTGTTACATAAGTATATGAATTTTGGGTTATTCTGTAATGTCAAATTCAATAGAACTTATATAATGAGTTTTCTGTAATTATGGCTGGAATTCTATAATGTAATATAGACCGGTGTCTCAAAAGGTTTATTTTGGATGATTATGAATTGAGTTTGACAGCTCTAAATGGATATAAAAGGTGCTTGACTGATCTGGAGTGAAGATCTAAATGATTTGATGATTTGATAATTTGTTGGATTAAAAGTTAATGGTTAAGTTTGTGTAGTCTTCCGTGTTCACAAGATGATGTCTTTGACACATCCAATCCAATGTTGTTTTGAAAAATTATAAGTATAATCCTCTCCGACTCGCAATTGGAATGAGGCAAAAGTGCCATGTTCATATAACGAACAGTCTACTTATTCAACATTCTTTTTTATTTAGATCATCCATGATGCTATTCAATTATAAAATTTAAAAGTAAAATTATTAATGGATACAAATTCAATAGAGTTGAACACAGTAAGACGTGATTAGAATAATTTGTGATATATTAGATCGATAAAAAAGGTAGATCAAATGAAAAATAAGAAGCGTCTCAAAAATTAACCAATTCTCCCACTTAGTCCAATTCGGGTGGGTATGAGTTGGTTGTGGGTTTTGTGTACGATTATGTGTATTTCAGGTTCGGATGAATCCAGGTTCCGTTCCGAACTGCAGTTCAGTTTCGGGTCAGTTCGATTTTCAATGTTGTCAGTTTGGGTCGGGTTCAGTTTAGGTTGGAAAACTGGGATCAATTTCCCTCTTCTGAGCAGCCTGTTGCAGGCATGTTACAATTAATCGAGACGGTAGAAACACCAAACTAATTTTTTTAAAGGGGCGTTTTATGATAGATGAGTGGTTATGATTTCCTGCAACAGGATGTGGAACACATTCTCGTCACAGTAGATTTGGAATGTGGAAAACTCATGATGAACATGGAAGGAGAAGAAAGCTCTGCCCCTCCATTTAGAAACAAGGCAAATATTGGAGGTAATGGATCCTTTTGTTAAAATATCATTTTTTAGCGTGGTCAAAAATAATTATGTATATATTTATTATTATATATTTTCTTAAAAGGATGCATCTGTTGGGTTAAGTAAATTCCCACAACTGTTTTGTTTCTTTGTGATAGAAGGATAGATAATATATTTATTATATATATAAGTTTGGTCCTCTCTCTAGGGATGCTATCTCTAACCAACATTCATCGTTGGAGAGTCTATAAGAGGGAGAAGTCGAACACCTGCAGAGACGTCCACTCGTCTAGATTGCATAATGGATCTTTTTGTTAAAATATCATTTTTTAGCGTGGTCAAAAATAATTATGTATATATTTATTATTATATATTTTCTTAAAAGGATGCATCTATTGGGTTAAGTAAATTCCCACAACTGTTTTGTTTCTTTGTGATAGAAGGATAGATAATATATTTATTATATATATAAGTTTGGTCCTCTCTCTAGGGATGCTATCTCTAACAAACATTCATCGTTGGAGAGTCTATAAGAGGGAGAAGTCGAACACCAACATTCATTGTTTTCTGCTGTCGTTGATGCCGACACTACTGCTCCGATTATCATTGTCATTGTCATCGGGGTGACACGAAGGACACCGTCAAAATGGAGGCTTCCTCCGATTCGGGTACGAGAAATTTTAACATTGGTATCAGAGCAAATATCAGGAATAAATACTACGGCTGTGTTCTTCGTCTTCGAAACACATAACGTGGTTTCCTTGTTAACTCTATTTTGACACGAGTTTGAAAATCAGTGGTGGGACATTCATTGTGTTGGAGGTTTTTCTACTGATAAAAACTGGTTCCGCCGGTTTGTACTGTGAAAGGAACGCCACTGTTTTAATGTTAATTTTCCTTCATGTGCCGCTTTTCAGTTTTTTTTTTGGTTAAACCAGACTACTTGTTAAACGATGTTTGATGAAAGTAGAGATGGTAGGTATCACCCTGAGTGGGACGGGAACAACCTTTGAGTCTTCCTACCCGCAGCGGCAGATCTTACCTGGACTACTTGTTAAACACAATTGGTATTCTGTACCATCTGAGGATCATGATTTTGTAGACAAGCATATGACATAAGAAATGTTACTCAAGTGCAGCAATGGTGTGGTAGTTATTTTTTACCTTGGGCATGGAAAAGACATGAGTACTCACATCTATCATGTCTTGGAATGAGTGCTCATAGGAATCATGATTGCTTTTCACAAGTGTTGTTCTTGTTTTATTGCATCATTTAATATTCTTCAATGCTATATATATTGTCATGATCAAGATAGTAAGAATGTAACTATGACGGAATATTCAGATTTTGTATTTTTTGTCATGGTTTTTCTGCTACGAGGGTATGTGTTAAGACATGTATATGTCACTTACTTACTCGTGACTTATTGCACAATGATGCATGTGTTTTGTTTAAGAATAACCGAGGAGTGTGTAATTCATACGCATTTGAATACTGCATACAATGTGATGTGTATAATCTCATTAATTAAACTCAAAAGATAACGATACCACCCAAAAGTGGATCATTATAGACGTTAGACACATTATGTCTTTAGATTAATAAAATATTTTACTCGAAGGTAGGACATTTATTGTTCTAATGCATATTTTTTTATGGTTTAACCACATTATATACTAGTCCTACTCAGTGTTACAAATTTATTCAAAGATAATTTGTAATGACTAATTGTGATTAGTATCATAAAAGTGAATAAAGTAGACCTCAGAGTTAACTTTTATATTTCAGTTTTGGTTTTAATATTCAATTTTATTATTGCAGTTATTTCTTCATCTTTGTATGGTGATGATAACAACATTTTAAAGTTGAATGGTTCAAACTTTAATGAATTGAAAGAAAAGGGCATGTTTACATTAGGGTGTATGGACTTAGACTTAGCTTTTCGAGAGAAAAAATCACAATCACTGACAAAGGAAAGTAGCACTGCTGAAAAAACTGACAAGCCTTAAACGTGGGTCCAGAAATTGAGACATGTCTAGATCATCAGACTTTAGAAGATTTATAATACCTGAATGTTTAAGACTCTTGCAACTCGCACAGGGTCGAAGTAGTTTGGGGTCGAACATAGGGATTGGAAGAATAACACTTCGGAACTTAAGTTTTACTTGTCTAAGCACGTCGAAAAGTCGAAGGATAAAGTTTGAAAAAGAATTATAAAGAATCAAACTAAAAACATATCTCCAAGGGAAGTTATCAGAAGGATTAAGATTGGGGGTTTAGCAGTTTTTATGAAAGTTTTTAAATAAAGGAAAATGAGGAGATAAGACTATTTTTAGAGTATAGCCCGACGGAACAAAACTTAATCATAACAAGTGGTGACGACACACATCCTGCACCTTCTTCTATCAAAGAAGGCGCCAACCAGCCATGCACTAAGTTCCCTCTCTCAAGGGTACTGGGCATAGACTGGAGTGGAAAGATAGGCCGGGGAAGCCCTGATTCTGGGTACTCTCGTACACCCAAATCAGACCAAATTCTAGAGTTTACGACATCCCTCTCTCAAAGGAGTCAAAACGAGAAACACGATTCGGTAGCTAGTCAAAAGCGTGATACAAAAAGAAGAGTCTAGAACTCAGATGCTATAAAGAAATTATCCAACAAAAAAGAGTCATACACAAAACAATATGAGATAAACTCCAGAGATTCCCATAATACTAAAGAGATAAAAAGGTTTACTTACAATGCAGTAGTAAAATGAAGGTAAAGTGTTGTAAAGGGAAGATAGGTATCCGTCTCCTTGATTTAGAAGATCGAAGTACATATCAGTAGACACTTAAGGTAAAGCTACCCAGTACCGATTAAGGCCCTATCGAGATACCCCTATGTCAGGTTCTTGACCGTTTTGGTTCGTGAACCATGACGGGTAATGGGCGTATCGGGATAGGACCTCTACCCGATATGGTCACGTCAGGCTGCTAGCCGTGTCGGGTTGTGACCGTGACATGTATAGACCATATCAGGTTGGGTACTGTGTCTGTTGGTATGTATGCCCTGAGAGCCAATCATGGGATGATTGGTGGGATACATTAAGATTGATTTGATAAACCATAAAGGCAAGCTTCCAATTCTTTCTGGTTCAGTCATATGAGATAGTGATAGAACAGATTGAATGTCTAGAGAATGACAATACTCAATGACGTATGCTTTCAGGTTGAGGACTTGAACGATGAGATCATACGGATGCTAAGAGTTTATACATTCTTGTTATGTCCCTAGTCGGATGTCATTGTGGAAGGTAGATAGACAGCAATGACACACAAGACTAGATTGTGGTGTTGGTTGATGACAGAATCTCATTAGTCATGATATAGAGATATCAAACCAAACACATAGGTACTTGTTAGAGAACAAGTATACCGGACAGACCCACCGTGAGTTTGACACATGGAACCATGACATGGTAGTCACAGTCAGTACTCACAGTGATGGTGGTGAGTGTGATTCTTAGACCTGAAATCACCGCACTCAACACATGTCGTTGGGCACACTTTGACATCATCAAACGCAGTCCTGAAACATGGGTTGTTATAAAGGTGATGATTGGGTGGCTTTGACACATGGGGCTTTTGAGGGGTGAGTGATAGATATGGGATTTGTCCCTCCTGAGGGAGTTTGATATCCATGGCCACTTGATGAGTAGGATTGAGAAAGGCATGCACGCATGTGTGAGTCAGTATGTGATACTGATGTCATAACATATCTCTTCCAATCTACTCTGAGATCAAGAAAGTGAATGAATGTTGACAGGATGACTGTTCCATGCCTCGAGTTCATTCGGGATATCAGTGACAAAGGAATTATACATTCACGGTAACACCATTCATGGATTGTAGGATTGAAAGTTGTTCTCCAACTTTCTACTTTCACTTGGGTAGCACTGATGTGTGACTAGGCACCGCTCTTTGCTTGTGAAGTCATAAGTGTTATGGACTTTCACTGCCAACGTGAAATGGACCTGCAGGGTCACACACATAGGATTTAACCTGGAAGAGGAGTTTTGTCCACAAGCAATGTTTAGATTGATTACTAAAGGAGTTTAGTAGTTCAATTTAACACTCAATTGATTGATAGCTCAAATATCATAATGTTCAAGGTGTTGGACATATTGATTGGAGTATCAGATTGATTGAAATCACAATTGACTGATTCTACACAACCTGCACTCCCAACCGATCGGTTCAAGTGTTGAACCGGTCGGCTGAGGTTGCTGAACCCGGTCGGCTCAAGTGTTGAACCGATCGGCTCAAGTCCAGGGTGAACCGATTACCTCAAGTGTTGAAACGATCAGTTCAACTGGTGCAACCGAGCAAGTTGGGAAAGTCAGGTCGGTGAGAATTTTCCTTGCGTTTCACTTGCCCAATTTGATTGGAACAAGGATTGGAATTCGATACCAATTAGAAACAAAAGAAGGAAAGTCAATCGAGAATCGACCAAGACCACCAACCGACCGGTTCACTTGTGAACTGACCGGTTCAAGGGTCCCAACCGATCGGTTGAGGTGTCATCCGATCGGTTCAGGTCCCCAACCGACCGGTTCACTTGTGAACCGATCGGTTCAGGTTGCGAGTTGGTTGCTTTTGTGGAAAATCTCGAACCCTTCTACTCCTGCTTTTAGTCCCGCATTGCCCGGGATGGAGAACCTTGTCCCATGACCCTCCTATATATATAGGGGTATTGGGGGCTTCTCAAAGAACAACTCAGTGCAATCAGTTGCTTTGTAAAGTTGTCGTTCTCTCTGGTTTTGGTAACCGAGAGAGAGCCCCAGCAAGTGTTTCCCGCAAAGGGAGGTGCAGCAAGGGAAGGACAACTGCAGTTGCAACTGGAGGCAGGAGAGTGTGTTGGCGACTAGTACGTCAATAGGAGGGTGCGACTCCTTCCACTCCCTTGTGGGACAAGGAGTGTGGAGTTGCAGGTGGTCCGTGTGGACTACTTCAGAGGCGGGAGGTTTCTGCCGCTCAGGAGGACAAGTGTCATCCGACAGTCTGGTAGGAGGAGTCGTCAGTCCCGGTGCGACCAGGAGCTGCACAGACGTCGTCCAAGACCGGAGTTGAAGACCGTGCATAATGCGAGGTATTGTCGCCAAGCAAGCCTTGGGACAAGGTATGATTCCACAAACCATCCTTTCCTATTATATAAACGTTGACGCGTTTCCTCGTGCTGGGTTTGGGGAGAAATTTTTTTTGTTTCCGCTGCCTTCTCTGATCCCCTAAAACCCAACAGTGGTATCAGAGCCACATCAAATGTTTTATATTTTAGGAATATCGATATGATCGATTTTGGTTTGCCGCCTTTATTTATTGCATACGATGCGAATAAAATTGGCTTTATGCATGTCCAATCCTAAATCTACAACTCCCAATTACATATATGATATGTATTAATAATGCACTCGATACGTGTCACCCTTAAACGAGTTGTGTGGTGGATGTATAGCGTGGTTATGGCCAATAAACTCTATTTGTGTGTGATTGTTTGTGGTTGCTTGCATCTCGGTCTGCGCACCGATCTTCCTTCTCCTATTCCTGATGTAACTCGAAATAATTCGAGATTCTTTCCTACCTTTGCTCCCCCCGAATGTAACTCGGGGTTTCCCTTTTATGCAATGTAATATTAGGATAGATTTTATTTCTGTTATGTCAAAGAAGGCGGACATCCAGACGACAACTGAGACGATCGGTTCAAGGCGTGAACCTATCGGTTGACGTTCCAGACGATTGGTTCAAGGAGCGAACCGATCGGTTGATGATCGGTTCGAGGAGAAAGACAAGCGGGTGGCGACCATGGAGAGATGCACGACGACCAGGCGAACCGATCGGTTGGAGGAGCCAACCGATCGGCCGGTGGCACCCAGACGACCGGCCAGAGAGAGCAGATCATTCATATGATGAGTTGATCAACTCGGAAGGCAAAGGCACAGATTTCATCTTGTACAGGTTGCATGTGATGTAGACCTAGATGACTGTGATTCCTCTTGGCTCGAGGAATCACATTAGGATGACCATAATCATCGCTTTTGTCATTTGTGCATGTTTTTCTGTGGGATATAGCATGTATATGATACGTACTATGTATTGTGGTGATTGGATATGTATATGTATATAAAAACCAAATCCCTCATTAAAATATTAAGTCTTATATGCCTTCCATTAGCGGCACACATGAAAAACTCGATCGACCAAGCGTAGGTTATGCCAAAGCGTGGTGCGCCGTCTATCTTGTGGAAGTGTGAAGGGTAGACATGTAGGTTCTGCCAAAGCAGGGTGCATGTTTTACCGTGTCGGCTTTTGGGTTAGACTTAACTGGTGATTCTTAGAGCGTCTAAGCCCAGAGGCAAGGAATGTTCATGGTAAGGTGTTGTACATGTTCATTCAATAAGAGTTGCATATGATGCAATTGGAAAGGGTTGCCTACCTGAGAGATCTAAGTTGTGGGCGATCAGCCAAAGCTGACTCATGACTTAGAGGATTTCATGATCTTGCCCACTAGAAGGTTGTACGCTGCAATCTTCCAAATTGATGGTGAGGGCTATCAATTTGAAGTAAAATAGTGGGAGCGATAATTAATTAAAGGCTTAATTATATCGTCAAATTTCAAATCAATCAAATAAGTCAAAAATGAGTTTTTGGACTAAAATTGCATATTTCCTTTTGTAGTTCAAATGGCAACAAACAACAACAACTTTTCTTTGCGATCGGTCCTTGACAAGGACAAGTTAAATGGGACAAACTTCCACGACTGGTATCAGACATTGAGAATTGTTCTCACTCAAGAGCGAAAGCTCTATGTCCGGGATACTTCAATTCCAGAGAACCCGCTCCTAATGCACCAAAGGCAGAAAGAGATGCTTATAAGAAGCATTTTGATGATGCCATTGATGAAAAGTGCTTGATGTTATGTTCTATGAACCATGAGTTGCAGAGACAGCATGAGAACATGGGTGTCATTGAGATGATTCAGCATCTCAGGAACATGTATGAAGATCAGGCACATCAAGAGAGATACACTGTTTCTAGGGCGCTGTTCAAGTGCGTCATGACAGAAGGAGATCCATTTGGTCCTCACACACTCAAGATGATTGGGTATGTGGAGAACTTGCAGAGACTGGGATTTCCACTGAGCCAAGAGTTGGCTATTGACGTGATACTGCAATCGTTGCCAGAATCATACAGTCAGTTTGTGATGAACTACAACATGAACAACTTTGATAGACCACTGTCAGAGTTGTTGGGCATGTTGAGGACAACCGAGATACAGATGAAGAAGGACAAGCCTAAGGCTGTGATGGTGATCACGAGCAAGAAAGGCAAGTCCAAGCGTAAGGGCAAGGGCAAAGCTAAGAAAGGTTCTGATGCTAGCCAGGAGTCCAAGCCGTCTTCAGCTCTCAAGGCCAAGGGAGGCGTGGCCAAGAAAGGAAATTGCCACCATTGTCAAAAGCCAGGACATTGGAAAAGGAATTGTCCTCTCTATCTAGAAGAACAAAAGAAGAAGGAGGCTACAGACGTCTCTACTTAAAGGTGTCATGAAAGTAAACTTGTAATACTTTTTGAGGTATATGATATTAAGATGTAAAGTGTAAAGCACTCATAATTGGGGCAAGTGTTGCCACCATAGATAGGAGTATTTTAGTTTATTTTCAGCCTATAAGGCATGTAATACAGTTATGAACTGCTATTTCATTTTTCCAATAGATAGAAACACTTTATTTTTGCATATTGTATGACAATGATGGCAATTAATAAAGTTGAGTTTTCAATCTTAAAGATATGATCTTTTTGGCAAGGCCTTATTTATCTTGTGGTATTTGATATACATAAGATAAAATGATACCTAAAGGCTATAGATAACTCAAACAATCAAATTAGCATCAATCATGAGAAATTCATTTCAAGTTTCCATATGATGGATAAATCTAGACTCTTTTGGTTAAAGAACCATTAAGAGACATGAATATCTTGGACATGATTAATCAATCTTCACTAAAGGTAGTGGGAGAATGATTATCCTATTAGGTATAATACATGTGATGTATTCACATACCTATTGGAATAGATGCTAATACTTCTAATGGTGTTTAGAGAAATACCAATATGAATATCTTGAAGTGTTCAAGATTATTATAAATGAAGTATAAATTTGGTAAAGTGTTAATTCTTGATGAGATCAATGAATGAAATACTTGGACCAAATGTTTGAGATCCTTATGAGTGATTATGATAGTGTATCATAGTGAACTCATGATTAAGGCATGGTGATGTCTAAATCAAGAAGGAATCATACTCTAAAGAGTTAGAGAATGATTATCGAATAACTGAATTCTTCTTAACAAAATAATACTCCACACTAATAAAAGAAATTAAGAATCACAAGGGTTGTGAGTTCTTATATCTTTAACAGATACACCTCAATTATCTATGTGATGAGTTGTTCATGTGATGAGTCAACTATCTAAATGAATATGAGGAACCAAATTTTGAGTTATGGTATATGACCATTACATCCTAAATGACATCCATGTGAACCATAAGGTATGACCTTGATGGTAGCACCCATTGGATGAAATCCATAAGTGCAAATGAATCTTAAAGGTTAAGATACATGGATATCATTTTGAGAAGGATGATGCTTGTTTATTGTAACTTAAGGACTAAGGAATTTGGCATATGGATACTAAAACTGCATTCCTATGAGGAATAAAACAAGGATGTGTACGTGACACAATCTATAAGGTTTATGAATCCATTAATGCAAATGAAGTCTATAAGTCACAATGGACTAATCAATGTGATTGATTGAGTACAAGCAACTCGGAATTGGGTCTTTACTTTGATGATATATTCAAAGAGTTTGACTGATATGTCAAAGATAAAGAAGGGATCTGTGATTTAGTGGGAGCGTATTCACATTCCACATGTTGATGTGAAATGGAAATGTTCTAAAATGGAAATCCAAAAGTGGAAATTATCTTTAAGGAAGATAGAGATGTTTCCTATGTGATAGGAATAGAGATCTATAGAGATAGTTCTCGAAAATATCTTGACCTAAAAAAGAGAGAGCATACATTGGCAATCTGTACTGAAGTGTTCAGTGTGCACAGATTAAGTGGGAGAAAACTTGCCTATGCTACATGGAGTTAGTATCCCAAGGCCAAGTGTCCAATTCTTATGAAGAATGTGAACACTAAGAATATATATGGATCTATCATGTATGTAATCATCCCATTATCTTGCATGGCAATAACAAAATGCATTCATCATCTTGTATGTACGACATGACAATATGATATACTCATTCTGATAACTCGTATGTGGGACATGACGAGTGGATGTTTGTCTTCTTCCAGTAAGGGTTACTGGAATACCATGAGAACTTGATAAGTACTTGTGAAGTAGTAGTTCTATGGAGATAAGGAAGAGTTCGATGTAAAGAGTTACATTGATGCAAACTTTCAAAAGGACAGAAAATTAATCGCAAAACATATATAAGATATATAAAAGTGAAAGTTTGTTGATAATTGGAAATGTTCCAATAAAACCATTTGAAAGGAAATGTCGAGTATCTGTGTGTTAGAGAACATTAGTAGATACTATATGGATCTGGAAGCTCATGAGATGAACTTATAGATATTCCGCTCATTGATGACAAGTATGGAATCCTTGATAATGCAATGTGGCTAAAGGTTAGCAAAGGAATACTAGATCACATATTACGGAAACTCCATCTCATACGTGTGACGTACAACGAAGAGATGAGAGACATGCAATTTATATTGACTTTGGCAAGGTGTTGCCATTACTCACTATGTTGGCACTAGGGCACAGTAACATGTGGGACATGTTTGAAGATCACTATGAATATGATTCAATGGTGATTGGCTCATAGTGCAAGTGGGAGTCCGTTGGTATGTATGCCCTGAGAGCCAATCATGGGATGATTGGTGGGATACATTAAGATTGATTTGATAAACCATAAAGGCAAGCTTCCAATTCTTTATGGTTCAGTCATATGAGATAGTGATAGAACATATTGAATGTCTAGAGAATGACAGTACTCAATGACGTATGCTTTCAGGTTGAGGACCTGAACAATGAGATCATACGGATGCTAAGAGTTTGTACATTCTTGTTATGTCCCTAGTCGGATGTCATTGTGGAAGGTAGATAGACAGCAATGACACACAAGACTAGATTGTGGTGTTGGTTGATGACAAAATCTCATTAGTCATGATATAGAGATATCAAACCAAACACATAGGTACTTGTTAGAGAACAAGTATACCAGACAGACCCACCGTGAGTTTGACACATGGAACCATGACATGGTAGTCACAGTCAGTACTCACAGTGATGGTGGTGAGTGTGATTCTTAGACATGAAATCACTACACTCAACACATGTCGTTGGGCACACTTTGACATCATCAAACGCAGTCCTGAAACATGGGTTGTTATAAAGGTGATGATTGGGTGGCTTTGACACATGGGGCTTTTGAGGGGTGAGTGATAGATATGGGATTTGTCCCTCCTGAGGGAGTTTGATATCCATGGCCACTTGATGAGTAGGATTGAGAAAGGTGTGCACGCATGTGTGAGCCAATATGTGATACTGATGTCATAACATATCTCTTCCAATCTACTCTGAGATCAAGAAAATGAATGAACATTGACAGGATGACTGTTCCATGCCTCGAGTTCATTCGGGATATCAGTGACAAAGGAATTATACATTCACTGTAACACTATTCACAGATTGTAGGATTGAAAGTTGTTCTCCAACTTTCTACTTTCACTTGGGTAGCACTGATGTGTGACTAGGCACCGCTCTTTGCTTGTGAAGTCATAAGTGTTATGGACTTTCACTGCCAACGTGAAATGGACCTGCAGGGTCACACACATAGGATTTAACCTGGAAGAGGAGTTTTGTCCACAAGCAATGTTTAGATTGATTACTAAAGGAGTTTAGTAGTTCAATTAAACACTCAATTGATTGATAGCTCACATATCATAATGTTCAAGGTGTTGGACATATTGATTGGAGTATCGGATTGATTGAAATCGCAATTGACTGATTCTGCACAACCTGCACTCCCAACCAATCGGTTCAAGTGTTGAACCGGTCGACTGAGGTTGCTGAACTGGTCGGCTCAAGTGTTGAACCGATCGGCTCAAGTCCAGGGTGAACCGATTACCTCAAGTGTTGAAACAATCGGTTCAACTGGTGCAACCGAGCAAGTTGGGAAAGTCAGGTCGGTGAGAATTTTCCTTGTGTTTCACTTGCCCAATTTGATTGGAACAAGGATTGGAATTCGATACCAATTAGAAACAAAAGAAGGAAAGTCAATCGGGAACTGACCAGGACTACCAACCGACCGGTTCAAGGGTCCCAACCGATCGGTTGAGGTGTCAACCGATCAGTTCAGGTCCCCAACCGACCGGTTCACTTGTGAACCGATCAGTTCACTTGTGAACCGATCAGTTCAGGTTACGAGTTGGTTGCTTTTGTGGAAAATCTCGAACCCTTCTACTCCTGCTTTTAGTCCCGCATTGCCCGGGATGGAGAACTCTATCCCATGACCCTCCTATATATATAGGGGTATTGGGGGATTCTCAAAGAACAACTCAGTGCAATCATTTACTCTGCAAAGTTGTCGTTCTCTCTGGTTTTGGTAACCGAGAGAGAGCCCGAGTAAGTGCTTCCCGCAAAGGGAGGTGCAGCAAGGGAAGGACAACTGCAGTTGCAACTGGAGGTAGGAGAGTGTGTTGGTGACTAGTACGTCAATAGGAGGGTGTGACTCCTTCCACTTCCTTGTGGGACAAGGAGTGTGGAGTTCCAGGTGGTCCGTGTGGACTACTTCAGAGGCGGGAGGTTTCTGCCACTCAGGAGGACAATTGTCATCCGACAGTCTGGTAGGAGGAGGAGGAGTCAGTCCCGGTGTGACCAGGAGATGCACAGATGCCGTCCAAGACCGGAGTTGAAGACCGCGCATAGCGCGAGGTATTGTCGCCAAGCAAGCCTTGGGACAAGGTATGATTCCACAAACCATCCTGTCCTATTATATAGACGTTGACGCATTTCCTCGTGCTTGGTTTGGGGGAGAAATTTTTTTTGTTTCCGCTGCCTTCTCTGATCCCCTAAAACCCAACAGTGTCGGGTTAGGATACATATCGGGTAAGCATTATCTTAAGTCTCTCAGGTCCCCCGTGTCGGGTATAGGTGGGCGAGCCATCTCGGGTTAAAGCCCAGATAGGAACTTGACATATTGAAGTAGCCTTGAGGGTCATGTCGCGCTACTTGCTGCTATCAAAATGGTTCCTAAGTGAACTCCTCCCGTCCCTCTCAGGTCAGGGGTGTGCTAACCTAGTATTGTCTGGCAGGTTCTGGAACTCGACGCACTAGCTCCTGTACTCTAAGAGTTAGCTCTTGTAGGGTCCAGCCCGTCCCATCATAGGCTTGTAGTTGCTATTCATAGGAAGCAGGTTGGTGGGAGTTGTGGCTCTTATTGGGCCACGTGTCTTTCTTCTAGCACCATTCTCGTGGATTCAGAGGGGCCGATACGTCTGTCGTCCGGCATGCATGTTGGGCCATTAGTCGTGCCGAGCAGGAATCTTGGCGGGCTGCTGCACCGAGGGTAGCCATATCGTGTAATTGGCGTCGTCGGCTGGGCGAACCGTGACGAGTAAGGCACCCTATCGGGTAAAGAGATGCAACTTCTAAGGCTCCCGTATGAAACCCGTGTCGGGTTATTTTCATATTGGGCATCGACTATGATGAGTAAGGGGGTGTGTCACCTCACATGCTATTGGGCCAGGATGGGTACTTCATTGCGGATGGGCATGAAGGGCCCATTAATGCTCTTTTTGTAGAAAGATAAGAGAAACTTTGCAAAAGGTGGGAAATATTATCAAGGGCATAGTGGGCATTATTTTTTTACAACATATATGATAAAACGAAGAGGAAGTTAGGTTTAGAGGCTATTTTGATAGTAGAATATAAACTCTAGCAGCCATAAAATGGGAGTTATCAACTCCCTCAAACTTAGCATTTTGATTGTCCTCAATCAATCTGTACTTTTTTAAAAACTTTTGTTTGCGGTACCTTTCAAAACCAATGTAGTCTTCAGACAAAGGCTAAGTGGATTTTGGAATGTCCTGAAGAAAATTACGTCTAACCACGAGCAATGGGCTTTATTTTTCTTGCCTTATTTTAAACAAAAATTTTCTCCCCAACTTTTGTGAGACTTTTGGGTGCATTATTTTGAAGTTAGTTTTCACACCAAACTGCTTGAATCTTGGGGGTAGAAGGTGGGGTTTTCGGGAAGGCTTAAGGCTTTTGGGTTTTTTTTGCTTCCCATTGGTCCATCCAGGTACGGGTCCGTTAACAGGCAAGTGGTCCCTGCAGTCCAAGTCAGTTGGCTTTAGAGTAGTGATTTCACACCCCACATACCATTGCCCTGTATCTACCATGCCTAAAGATGGGTACTTTTGGAAAGACAAGTGTTTTTTTGGCACAACTCTCATGCTTTTATTCACTCTTATAAGTCTTTCTTCTCTTTATGGGATTTTGATGGGTAGGGAAAGGGAGTTTACTTGTTTGGGTAGCTTTTTCATTCACATGCATGTCTCTTAGCTGGAATGAGATTATTTTTCAAAGTTGGTGTAGAAAAGTTATAGCCTTTGTCATTTAAGACTATATTTTCCAAAGAGCAAAGCAGAAATGTACATTGCCTTAGGCACAGAAGAAAATTTTAGAGTACCTCCCTCACTGATGCTATGAAGCACCCCCCAAACTTACCCCACACTCTGTCCCATAGTAGTGAGATAAATAAGAAATGGTAGGCATAGATCAGTGAGGGTTTATTGGATGCGTGTGCCATCGGTAGATAAAAGCTCCATGACATATTCTCCTCGTTGGTTGTGGTAGTCAAGGTTATGGAGCTTCTCTGGAATTTTCGTCAGGGCTACTATGTTGTATATCCAGTGTAGGACATAGACTCCACAATCATTTGATAGGGGGGCCTGTTGTGGACTGCGGTGGAAGAATTAAAGATCGTGCCAAGTTGTCATCAGGTCTTCAAGATAAGTTTGTATCAAGGACACCACCTCAGTGTAATATTTTCTTGCTAGTCATTCGAGGGGTGTTGCTGGCACAGATGCACACTCTGTTGGCCAGTCATTGTTGGCGTCTGAGCTATTGTAGAAGAAACCAGCGCGGGTATAAGTGTATATCGTGAGGAGTGTCCAGTGAGTGTCATGCAACGTAGGAAGAAACATTATGCGTGGTAGACACTTTTTGGCTTCAAGCTAGAACAGCTGACGCGCTCCCATTTCATCATCCAACCATAGATCGTTGAATAGTATCAGATGGGTGATGTAGGGCTGTCCAATCTTCTTTTGTAAGATAGGGATGTAAGTTGATGCCATCGTCATCGCTAAACACCCTCCATCCTTGACTAGGTCCTGTAGATCGTCGAGGGGGATTACTGCATTATCCTTCTCATAGATGACGTCTACAGTACTATCCATCTCACCCATGAAAAAAGTTGAGACAGGTAAGGCTAAATTTTTGGAGGATCATCATCTCAATGGGAATGACCTACTTCAGAATATATCCTTTGATGAAATGCAGGACAGTTCTCTTACACCTACACCTAGTAAAAAACATATATGCTATCCAATTATTGCTCCCATATAAAATTGTTAAGTGGATGAGCCAATAGAAGTAGATCATGCTCCTAGTCAGGTTGTAATTGAATAAGTTGATCATACTCATGATGAAGAACAACCTCAAGAGCCTTCAGAATTTGTAGAACTCAATGTTGAATTAAGAAGATCCACAAGATCAAGGAGGCCTGCCATCCCACACGACTATGTTGTATATCTTCAAGAGTCAAATATAGACTTTGAAGATATTGATCCCTTATCTTTCACAAGCAATGGATTATGAAAATTTCTCAAAGTGGCTTGATGTCATGAAGGAAGAACTAGCATCTATGAATAAGAATCAAGTATGAAACCTTATACCTTTACCAAAGAGTATTAAACTTATTAGTTGCAAATGGGTATTTAACACCCAAAGAAACTCAATTGGTGAAATTGAGAGGTACAAGACTAGATTAGTTGTGAAGGATTTCACACAAAAGAAAGACATTAATTTTAAAGAGGCCTTTGCTCCAGTCTCATCAAAGGACTCCTTTAGAATAGTCATGGTCTTATTGGCTCATTTTGATCTTGAGCTACACCAAATGGAGTCTATATGAAACAATTAGAAGGTTTTATTGATAATAGTAGAAGTCATATGGTTTGTAAACTAAAGAAATCCATTTATGGACTTAAACAAGCATCTCGACAATGGTATATAAAGTTTAACACTATTATATCAACATTTGAGTTTAAGTTTAATATCGTTGATCAGTGTATGGAGTTCAAGGTTAGTGGGAATAAGTTCATAATATTGATTCTTTATGTGGATGACATTCTACTAGTATGTTATAATTTGAGCATATTGCATGATACCAAAGAGTTTCTTTCCTCTAATTTTGTGATGAAAGATATGGGTGAAGCCGTGTATGTACTCAGTAAGAAGATTCATAGAGACCGAGCAAAGGCATACATAGAATATCTCATAAGACTTATATATCTCAAGTTTTAGAGAATGATGGAATGAAAAATTATTCACCTGGACTTGCACCTATGGTTAAAGGAGATAAGTTCAACTCCAAGCAGTGTTCTAGTAATGACATTGAAAGGAACGAAATGAAGAAGATACCATACACATTTGTAGTTGGGAGCCTACAATATCACCAGATATGCACCCGATCGGACATTGCTTTTCTACTAGAAGGCTTGGTCATTACGAAAGTAACCCTAACATTGACCACTGGAGAGCTGCGAAGAAGGTGATGCACTTCCAGCAAGGAACAACGAATTAAATGCTTACAAATAGAAGGACAAACTACCTTGAGGTTACATGATATTTATATGCAGATTTTGTTGATTGTCTAGATAGTAGAAAGACTACAACAAGCTATATCTTCCTACTAGCTGGTGATGCAGTGTCATGGAGGAGTGTCAAACAAAAGACTATAGATTCATCCACCATGGAAATAAACTTATAGCTTGCCATGAAACATCATTACAAGCGATTAAGCTTAAGAATATAAGGTAAGACCTTAAAGTTGTTGATTCAATTCATAAGCCCATATTGATATACTGTGATAATGAAGCTGTAGTAAGCATTACAACATGCAAACACCTAGATATAAATCTCTATGTTATTAATGAGCGAGTTGACAACAAGATGATAGTGATTGATGACATTGGTACACAATATATGATTTTAGATCCTCTTACAAAAGGGCTACATCCAAGATTATATACATCTCATGTAAAGAATATGAGTCTGAAAAGGTCATTTGATGTTTAATATTTAATGTGATTTGACAATGTAATATTTATTATGTGATCACATATTTAACTTGCTATTTTTGTTTCAATACTACTTATAACAGAATGATAGTTTTGACACAAAGTGGACCAAAGAATAGGTGTGAGGTCAATCTATTCATAAAGTTTATGCTACTACATATGAAATGTTTAGATATTGTGGTGCATAGAAGGAAGCACTCAATTTTGAAGTATCAACCACTATGACTCATATCTTACTCTCATGTGTAGAAGTATTCATATTGAGCATAACTTGAAAATGAATAAATATTATTGCCATGATAGTTTTGGCAAAGTGAGAAAATGTTAAAATATCTTTTTTTTAGTTTGGCCAAAAATAATTATGTATATATTTATTATTATGTATTTTTTTGAAGGGATGCTGCATCTGAGGGTTGGATAAGTTCCCACAACTATTTTGTCTCTTGATAATAGAAGGAGAAACAATATATTTATTATATATATGAGTTTGATCCTCTCTCCAGGAATATATCGGTAACAAACATCCATAGTTGGAGCGTCTGCAAGAGAGAAACCGAACACCCACAGCTTCAAACGGTGCTCGTACCCTTGTTCTTCCTCTCTGCAGTTTCCACTGCTACCAATGCCGACACTACTGCTCCAATTATCATCGTTATTGTCGTTGGGGTTAGAGGAAGTACACCATCAAGATCGAGACTTCCTCCAATTCTGGTACGAGAAATTTTAACACCTTTACCCAGCGGCTAGGCATCCCACGGCTAGGTTGTGGTTCGGAGGAACGTCCGTCATCGAGCATACTCTCATATATCTTTTCCCGCTCTGATCAAGCTGCTACGAGCCAAAGATGAACACTGTGGTTGGGATGCTCTGTTCACGGTGCGGTATAAGGCAGCGGGATGCGAAGTCGATTGCTTTGTGCGCGGCACAGGGAGAGGGTACAGAGAAGATGCCCTTCCACTTGGGCACGGGTGACGATGACGGAAGATAAGGTTAAAATCTTCTGTACCCGGGACAATGTGCCCAATACATCCTTACCGTACAATACGCTATGGGGCCCACAAGTCTATGGATGAGATATTGTGGACATAGAGGTGGGCACAGAACTAGTACACAAAAGATTTGAATCCGGGAAGATGACGTGGTGGCAGAGCCTCGCGTGTGATGCTGAGAATACGAGCGAACGAGACCGACGAGAGAGGTGAACGTAACCAAACCAGCGATGGACCAAGGCCAACAGCCGCCATAGCCCAGCAATAAGTCAGGCCCAGCGTGGTCGGGCCGAAGTTGATAGGGATCCTCCCACCCAGGATTTTCGTGGCTCAATACCTGATCTAAGATTTGACGATCCTGATAATTCCGTATAAGGTATATCTTGTAAAGCCCTTAAAAGTGTTAGGAGCATGACATCCTACAAACTTCATATGTAGTTTTGATAATAATGAAAAATCAAGACTTATATATATCACACTTTCAATGAACTTTTAATAGGGATTTTGTTTAAATAATCCTAATCATCTATTAATATCTTCCGGAAATTAGATTTATGCAGAATCCATTTAATGAAGTCTAAAAATGATAAGGTTTTTCTATACGCCTATTACCAATATTTTTAATGATGAATTTGTAATGATGATTAGTACTTACTTGAGGACTTTAATTGGTATCTTTAAATATATATGAGAATTGTTAGATTAGAGTCTCGACATGAGTCCTTTAGACCCCTGCAACAACAGTACATTGTACACCTCTTGACCTTAAACCTCCACATTCATTCTTCTTAACCTTAAGAAAAAATGAAATTCATCACTACTACAGAAATGGCTTATAAAGTCACTTTTCAAGGTGTCGGTTGTATACATAAACCGACACCTAAATTCTACAGTGTCGGTTGATAACATAAACTGACATCCAATTATGAAGGGCGCCCAGACACGGGTACCACTTTTATTAAGTGTCGGTTACTTAATAAAAAACCGACACCTAAAATTAACCGCCAAATCCAAAATTTCCAGCGAAAAAAATTACCTCCAAAATTTGACATATGGCGTCGGTTGATAATTAAAAAACCGACGACTAAAGGTTATTCACGAGACAGAAATTGGGCGTCGGTTTTACTACAACGACCGACACTTATGAGTTTTCCCGCGCTGTCCGCGGGGAATTTTTCACACCCTTTAAGCGTCAGTTTGAAGTAGAAACCGACGACTATGGTCATAAATCGAGAACGATTTTTTTAATCGGCATATGAATATAGACGTCGGTTTGTTTGTAGTTAAAAACCGACGAATATAATCAAGTATTGGTGTCGGTTGTTGTGAAGAACCGACACTGTTAGTTTTATTTGTCGGTTTGTTTGAATAACCGACGCCTATGGTACAGTTAATAGCCCCACAAACACAACTTTTCCCCATTGTCTCTGTTTCATTGCGTCGTGCGCTAGGTCTGGCGATTTCCCCCGATTGCTCCCCGCCGTCGTTGCCGGTTGGCCCCCCTGCGCCGCCGTTCGTCTCCTCGCACGCCGCTCGCCGCTCGTCGCCGCAGTTCTCCTCTGATCCTCGCCGCCGACGCTCTCCTCTGCTCCGGCGCTGCCAGCTGCTCTCCTCTGCTCCAGCGCTGCCAGCTTCACCTCCAGCTGCTCTCCTCTGCTCCGGCCGGGCCTTCTTCCTCTGCCCTCAAGGTACGCCGACTTCTTCCTCCTTCCTTCCTCCGCCTAGGCTAGGTCAATCCTTGCAGGTGCCCTGGAGCAAAATCGTCAGGTGCCCTGCTGGGTGTTTTTTTAATTTTTTTTAAGTTATTTATTTATTGGTAACTTGATAAGTGTTGAAACAGTCTGTTACGTGATTTATGATTGTATACGTGTGCTAGCTAGCAACAGACCTGGTCTTGAGGATCTATAAATACATTCTTACATTCTATAAACTGTGTAATCTTACATTCTATAAAACTATGAAATTGGTAACTTGTTTCATTGTTGAGTATATTGAGAATCCTAATCACCCTTCTTACTTAATGATGAACTGTAATGCACACATGTGACATGCTTGGAATGTAAATGATGAACTTTTTCCTAAATTTCCAATCATGCTTTTAAAGACATCAATAATCACCCTAACTTGAAGAACTAGGATTTTAGGTATAAGAATGACAACACATTATTTGTTGGCCTAGAAACCCGTCCAAGATTTACTCATTAGGAGTAAATCTTGGATAGTCCCCGGTTTGGGACTGTTCTTGAACACCTAATCTCGCTTAGGATGTAAGTGTATAATGTGTATTGGGTTTTCAAGAAAATTTCGGCAGCATTTCCCCGTTTGTTCTCTAAGTACATATGTACTTGGAGAACAGTGGGGAAATACTGCCGAAATTTTCTTGAAAACCCAATACACATTATACACTTACTAGTGAGATTAGGTGTTCAAGGATGGGATAGGTGGTACATGTACATTTATTATATATAAGAATGACATCACATGTATTTGTAAACCCTAGACCCTAATCTTGTTGTAATATATACTTGTTTTCTCTTTGATCATAGAGCTTTACAATTTTGTTGTGATATATAATTTGTTGTAATAATGTGAACTTTACAATGTGAGCTTTACAATTTGAATTACTTTACAATGTGAACTTTACAATTTGAATGTGAATTTGCAGATGGCTGACCATTCTCCTGATGACCGTGCTGATGATTACCGTGAGGGTGAGGACATCAATGCGCCGCCTCACAATGTAAGTTGTAAAAATATATCATATATTTATATCTATATGTCCATTTATAGTTATATCTTGTAAATGTGATTATTTTGTCAAATTTTAGGTTGATGATGCACAGGTACCATCTGAAGTACTTGATGCACTTGATCAACAGTACCAAAAAGTTGACAAGAGAAGGGGCATCACTATGATGAAGAAGTTAATTGCGCAAAAGGGCAATGGACCCAAACTTGTTGTGGATTTTGATAATGCAGGAAATGCATGTGGTGTGAATCGCAATTCATTTATTTCATATCTTGGGTTTGTTACTCGTAGCCATTGCGGTTGTCGGTTAGATTCTTGGCATAACGTTTCTAAGGAGAAGAAAGACTTAATATGGAGGGATTTATGCGTGAGTTATTATTAATTTGCAATTCTATTTTGTAGATTACTAAATTTTTGGATACTAGTTAATAACAATTCTATTTTGCAGAGTATATTTGAATTGGATGAAAAGTTGCATCGTAAATGCGTGATGCAACGCTGTGGGAGAGTCCTAAGGAACTATAGGACAAATCTCACCCGAGAATACATAAAAGAAGCTGACAAGAGGAAGAAGACAACCACTGAATAGTGGAACTTCCTGGACAAAGAAGAATGGGACGCGTTTGTCGCTTCAAGACAAACTGATGAATTCAAGGTATTAGGCGTCAGTCTCAATCTCATTAATTAATATATATTGTATTCACCTATTCAAGATTAACATTTAGTGTTACTAACCAAATCATTAATGTGCATACTAACTAGGCCCTCAGTGAGGCACAAAGATCAAGGCATGCACTGAATGTGCATGACCACACAATGGGTCCAAAGGGGTATGCAGGCATTCGCCAAAGACTACAGTCTGAGGCTACTACTCAGTCTGCTGCTACTCAGGAGTCCTCTACCATAGGTAGCACACCTTTGCCTTGCCATGATGTCTGGATAGCCGGGAGGCAAAATAAGAAGGGAGAAATAACGAAGGCCTCAACTGCTGAGGCGGCTGCAAAAATGGTAAAATACAACTCTTACAGCAATAATTCGAATATTGATTATTTGTGCTATTTACTTAATTACAAATTTTTGTTTTGGCGATTAGCGGGAGCTGCACGAGCTCAGGAAACAAGGCAAGTTCATCCCTGAGGGCACAAGGGATGAATTGACAGTTGCTCTGGGTAACCCAGAGCATCCTGGACGTGTTAGGGCTGCAGGCGCTGGTGTGGGCATCAAAGCTTTTTTTGGGCCATCCCAGCGCAAACATGTCCCAAAAGCGGGACTTTCACAAGAGGAGGTAACATATTCTTTCTTTATAATGTTACTGTAAAAGAGAATTCAATAATTAGAAGCTAACGTTTCTTTTATCCATGTATAGGTAGATAAGCTAGTTGATAGGAAACTAGAAGAAGCAATGAAAAAGTGGAAGGCATCTCAGACTGCCACTTACCATACAGTACCTACTGCAGGCTCTACACCTCCTACTCCTACTGCAGAGGTTGGGAGTAATCCTGTAGAACCACCACCTAGCACATCCGCTGTAAGTATTTTTATGACATAGTAACTAGTTTTTTAATTCAAGATGATATGTATATATGAAATTGTAGTTGTTTCAAAAAAAGATGATATGTATATATGTATATAACATTCTTTACACAAAAATTTGTAGGGGTTGAAGCTATGCCGTCTAAAAAGTAAAGAATTTGTCGTTGCAGAGGCGTCGGCTTACCCATCCCTACCAGGGAAACGTGTCACGGGTCTCCAATACCAGCTGGTTGGATTCGTGTGAGCCCGATACATATATTCTCTCAGTGGATGGATCTTCCACTACCATATGCCCACCCAGATTGTGAAACGCTTGGTGAGGTAGTAGGCGAAGTGATATTGTGGCTAAAAGCGGATGTCCTCTTTACTGAAAAGGTATGGTAAATTTACATTACGTTCAATTGTTAGTGTGTGTATATGATGGCAGTTGATATGAAATTATATATATATATACAGGTTAAAAAGAAGACACCCACAACATCTAGGCCTCCACTTCCACCTCCTACATTACCTAGTTGGGTTCCACATGACCTACCTGTCCCGTTAGGTCCTAACTGTAGGGGTATGACAATATGGTTAGGGGAACATGATATAAACTCCCCTATAACTGTTTCTTCCGATTCAGATTCTACAGGTCAGTCATACGAAACAAAACTATTTATAGAAGATATTTTGGAGTTGTTTCGATATGATTGGCTAAATACATCTGTGATAGAGCTATGGATAAGGTGAGATATTCTTTATACATCCATATACCTTGTGTATGATCTAGTGATCTGGTTTCTTATTTATTAATGCATGCGTAATTAATACATATTTTGCAGCTACTTAGACAACATATGTGCAGATTTTGGATTCGAACATGTAGGGTTTTTGATTCCATCTTTGATTAGTCTAGTAGCTAAAGACCCTACATCAGTTCAACAATACTGCTGTGAGGCTTTTTCAAATTTTGCTGTAAAAAAGAAGACGGTGATAATGGCTTCATTCAATGTAGAGTAAGTTTACTTTGCTTATTATAATTTGGACTTAAGAAAATTACATTTTATTGTGGATTTTGAGTTATTAATTTTTAACTTTTTTTCCTCTAGGGGTAGGCATTGGGAGTTACTGGTTATTGCCCCCGAGACGTTCACTGTGTATTATCTAGATCCTAAGGGGGGTAAATTGAATACAAGATTTGGACACATAATGAAAATGGCAATATTCCAGTGAGAAATATTTCATTTTTCATATCCGTTAACATATGTTATTACATTACTATTTAATTGCAATGTTCTGTGTTACATTAACATGTAGGGGTTTTGAGGAGTACAAAAAGGCTGGAGGAAAGGTCCCCACGAAAAAGAACCAGCCAATAATTTGGAAGAACGTGAAAGTAAGTTCCCGACTGCAATATATGTATATATTATTTATGTTAACAATGCTTAATTAGTTGTATTTTTTAATATTTTGTATGTTTGAATTTATAGTGTGCTACACAAGACAACGGATGGGCATGTGGATACTATTTCATGCGATATATGCACATGATTATCAAACATGCCGCACTGGATATCGAGTGTATTGCTCAGGTATTATATAGTCTCATTAGATAATATGATCAAAATATATCAATCTTATTTATAGCTCATTAATTATATATATACATCATTCTCTTTATAGGTGTTTAAAGCTGACCCCATTACAGGAAATGACTTACCAAATGTTATGCTCCCTATACGATGGGAGAATTAAATGAAGTAAGAGAAGATTGGGCAACAACCATAAAAATAGTGGGGGCTTTAAAATATAATTAGGATCCTGATAGCGAATAATGACTAAACAATGATATTTTGTAAATGAATTTCTGAATTATAATATATGTATGAATGTTTCTACATGTCTTGATGTTTCTACATGTGTCTGATTGAAAATGAATGAAAGTGTTGGTTGCTATATGAATGTTTCTACATGTGTGAATGTGAATGAATGGAACTACAGATTGCTAGCATGTGTGAATGTTTATAAATGTGTGAAAATAAAATAGAACTGCAGGTTGCATTGCTAAATGCATGTGCTACTTTTTTATTGTTAATTTTGTAGGTTTGCGGCCTGTTGTCGGCTGATATCAATGGATGTCGTAAAACCTACAGTTCATAACTGAACTGAACATGTTTCTCATCCTGCGACCAGCCACAGCAGGTCTGCAGACTGACAGAAAAAAAAACAATAGGCGTCAGTTATTTGTAAATAACCGACACATAATGTTATAGTGTCGGTTTTCCTACTCTAAACCGACGTCTATTTCCTTAACACCACGGCCGTGCTGGACAGCATGGCCGTGGCACCTGACCAGACAACACGTAGTTACAGTGTCGGTTTCCTACTCGTAACCGACGTCTATTCCCTTAACAACACGGTCGTGCTGGCTAGCACGGCTGTGGCGCGAAGATATATGGTGTCGGTTTGTTACTTATAACCGACACTGATAGTGCCCAAGATGGCGCCCTTTCTGTGGCGCAAAGGGTTTGGGCGTCGGTTTCTTAACTAATAACCGACGCCTATAGTCCCAAGATGGCGCCCTTTCTGTGGCGCGAAGGGTTTGGGCGTCAGTTTCTTATCTAATAACCGACGCCTATAGTCCCATGATGGCGCGTTTTCGGTGGCGCGCGAAGAGTTTGGGCATCAGTTTTGTAACCGACGCCTAATGGGTGAGCTTTTAGTGTCGCCCACATAGGTGTCGCTTAGAAACCGACACTAAAGGATTTAAATAACCGACACTAAAGGTAGGTTCTGTAGTAGTACATGTTTTTTGACCTTTAAAAAACATGGTGTTGATATAACTGTTGACTCGTCATGTAACATAAATTGGGGATAAAAGGTTTGGGTTACACTGGGCTTAAACAAAATAATGAACAATGGGTAAGTCAAAATAATCTTCTAGATATGAAATCTGATGCATGTATGTCTTTAATTAGGTTGACTGAGTAAAATTGATAAGAAAATATGAATGAACTACGTGTGAGTATCCTCTTGATGTCTATCTAGTCTGTTGGGGCTTGAAGCTTAGTAATCTGATATAATATATTTCATCCCTAGGCTTGTTTTTACTATTATTCTATATTGTTTGGCATTATTCTATTGTTTGAAGTATCTATTTCCTACTGTTATTATTTTCAACTTTGGTATACATATTTTGTAAAAAAAAAACTTGAACATAATTGATGATGTCATTATACCACCGTTTGTTATCTTGTTCTTGCTCATTTAATACCTTCTTGTTACTTTTAGATACTGGTTAAGTGATATGTTGTATATAGACGTCTTTCCCTTTGGGTTAAGTGGTATCTATGAATAGAGGCCTTTTTCTTTGGGTTAATTGGTAATTTTGAATAAATGTTTTTCCCTTTGGGTTAAGTAGTATCTATGGGACCCTCACATCTCACCTTAAAAAGTGGAAGGTTGAATGGTGTACCTTTTTTTTCGGGTACACTATAAAGTCAAAATAACATGCATATTATCACATAATGAACTGTTTTGAACAAGATAGTACTGTCGTTTTTTGATATACTAGTGAATACACACATGCGTATGAATTTGTACTGTGACGCCTCATTCGAATAAAATGTTATTAACTCAGGAAAAGCGTTCACTAAGAAACGGATTCCCGAAAATCACTAAAAATTAAAACCTTTTTATCAAGAGATCCATCAAAGGAAAACTTTCTCACATAGAACCAAAGTAACACATTTACATTCTGGTTTAAAGGTACATGTCCTGTATCATCTCTTTTTGAAAATTACCAACATTATAAAATTTTGAGGCACTGAACCAAAATCTCGAAAGCACTAACTACTACTCCGAGGACCTGAGAGTACAAAGACGACACATAGGACTCTATATACATATAAACAAGGCATAACAACCAGTGTCTCCACCTGAGACTTCACTGCTGTCCCTGCTGCTAATGCTGCTGTCCTTCACTTACTGAAGGATTCCTGCCTCCTCGTCCGCGTCCACCTAAAAATGTGGTTCCCACGGGGGTGAGACAATTGTAAATTGCCCCAACGAGAGATATAACTCTCCGCCAGAAACATTATTATTGCAGTTTAATAAGGTAAATCTGAACAGAGGAATCATATTGGTTTAACATCAGTTGATTCATTGTTGTTTAGATTAGAACATTATTCTTGTCTAAAGCATTACAGCTATAACTTGGAAGAGCAACATGTCACTGACCAGCCTAAATCGTGCGTCCAAAAAGTGGAGGCGGATTTGAAGTAGTTGGACTTTTACATTTATAACCCGAAACCTTCTAGGCCCCCGCAACTTTGTTTACGGGGTCGAAGTAGATATACGGGGTCGAACACAGGGACAAGGGTGGTAGTGTTGATAACACGGAATCAACATGTTACAATCTGACAAGGGTAAAGAGACGGTAAAATTCCCAAAGGGAACAGTAGGATAAGATCGATAAAACAAAAGAAATCTATCTCCAACTGGAGCTACGAGGAAAAATTAAGGTTTTAAGCATTTATCAGTTTTTAGGAATTTTCGTGCAACGAAAACAGAGAGATAATACTAACACTAAAATAAGGTACGAAGGAGAAAACTTCGGTAAAACAAGCGGCAGTAGAAACATATTGTACCCCTCCTCCCGAAGTGGATACTTCTAATCAAGCCTCAACACCCCTCTCGAAGTTGCTGGGCTTAAGTTTAGAGTGGAAAGGTTACTAAAGTAACTCCGATTCCGGGCACTCTCGTACTCCAGTATCGGACCAAACACTAGAGCCACACCACCTCTCTCAAGGCTGTTGCAACGGGAAAATACGATTCGGTAGCTAATCGAAACGCGATCCAAGCGTACAAGCTAGAGTTTAGATGTTAAACATAGCAATCATCCAACAAAGGTACCAAACATAAAGCAGCAGATAACTAAACTCTTCTAATTCCATCAACATATAAGGGTCTGATTACATTGCATAAGATAAAGGAAGTAAATGACTAAAATAACAAAGATAAATGTCGCCTTCCTGATTTAGAAGGACGACAGACAACAGTCGACTCTCCAGCCCGATACCGGGCATGAGCCCCACCCGATACACCCGTGTCTGGAAGCACACCCTCTCAGGAGACACACTCATGATGGGTAGACGTATCGTGCGGGGCGCCCTCGCCCGATACGATCATGTCGGGCGGCACCCTCTCGGACGACTCGCCGCGACAGGGGATACATATCGGGGTTCGGTATCGTGTCGGGCTTAGAGAGTCACTTTAAGTATCAGTCACTTGTATCGGGAATCCTCGTTGGCCGATATCAGCCTACAGTGGTGCCCAGTACGGCTCTAAGTGAACCATTCCCTCCCTCTCGGGACGGGGAAGTGCTCACCTAGAATCGCCCGACACAACCTCTGAGGCACGATACGCTAGCTCCTGAAGCTTTCCTGAGTTGAATTGCACATGGTTCCGACCCGTCCCATTGGAGTCCTATAGCTGCAATTTATAGGTAGCAGTTGGAGGAAGTTATGGTGCTCCGATCGCCACGTGTTATTCATCAGCTCCATTATTGCGGCCTTCAGGGGCGCCCGATACGCGTATCGCTCGGCACAAAGATGTCGAGCTGTCGGTCATCGCGACGAGTGGCACCTTCCGGTGGGTGGCCTGTATTGCAACACGCTATAGTCATGGCGAGTCTGGCTCCCTGTCGGGTAAAAAGGCGTATCGCTCATCCGCTTCCTCTTGTGCGACACCCTTATGTTGCGCGTCAGTGTATTGCGCTACCCTATCAGGCAGCGAGCGTATCGGTCAACTTCCTGGAGAAAAAGGCCGATGCAGGTAGAACACGTTTATGGGTCAGGACGGCCTTTTTTATGATAAATGAGTCAAAAATGGAAGAAAACTCTGTAAAAGATGGAAATATTGGGTTAAGAGCGTAGCGTGGCATGTTATTGCAAAAGTACATATAAAAAGAGAGGAAAATAGTTAAAAAGGGAAGTTTTGATAACGAAATAACAGTCAAAAATATCACAAAATTTGGTGTTATCAACTCCCCCAAACTTAGCATTTTGATTATCCTCAATCAATATTTAAATTTTATTTTGTGATGCTTCTTCTTGACCGGTATAGTTTTCAGACCATGGGTTAGAGCGAGAATTGAGGTGTCTTTCTGAGAATACGGCCCGGTCACGAACAATAGACTTTATTTTCTCCTTCCTTATTTAAGTAAAGTTTTCTCCACAACTTCGGCGAGACTTAGGTGCATGATTTCGAAGTTAGCTTTCACACCAAACAACTTTTGGGGGAAGAAAGTTGTGTGTTTGGGTAGGCTTAAGGCTTTTGTGGGTTTTTCTTGTTTCCCATCAGTCCATCTAGGTACGGGTCCGTTAACGGGCAAGTGGTCCCTGCAGTCCAAGCCAGTTGTCTTTAGAGCAGTGATTTCACATCCTACGTACCACTGCCCCGGATCTACCATGCCTAAAGATGGGTACTTTTGGAAAACAAGTGTGTGTATATGTATTTTTTTTTCTTTTTTTCATTTGGCACAACTCTCATGCTTTTATTTACTCTCATAAGGTTATTCTCTCTTTTTGGGATTTTTGTTGGGTAAGGGAAAACAAGAGGAATTTTGTTGCTGTTTGGGCAGCTTTTTCCTTCTGCAAACACGTCTCTTAGATGTTGCAAGATTATATTTTGCGATTTTTGGTATGGAAAGTCGTAGTCTTTTGTTGTTTGAGGCTGCATTGTCAGAAAGTCATAACAAAATTTGCATCTCCTTGGGCACATAGAAAACAGACTAGAAAGAAGTCGTATCAGATTTTTACTATATAGTGACTTTGTACATATGTAGGGAGACAAAATAAGCAAAATAAGCAAAAATTTAAGCAAAAATTTTCAAAATTTTATATGAGCATGCATACGTACACATGATATAAGAGAAGAACAGAAGAACACAAAGGGTGAAGTTGAACAAGAAAATTTTATACCTCCCTTACTAGTACATGGGTACCCCCCAAACTTACTCCACACTCTGTCCCAGAGTTGTGAAGTAGATAGGGTAAGGTAATGTTTACCCAATGAGGGTTAGCTGGTGATCGCGCCTGCGCCAGATAGAAGCTCTCATGCATTCTCCTTATTTGCTATCGGAGTTGATGTGGTGGAGTTGGTCAGGCCTCTCTTTATTTGATAGAAGCTCCAAAACTATTAGGCATTCCCTTAAACTAGGCAGACTTTTTAAGATACTTCCGTTGTGAACATGAACAAAAGGCCTGATCATCAATTTCAATTTCTTTAAACTTTCATCATCTATTGGACTAGCCAGAGAAGTCCACTTGAGTCCATTTTCTTTCCCAGGAGGGTGCAGCCAGAACAAGTGCAAAGCTCTCAAGAAGGAAAAGGCTCGTGCAGATTATGATGATGATAACATTCAAACCAGAGGCCACTGGAGAAAGATTTCCACTGATTTTCTCTTTTGGAGATGGTCCTAAACCACCACAGAAGATTGACTATGATAAGGAAATGGACCTCTCTTGGGGTTACCAAATCAAGAAACCCCTTCCTTGCTTTCTTTTCGGCGATTGATGGCCCAACTGTCTCAAGATTCTGGCATTTCTGTCCGACTGTTTTTGCTTCAGCTGCGGCCGCAATGTCGATTCTTCTGCCGTGTTTGTCAACTCGTTCGGAGGTTTGCGTTGTATGGGCCATACCTGTTATCAAGTTCATTGATCATTTAAATGTTAGGTAGGAAAAACTGATATCATGATAAAACTTGTCTCGTTGCCAAGTCCGGGTATCATCCAATAAAAGAGCATCCAAGGCGATACAAGACTGGACGATAAGGGGAAAGGTTGTGCATAACACCTGTTGCCCGCCACGAGTGTGTCGGGCGACACGGCCGCGTAAAACGTGTCGCCCGATAACAAGAGCAAGCGATGCGGCATAAGAATGGACACAGTTTATTGCCCGACACGGCGTATTAGGCAAACGCGTATGAAAAACGTATCGCATGACAAATGTGTCGGGCGACATAAGGAAAATCAACTAAAGGTGTCTACCCGATACGCTGCGTGCGATAGCAAGCTTGTGTCGGGCAAGCAGGCTGTCGGGCTATACCTTTACTATCTGAAGCAACCCTGGCCGACATAAGAGCAAAGGGAGAAAGTACTACATGATACGGGAGGCTAGAAGAGAAAAAGTAATAGCCTGACATGGTAAACCCTCCGTACTATATATATAAATCTCAACCAGGAATAAAACGGGTAAACATGGGGTGCGCGTCAGTCGTTGAGACAAGCCATTCCCGAGACGAGCGGTTCCATCCGTCCAATCAAGGGCAATTACTCATATTGCCCGATACTGGTGCCCTCCGCCCAGGCATGTTATCCATCACGGCCATTACGATGCCTGAAATACCTCGCCCGATATGTGCGCGTTCAGAGCGCCGGTTGAGCTGCTGCCCGTCACGAAAACTTCAGAACAAAAACAAGGTGAAAAACTTAGAAACAAAGCGGAGAAATGGCGGTTGATGAGTAAAACATCATTGGCCAAGGTTAAGATCCCGACCTCAGATAGTATTACCCATCCCGGTCCATGAAACAGAGCGGTGGCCCATAAAACGAAAGAGTCAACGCATGTGGCGCATGTGCTGACTCGGGCCTTATTACAGTCCAAATGTCCATAATGTTTGTTTTACAAGAAAGAAAGTAAATAACATCCTATCTTAAGAAAGAAAAGTAAAAGCTCGGGCTGCCTCCCAAAGAGCGTTGTAGTTTTCATCGCCAGCTCGACCGGTTTAGGTCCTTCACTTTTGGCTTTCAACATTATCCATGTCCTGCAAGTTGATCTCTGCCCTCCTAACAAAAGCTTCGTCTTCATATTACCGCTTTACTCTATGCCTGTTTACTTGAAAGACTTTGGTCGAATGATCTTTGTCATATAGCTCCATCATTCCTGATGGGTATATCTTTGACACAGTGAACGGTCCCGACCATCTCATTTGTAACTTTCTAGGAAAAAGACGAATGGAGGATTTAAATAATAAAACTTTATCCCCTTCACTTACATCCTTTCTCCTTAGGTGGGCATCATGCCACACCTTCGTCCTTTGTTTATAGAATTTTGCATTCTCATAAGCATGAATCCTTAATTCTTCAAGCTCTTGTAACTACAAATATCTCTTTTCTCCTACTTTCTCTAGATCCATATTCAAGAATTTGATTGCCCCGAGGGCCTTATGTTCTAGCTCAAGCGGTAGATGACAAGATTTTCCGTAGATCAACTTATAGGGGGTGGTTCCAATGGGCATTTTATAGGCAGTCATGTAGGCCCAAAGTGCATCGTCAAGCTTCATTGACCAATCCTTCCTCGTCCGGCTGACAGTCTTTCCAGAATCTGCTTGATTTGTCTATTTGAGACCTCTACCTGCTCGGAAGTCTGTGGGTGGTAGGATGTAGTGATCTTGTGCTTAACTCCATACTTTCGTAGGAGTGCTTCGAACTATCTTTCTCCGAAATGTGACCCTCCGTCGCATATTATAGTGCGTGGTACACCAAACTGAGGAAAAATCATTTTCTCGAACAGCTTGATTACTGACTTGGCGTCGCACGTTTGGGTTGCCACATCTTCTACCCATTTCGATACATAATCTACTGCCAGTAGAATGTATTGATACCCCCTTGATGGGGGAAACGACCCCATGTAATCGATCCCCCATACATCGAAAATCTCTACTTCAATCCAATTTGCCATCGGCATCTCGTTCCTTCACCCTGTATTGCTCGTCAACTAGCATTCTTTGCAGACCTTCACAAACTGAGTGGCGTCCTTGAATAAAGATGGCCAATAAAAACTTGATTGCAGCACATTGGCAACAGTCCTTTCGCTGCCTAGATGCCCTCCATAAGGGGAGACGTGGCACTCTTTAAGTATGTTCGGGGTTTCTTCTTTGAGAACGCATCTCCTGTACAAGTTGTCAGCACATCTTCTGAAAAGGAGAGGATCGTCCCAATAGTAATTTTTCACATCCGCGAACAACTTCTTTTTCTGGTTATAGGTGATGTCAGGAGGTAGTTCTCCATAGGCAAGATAGTTACAGATATCTGCGAACCAGGGTAAGTCTTCTTCCTTAGTTTCAACCAGCATTAAAGCTTCGTCGGCATAGTTGTCATTGATGGACGTTTCCCTTTGTCCTTCAGCCACGATCCTTGATAAGTGGTTAGTGACCACATTTTCCGCACCCTTCTTATCGATAATCTCATGGTCGAACTCTTGTAGCAATAAGGCCCACTTCAATAGTCTGGGCTTTATATCTTTCTTTTGCATTAGGTATCTTATGGCCCCGTGATCTGTATATATTTTTACCTTTGCTCTAATGAGGTACGACCTGAACTTATCAAAGGCGAAGACAATTGCGAGCATCTCTTTTTCGGTAGTTGTATAATTTACCTGAGCTTTGTCCGACGTGCGACTAGCATAGCAGATCACGTGGTGCTTTTTATATTTTTTCTGCCCCAGGACCGCTCCTACTGCATAGTCGCTGGCGTCGCACATAAGCTCGAACGGTAAATCCCAAACTGGAGCTTGGAGGATGGGTGGTGAGACAAGATCCTTCTTCAAAGCCTGAAAAGCAGTTAGACAGTCATCAGAGAAAATAAATTCAACATCCTTTACCAGCATATTGGATAATGGTTTTGATATCTTTGAGAAGTCCTTTATGAATCTTCGGTAATAGTCGGCGTGTTCGAGGAAGATCCTCACTCCTGTCATGGACTTCGGTGGAGGAAGCTTGGATATGGCTTCAACTTTGCTAGTGTCCACCTCGATGCCATGCCTTGAGATTTTATGTCCCAGAACGATGCCTTCTCGTACCATAAAATGGCACTTTTCCCAGTTTAAAAACTAGATTGTTCTCCTCGCATCTTTGTAGAACCAAAGATAGGTTTTTTCAGGTAGGTATCGAAGTCCTTCCCATAGACTGAAAAATCGTCCATGAAAACTTCTACGATATCTTCTAAAAAATCTGAAAACATTGATATCATGCATCATTGAAATGTGGAGGGAGCGTTGCAGAGTCCGAAGGGCATCCTTCTGAAGGCATAGGTGCCGTACAGGTAGGTAAAGGTTGTCTTCTCCTGGTCGTCTGGCAGGATGGGGACCTGACAAAATCCTCTTTCTTGACGACTTCTTTCAGCATCTGGTTCAACTTTCTCTGGGGTTGAGCCAGAGGCTTGGCAGATTCTTCCAGATTGATGTGATGCATACATAAAGCGGGGATAATGCCTTTGATGTCTTCCACTGAGTATCCTATAGCCCCTGGTGGAGTCTTAACTCCTCGAGAAGTATGTCTAGCTGGTTCTTTGAAAGATTGGCGTTGACGATGACATGTTCTTTTCTTCTTGATCCAGGAATTCGTATTTCAGCCCTTCAGGTAACCGTTTCAATTCAGGCTTGGCCCTGGCTGTCTTTTCCTGCGGTTCCCCCTCAAGAGAGGCATACTTGACAGAATCCACCACCTCATCCTCGTTGCTCCAATCTTCATCAGACAGGTTAAGAAGGCTGAGACACTCCGTAACTTCTGGACCTTCAAAGTCAGAATCTTGACTGCTTATTGCTCTTGCAAGGGGGTCTACGATTCAGATGTCCTCTTCTATCTCCTCGCGGAATTGATTGTAGCTGTCCGCAAAGCAAGCAGACTCAGACAGGGAAGGTTCCCTCATCATATCCTTCACCTTGAAGTCTAAGTGGTCGTTTCCGACCCTCAGAGTAATTATCCCTTCAGAAACATCGATCAACGCCCTTCCCGTAGCTAGGAAAGGACGTCTAAAGATGACAGGACAACGGGGGTCCTCCACGGTGTCTATGCCAACTATATCACACAAAATGAAGAAATTACCCACTCGGATAGGCACATCTTCAACAATGCCGACTGGTCTTTTGAAAGTATGATCTGCTAGCTCGATTCTCATATTGGTTCTACCCATATCGGTTAAACCTACTCTTTGTGTGAAGCTTAGGGGCATGAGGCTGATGCTAGCCCCTAAGTCGGCAAGACCCCTCCTCTTGACATTGTCTCCGATGGCGAAAGGGATAGTGGAAGCTCCAGGATCTCTATTTTTGTTGGGTAGATCTGGTTTTACGAAGGCAGAGGACACAGCTGCTAGATGCACAGTCTCAATTCTTCCTCCCCTTCTCTTCTTAGTAATTAAATCCTTGAGAAACTCGGCATAAGTTGGCATCTCTTCCAAGGCGTCCAGAAAGGGAACTTCGAGATAAAGTTTCTTGATTGATTCCATGAATGTTTCGTGACGCTTCTTCAGGTTTGCCTTTATCAAATTGTATGGAAAAGGTAGCTTGAGAGCGTAAGGGCTTCTCCCACCAGGTAGCTCCTTGAAGGATCTCTGTTCAGGCTCTCTAGCATCAGCTGGTCGATTTTTATCTTCAGCGGGATTCACATCCACAACCCTCAATTCAGGTTCTGGCCTGACCTCCTCACTATGCTCTATTGTCCTCCCGGATCTAAGCACTGCCATTTTGGCAGATTCCGGGCCGGAGAGCATCTTTCTAGAAGGGTTCTTCATCAAGTCGGCCATCTGGGCCAACTGTTGATCAATTTGACGTTGGCCTGTCTGCATATTCGCCATCTGGAACTGCATGGAGTTTAGAACTCCTGGATGGGGAAGCGTACTTTGTGCCAGCTGGTTTATGATTGTATCTTGTCTCTTTATAAAAGCGAATAACTGTCCAACCAAGTTTGGTTGGTTTGAAGCCTCATCTTGGCCTTGAATCGTGCTCGAGAGAGGTCTGGCTCTCCCTCGGCGTTCACTTTCAGAAAGAGGTTGCGCATCGCGAGGCTGCATGTTGATGGTGTCAGTGCTCCGTTGGACAGAATGCCTCTCTTCTGAGTACCTAGATCATCATGTAAAAATCAAGTTTAGAAAATCTATTATCAATAATATGGATTATTCATTTCAAGCAAAGAATAATAAATAATGATGAGAAAGGAAAAAAAGAGAGTGCTATCAAACTTATTTCTAAGCTTGAGGCACTGGAGTGTAGTTAGTGGATTCAGGTTCGTCAACAGTACCGTTTTGCCTTGTCCCTGGCAACAACGCCAAAATGTTTACCAGCCTAAATTGCGCGTCCAGAAAGTGGAGGCGGATTTGAAGTAGTCGTACTTTTACATTTATAACCCGGAACCTTCTAGGCCCCCACAACTTTGTTTACGGGGTCGAAGTAGATATACGGGGTCGAATACAGGGACAAGGGTGGTAGTGTTGAGAATACAGAATCGACACATTACACTCTAGCAAGGGTAAAGAGACGGTAAAATTCCCGAAGGGAACAACATGATAAGATCGATAAAATAAAAGAAATCTATCTCCAACTGGAGCTACGAGGAAAAATTAAGGTTTTAAGCATTTATCAGTTTTTAGGGATTTTTGTGCAACGGAAACAGAGAGATAATACTAACGCTAAAGTAAGGTATGAAGGAGAAAACTTCAGTAAAACAAGCGGCAGTAGAAACATCCTGTACCCCTCCTCTCGAAGCGGGTACTTCTAACCAAGCCTCAACACCCCTCTCGAGGTTGCTGGGCTTAAGTTTAGGGTGGAAAGGTTACTAAAGCAACTCCGATTCTAGGCACTCTCGTACTCCAGTATTGGACCAAACACTAGAGCCACAACACCTCTCTCAAGGCTGTTGCAACGGAAAAACACGATTCGGTAGCTAATCAAAACGTGATCCAAGCGTACAAGCTAGAGTTCAGATGTTAAACATAGCATTCATCCAATAAAGGTACTAAACATAAAGCAGCAGATAACTAAACTCCTCTAATTCCATTAACATATAAGGGTCTGATTACATTGCATAAGATAAAGGAAGTAAATGACAGAAATAACAAAGATAAATGTCGCCTTCTTGATTTAGAAGGACGACAGACAACAGCCGACTCTCCAGCCCGATACCGGGCAGGAGCCCTGCCCGATACGCCCGTGTCGGGCAGCACACCCTCTTAGGCAACACGCTCATGACGGGTAGACGTATCGCACGGGGCACCCTCGCCCGATACGATCATGTCGGGCGGCACCCTCTCAGGCGACTCGCCGTGACAGGGGATACGTATCAGGGTTCAGTATCGTGTCGGGCTTAGAGAGTCACTTTAAGTATCAGTCACTTGTATCAGGAATCCTCATTGGCCGATATCGGCTTACAGTGGTGTCAGGGACGGTTCTAAGTGAACCATTCCCTCCCTCTCAGGACGGGGAAGTGCTCACCTAGAATCGCCCGACACAACCTTTGAGGTACGATAAGCTAGCTCCTGAAGCTTTCCTGAGTTGAATTACGCAGGGTTCCGACCCGTCCCATCGGAGTCCTGTAGCTGCTATTTATAGGCAGCGGTTGGAGGAAGTTATGGTGCTCCGGTCGCCATGTGTTTTTCATCAGCTCCATTATTGCGGCCTTCAGGGGCGCCCGATACGTGTATCGCCCGACACAAAGATGTCGGGGTTGTCGGTCATCGCAACGAGTGGCGCCTACCGGTGGGTGGCCTGTATCGCGACACGCTATAGTCGTGGCGATTTTGGCTCCCTGTCGGGTAAAAAGGCGTATCGCTCATCCGCTTCCTCTTGCGCGACACCCTTATGTCGCACGTCAGTGTATCGCGCTACCCTATCGGGCAGCGAGTGTATCGGTCGACTTCCTGGAGAAAAAGGCCGATGCAGGTAGAACACGTTTATGGGCCGGGACGACCTTTTTGATGATAAATGAGTCGAAAATGGAGGAAAACTTTGCAAAAGATGGAAATATTGGGTTAAGAGCGTAGCGTGGCCTGTTATTGCAAAAGTACATATAAAAAGAGAGGAAAACAGCTAAAAAGGGGAGTTTTGATAACGAAATAACAGCCAAAAACATCACAAAATTTGGTGTTATCAGTCACTTATCCTTTAAGGAATATGAAGAACATATATAATATTTATTCATTACAGAATCATTACCACAAAATTAACTCTCTTTAGGCTTAGATCATATATCTAATGCCTGGCATTGTCATTGTGGAGTCATGGCCTGTAGCCATACTCTTTTCATAAAGTATTGTGATCTTAATCCCTCAACTTATCAAGTACATTTTCACTTCTTAACAAGTTCGTCATCATGATTATAGAATCTGGGTATTTGAACCCATATCTCATCATAGGATACTTATAACCACTTATTAGGTAACTTCATACCTTCAGGTCATCTGACCAAGGACATTATGAATCTTTCTACACAAAGTATTACACATAGTTCACAAAGCTCATATCACCTTTTGTTACCCCTTAATAGGCAACAAGGCACATTATGGCTTATGAAGCCATAACCAGTTTCAATAAGTAAAACATCATATGGCACACATGGCTCATAAGTTTTCAGATTACTTCTCACTAAGCAATAAAGCATATGAAGGCTTATAAGGCCTATGAAACATTTTCAATATATAGTGCATTATAGCCCATACCTGGCTATGCTCATCATCTCAACATACCTACATGTTTAGTACTCATGATAACAATTATATATCAGTACCATGCAACACTAAGTAATACCACTACTCCCTCTTTAAGGTTCATGGTCTCTCTTTCATATCAGCACCATACAAAACAAGGATTATCTTATTACATTCATAACTCATCAATCTGTATTAGAGCTTCACATATGATTACTCTATTTTAAGACTTCACTTAGCATTACCCTATATTAGGGTTTCACATAGCATTACCCTGTATTAGGGTTCACATAGCATTATTATGTATTAGGGTTCACATAACATTAACTTATATTAGGGTTTCACATAGCAAAGAATCGATATGGATTACATAAGTATTCAATCATACTTATTTATTCTCATCATTCATCCTTGAATGAATTATCAACACATAGTATGAGTTTCTCTCTCATCTTTTCCAGAACATGAGTACATCATAGTTTATAGGTTTGGATTAACCTTTTCATAAGGCATGTTAGACTATATTCATCAAAGTGCATTACCTCTCAGTGTAGCAATTGACATGTCACATTTCACATGTCACATGTCACACATCCAATTATATTGGACTTATAACACATCAAGGTATATCATTATTGGGGTGTTGGATGTGACATCTATCATATCTTGATGTATCACTTCCCTCAACACCTTTATCTTACTTGAGTTCATCCACTTAGATTGTATTAGGGTATTCCCATCCTAATACTTTATTCACCAGTTTATCACATTTATCATGTAATGTATTGGGCATTAGTCACTCACTTAGAATATACAACCATTGTCAACGATATGGACTCATCTCGAGTTAAGGCATTGTTGATATAGGGTTGACCATTATCAACCATTCTAGGCATTTCACCTATCAAGGTATTATCCATACCATTATTTGGTGTTACACTCATAACTTCTAAGAGTGTCTTGCTCTCACCTTTACAAGGTGTATAGGGTTGAATCATGTGCATATATTCACCATATCGGGTTGGATATGCATAAGCACTCACCATATCAGGCTAGAAGTACATGAAAACCATCCATATCGGGATAGAGGTGTATGAACACCATCCGTGTCGGGTTAGGATTGATTATGTCGAGCACATGGTACATATATGTATCACCCATGATGTATAAGAGGTATCAACTCATCACCTTGTCGGGCTACCATGTTGTCTAGGGTTGTTTATCATGAAACCCTATCATGGAAGGTCATGTGTCATGAAACCATGTCATAGAAGGTCATGTATGCCTCATGATACTAAGTACCAATGATGTATCATATGATCATACCATGCATTAGCACTTGTTACTCTTTGCTTATATCGGGTTACCCAAATTAGTGTTTCTTGTCATCTTACAAGTATACAATCGACCTTGTATCGTGCATGGAGTCTATAATAGACTTCCTATAGTGCAAGAGGTGTATACTACACCTCCATATCGTGCAAGAAGGTATAAAATCATGTCCATATCATTTTAGTGAAGTAGGTACATCATCATATCGGGTTAGAGCTATTTCTATATATGCTTGAGCCTGATATCACTTTTACAAATTGACACCATCTTCTTCAAGCTCTAGACCTTTGTTTTAACTGATATAATTCATGGAAACAAGTCTAATAAGTTACTAGAACTCATAATTTCATCAACTATTTCAGGAAATTTCAGAATTAAAAGTATTTCACTAAGTATAGCAATTTAGGTGATGAATAATAACATGACTGAGTTCAAGTTATATAACCCACCTTAAGAACCACTTCAAAGCTCCAAGATCCAAAGCTCCACGTTCCTAAGATTGGAGATGACTTATGAAAAGTCCAAGGCTCGTTCACAACTCCTTCATATACAAGGAATCACCATGGATAAGCAATTGGTGAAGAAGAAAAGAAAGGAAGATCAAAACCCTAACATCATGCTTCAATCCAAGGTTGAAGATGATCATGGCCTCACCTTAGGGTTAAGTATGAGCTCCTTCTTGCTTCTTAGCACCCTTGCATGATACCATACTACTCTTTCACGATATGCCACCACCCATGCACGATTTGACTCTCATTTGCATGATATGCCACTCACTTATGATCAAAACACTTCACTATGGGTGATATCACCCCATATGGCCGATATCACCAACTTGGGTGATATGATCTTGTCATGGGCGATACCTCAAGGCCCATGCATGATACCACAACATCCCTTCACGATATAGGAGCTCTATGCACGATACCTTAGGGTAGGAGGGTGCTAAGGGTCACAACATTGCACCAAGGGGTGAAACTAGGGGTATATATACTTGTTGTTCACGAAGGAAGGTCAAAATGAGGTGTCATCATTTTGAGCTAGTAGGTGCCACGTGTCCATGCATGGTGACACGTGTACATGCATGCATCAATATTTATCTTGTCTGGCAAAATGGTTGAGGATCATCTAGGGATAAAGATTCGTCCATTACATATCCCTTTGATTAAGATATATCAATAAAATCATCACTTTGTTCACAACTCATCACAACTTTGCTAAGGAAGTTGTAACCCGACACACCTCTCCTCCTTGAGGTGCTTTGCACAATATGGAATTTTCCAAGAGTCCAAAAAATGATATGGGACACCTCCTTGGGTTTCTTGGCCGATAGGCACTCATATATAAGCTTTTCAACCTGATACAACTCAAGTTAAGCTTTCATATTCAACCCTTTTCTTGGTCATTTCATCACCAAGAGTATCATCATTCATAATTGATCCAAACATGGTGTCTCATTCATTATCTCTCCTCTAAATGATACATATAGGAAGTAGGGACATTCTAGAGGTGGTAATTTGCATATCAACCCCACATTTTGGGTAAATTACAATTTGTAGCAAAAATCGGTGCACAAGGTACCAACATTGTTCAAACAAGTTCAAACTTGGAATTTAAGCTTTCCACAAGACACCAATTAGCATCATTATCTCTCTTATGATGCTAAAACACATGGGGTACATTTAACATGTGACATTTTGCATTATAGCCCTTCAATTTGGGTAAATTGCACTTTGGTCCAAAATAAAGGAAAATTGCTCAAACAACATTCAATCAAGACCAAACTTGAGACATGAGTGTGTCACATGATAATAACGCACCTTATAGGATTATATTAAAGTTATAAGCAACTTTATTAGCCAAAACAAATAGGGTTACCTCATAACCCAGGTCAAGGTCGTTACATGTACATTGATGTTGCTAAACTAACACTAGATACTTGAAATTTTCACAAATAAATAATGAAGATACATTTAGTGTGAATTCTAATAAGATTGAGTATATATGATGTTGTTGAACAATTCCATAATTTCAAACATCAGAATAACTCTAAAAATTCAAATAGAATGATTATAATGTAACCGTTTGAACTATTAGATGAAGCCAATGTGTTCTTAATGTGCAATGCACTACTTAACTAAGAGAGAGAAAGAGACAGGTTTGAGATATCTAAGATTCACAAAAATTAAAGAAAAATATTCACACATACATAAAAATAGATATATCTATGTATTTGTGTCGTAAACTTAAACATGCACATGATCTATATGCAAATGTGTTAGTCATGTAGTCATTTATATAGTTTATGATTTTCTTGTTATAATTCATATGTTTTCATATCTAAATAGAACATCATATTACATGTCGACTATTACTAATTTTTATTACTTTATAATGGTGGTGTTTATGCATCCCAAATGATAAACTTATGTGAATCTTGTTAAAAACCTATACTTGGTGTATAATTAAGTGATGAATGATTAGTGATATATTTATAGATTGATTTCACTTTAAAAGCATGATAATATAAATGAAAAGAATTGATTTTAATTCTTATCTATCATGTATAAAATATATTCATATAAATCAACACAAATGATAAGTTTGCCAACCAATATCAATATTTGTACCCACAAACCAAATATTTAAAGTGAACATCTCACCTGGGAAGTAGATGAAAGATTAAAATTATATATATATATATATATTCCATGTTAAATAATTTTGGCACTTAATGTGAAATGTAAGTTAAGAAACAAATTTTTTATTAGGAAAAAGGTAAAAAAAACTACAACATGCTTTGGTGATATTTAAAAAAGTTGTTGAGGCTTGAGTTAGTTCAATTACATTTACATAACAGTAAATTATTGCCATACTGGTGTCATGAATATTCACTCTTGTTTAAAAGAAAAATATGTTTCTCTGTTAACATGCTTCAATTAGATGATATGCATACTATTTGTTTTCCTCAAGGTCTGAGCCATTGCAGCTGAAGGAATATGGATTTTTTTTGTCATAAAGTATACGTACACATACTAAAATGCACTATAGAATAAGAGAGGTAAGGATACAATAATTATCTTTAAAAAAATTACTTGCTATGATGATTACCTGTAAGAAAAATATGTTACTCAATTTTCTTTAGTATATAACTTCAATGACTATTATGAAAAAAAGATGATTTCATATGACATAGTCACTATATCGTATATCTGATTTCAATTTGAAGCCTGTCCATAAAATTAAAGTAAATCTTTCAACCTATGTTCTACAATCATTTCATGAATAAGGACTTGATAATCAAATAATAAGAAGTAAAAAATGTCTCATGTTGTGGTTCCTTCTTGTCTTCAGCTACTGCTCAAAATGCAAATGCAACTAATTCTCATCTAGACATTACATTTGGGCTTTTCCCAGAGTAAATCTAGTGCCAATGACTATGTTAAATTCTCATTCTCCAATTTCACCCTCCAAAGACTTGAAGCGGTGTAATACATGCACAACCTGGCCTAGTGATAAAGCATTGCATGGTTATAGGCATAAAGTCGTGAGATAAGATACACAATGATTGTATTTATGTTGCTACAACGATATGTGCTAACTATGGTAGTACAACCATAGAGTAGAATTTGCAGCTAACAATGAGTGTTGGAGTAAGAATTCATGTGATAGAAGAGGAGTAAGAAAAATTAAGAGCCTACCATTATTATTGTTATTGACTGTCATTGGATTGTAGTTGGCCCTTGTTTAGCTAGTGGAGTGCATGATGACCACTGTGAATCCTTCTCAATTATAGCCATTCTATCCAAGTTCAGATGTTGTTGTCACAAAGGGTCAATGGTTTTTTAGATGACTGTGGAAATTGCCATCTTCTTACTATTCTTAAGAGAGCAGAGTTGTGAATTTCTAGCTACAAATACAATTAGTTATAGTAGATAAGCCACCACTTGGGTACATTCCCATCACCTTCTAGCGTAATGAGTTTATGTAGTGTAAATTTTGAGAACTTGATTTTTATACTACATGAAAGTGGGAAGTACACATACTTACCCATTTCATTTAGTATCATAGGTTACACACTAGATTAATTTCAACCAAAGAGGAAGACTAGAATTTAGCCCCTACTACATTCCCCACATACACTCATCACCAAGTGAAACATTGCATGTATAAGTCAATAAACCAAAGCATTATTAGATAATCTTTACTATGAAAAAGAAGTGTTGGTATGTATGCCCTGAGAGCCAATCATGGGATGATTGGTGGGATACATTAAGATTGATTTGATAAACATCAAAGGCAAGCTTCCAATTCTTTCTGGTTCAGTCATATGAGACAGTGATAGAACATATTGAATGTCTAGAGAATGACAATACTCAATGACGTATGCCTTCAGGTTCATGACCTGAACGATGAGATCATACAGATGCTAAGAGTTTGTACATTCTTGTTTTGTCCCTAGTCAGATGTCATTGTGGAAGGTAGATAGACAACAATGACACACAAGACTAGATTGTGGTGTTGGTTGATGACAGAATCTCATTAGTCATGATATAGAGATATCAAACCAAACACATAGGTACGTGTTAGAGAACAAGTGTACCGGACAGACCCACCGTGAGTTTGACACATGGAACCATGACATGGTAGTCACAGTCAGTACTCACAGTGATGGTGGTGAGTGTGATTCTTAGACCTGAAATCACTGCACTCAACACATGTCGTTGGGCACACTTTGACATCATCAAACGCAATCTTGAAACATGGGTTGTTATAAAGGTGATGATTGGGTGGCTTTGACACATGGGGCTTTTGAGGGGTGAGTGATAGATATGGGATTTGTCCCTCCTGAGGGAGTTAGATATCCAAGGCCACTTTATGAGTAGGATTGAGATAGGCGTGCACACGCATGTGTGAATCAGTATGTGATATTGATGTCATACATATCTCGTTCAATCTACTCTGAGATCAAGAAAGTGAATGAATGTCGACAGGATGACTGTTCCATGCCTCGAGTTCATTCGGGATATCAGTGACAAAGGAATTATACATTCACTGTAACACCATTCACGGATTGTAGGATTGAAAGTTGTTCTCCAACTTTATACTTTCACTTGGGTAGCACTGATGTGTGACTAGGCACCGCTCTTTGCTTATGAAGTCATAAGTGTTATGGACTTTCACTGCCAATGTGAAATGGACCTGCAGGGTCACACACATAGGATTTAACCTGGAAGAGGAGTTTTGTCCACAAACAACGTTTAGATTGATTACTAAAGGAGTTTAGTAGTTCAATTAAACACTCAATTGATTGATAGCTCAATATCATACTGTTCAAGGTGTGGGACGTGTTGATTGGAGTATCAGATTGATTGAAATCGCATTTGACTGATTCTGCACAACCTGTACTCCAATCGATCGGTTAAAGTGTTGAATTGATCGGTTCAACTGGTGCAACCGAGCAAGTTGGGAAAGTCAGATCGGTGAGAATTTTCCTTGCATTTCACTTGCCCAATTTGATTGGAACAATGATTGGTATTCGATACCAATTAGAAACAAAAGAAGGAAAGTCAATCGGGAACTGATTAGGACCACGAATCGACCGGTTTAGAAGTGAATCGATCGGCTCATGGGTCCCAACCGATCGGTTGGTGTTCCAACCGACCGGTTCAGGTCCCCAACCGACCGGTTCACTTGTGAACCGATCGGTTCAGGTTGCGAGTTGGTTGCTTTTGTGGAAAATCTCGAACCCTTCTACTCCTGCTTTTAGTCCCGCATTGCCTGGGATGGAGAACCCTGTCCCATGACCCTCCTATATATAGGGGTATTTGGGGCTTCTCAAAGAACAACTCAGTGCAACCAGTTGCTCTACAAAGTTGTCGTTCTCTCTGGTTTTGGTAACCGAGAGAGAGCCCGAGCAAGTGCTTCCCGCAAAGGGAGGTGCAACAAGGGAAGGACAACTGCAGTTGCAACTGGAGGCAGGAGAGTGTGTTGGCGACTAGTACGTAAACAGGAGGGTGTGACTCCTTCCACTTACTTGTGGGACAAGGTGTGTGGAGTTCCAGGTGGTCCGTGTGGACTACTACATAGGCGAGAGGTTTCTGCCGCTCAGGAGGACAACTGTCAATCCCGACAGTCCGGTGAGAGGAGGAGTTGTCTGTCCCGGTGCGACCAGGAGCTGCACAGACGCCGTCAAGACCGGAGTTGAAGACTGCGCATTGCGTGAGGTATTTTCACCGAGCAAGCCTCGGGACAAGGTATGATTCCACAAACCATCCTTTCCTATTATATAGACGTTGACACATTTCCTCATGCTGGGTTTGGGGGAGAAAATATTTGTTTCCGCTGCCTTCTCTGCCTCCTCTAAAACCCAACAGTGGTATCAGAGCCACGTCAACTGCTCTATATTTTAGGAATATCGATATGATCGATTTTGGTTTGTCGCCTTTATTTATTGCATACGATGCAAATAATAATGGCTTTATGCATGTCCAATCCTAAATCCACAAATCCCAATTACATATATGATATGTATTATTAATGCACTCGATACGCGTCGCCCTTAAGCGAGTTTTGTGGTGGATGTATAGCGTGATTATGGCCAATAAACCCTATATGTGGTTGGTTGTGTGTGGTTGCTTGCATCTCGGTCTGCGCACCGATCTTCCTTCTCATATTCCTGATGTAACTCGAAATAATTTGAGATTCTTTCCTACGTTTGCTCCCCCGAATGTAACTCAAGGTTTCCCTTTTATGTAATGTAATATTAGGATAGATTTTATTTCCTGTTATGTCAAAGAACGGCGGACATCAAGACGACAGCTGAGACGACCGGTTCAAGGCGTGAACTGATCGGTTGACGTTCCAGACGATCAGTTCAAGGAGTGAACCGATCAGTTGATGACCGGTTCGAGGAGCGAGACGAGCGGGTGGCGGCCATGACGAGATGCACGACGACCAGGAGAACCGATCGGCTGGAGGAGTCAATCGATCGGCTGGTGGCACCCAGACGACCGGCTGGAGAGTACAGATCATTGATGTGATGAGTTGATCAACTCGGATGGCAAGGCACAGATGTTCATCTTGTACAGGTTGCATGTGATGTTGACCTAGATGACCGTGATTCCTCTTAGCTCGAGGAATCACATTAGGATGGCCATAATCATCACTTTTTATCGTTTGTGCATGTTTTCTGTGGGATATAGCATGTATATGATACATACTATGTATTTTGGTGATTGGATATGTATATGTATATAAAAACCAAATCCCTCATTAAAATATTAAGTTTTAGATGCCTTCCAAATGCGACACACGTGAAAAGCTTGATCGACCAAGTGTGGGCACGCCCTAGCGTGGTGCACCGTTTATCTCGTGGAAGCGTGAAGGATGAATGTGTGGGTCTGCCCTAGCAGGGTGCATATTCATCGTGTTTGCTTTGGGTCAGACTTAACAAGGTGACCTAGATAGGATCTAACACCTTGAGGCATGGAGATGCTCATGGCAAGGAGTTGCATATGACATCTTATCAAGAGTTTCATATGATGCAATTGGCAAAAGTTGCCTACCTGAGAGATCTATGTTATGGGTGACAGCCCTAGCTGGTCCATGACTTAGAGAATTTTGAGATCTTACCCACTAGAAGGTTGTACGTTGCAATCTTCCGAATTTATGGTGAGGGCTATCAATTTGAACTAAAATAGTGGGAGAGATAATTAATTAAAGGCCTAATTATATGTCAAACTTTCAAATCAATCAAATAAGTCAAAATGAGTTTTGGACTAAAATTGCATATTTTCCTTTTGTAGTTCAAATGGCAACAAACAACAACAACTTTTCTTTGCGATCGGTCCTTGACAAGTACAAGCTAAATCAGACTAACTTCCACGACTGGTATCGGACATTGAGAATTGTTCTCACTCAAGAGCGTAAGCTCTATGTCCTGGATACTCCAATTCCAGAGGAACCCGCTCCTAATGCACCAAGGGAAGAAAGGGATGCTTACAAGAAGCATGCTGACGATGCCATTGATGCAAAGTGCTTGATGCTATGTTCAATGAACCATGAGTTGCAGAGACAACATGAGAACATGGGTGTCATAGAGATGATTCAGCATCTCAGGAACATGTATGAAGATCAGGCACGGTAAGAGAGATACAATGTTTCTAGGGCGCTATTCAAGTGCGTCATGACAGAAGGAGATCCAGTTGGTCCTCACACACTCAAGATGATTGGGTATGTGGAGAACCTGCAAAGACTGAGATTTCCACTGAGCCAAGAGTTGGCTACTGATGTGATACTGCAATCGTTGCCAGAATTTTACAGTCAGTTTGTGATGAACTACAACATGAACAACTTTGATAGGCCACTGTCAGAGTTGTTGGGCATGTTGAGGACAACCGAGATACAGATGAAGAAGGACAAGCCCAAGTCTGTGATGGTGATCACGGGCAAGAAAGGCAAGTCCTAGCGCAAGGGCAAGGGAAACGCTAAGAAAGGTTTTGATGCTAACCAGGAGCCCAAGACAACTTCAGCTCTCAAGGCCAAGGGAGGCGTGACCAAGAAAGGAAATTGCCACCACTGTCAAAAGCCAGGACATTGGAAAAGGAATTGTCCTCTCTATCTGGAAGAACAAAAGAGGAAGGAGGCGACTGAAGCCTCTACTTAAAGGTGTCATGAAAGTAAACTTGTAACACTTTTTGAGGTATATGATACCAAGATGTAAAGTGTAAAACACTCATAATTGGGGCAAGTGTTGCCACCATAGATAGAGTACTTTAGTTTATTTTCAGCCTACAAGGCATGTAATACAGTTATGAACTGCTATTGCATATATTGCCAAAAGATAGAAACACTTTATTTTGCATATTGTATGACAATGATGGAAATTAATAAAGTTGAGTTTTCAATCTTAAAGATATGATCTTTTTGGCAATGCCTTGTTTATCTTGTGGTATTCGATATGCATAAGATAAAATGATACCTAAAAGTTATCAGATAACTCAAACAATCAAATTAGCATCAATCATGAGAAATTCATTTCTAGTTTCCATATGATGGATAAATCTAGACTCTTTTGGTTAGAGAACCAGTAAGAGACATGAATATCTTGGACATGATTAATCAATCTTCACTAATGGTAGTGAGAGAATGATTACCCTATTAGGTATAATACATGTGATGTATTTACATACCTATTGGAATGAGTTCTAATACTTCAAATGGTGTTTAGAGAAATACTAATATGAGTATCCTGAAGTGTTCAAGATTATCATAGATGAAGTACAAATTTGGTAAAGTGTTAATTCTTGATAAGATCAATGAATGAAATACTTGGACCAAATGTTTGAGATCCTTTTGATGATTATGATAGTGTATCATAGTGAACTCATGATTAAGGCATGGTGATGTCTAAATTAAGAAGGAATCATACTCTAAGGAGTTAGAGAATGATTATCAAATAACTGAATTCTTCTTAATAAATGAATACCCCACACTAATAAAAGAAATTAAGAATCACAAGGGTTGTGAGTTCTTATATCCTAGACAGATCCACCTCAATTATCTATGTGATAAGTTGTTCATGTGATGAGTCAACTATCTAGATGAATATGAGGAATCGAATTCTGAATTATGGTTTATGACCATTACATCCTAAATGATATCCATGTGAACCATAAGGTATGACCTTGATGGTAGCACCCATTGGATCAAATCCATAAGTGCAAATGAGTCTTAAGTGTTAAGACACATGGATAACATTTTGACAAGGATGTTGCTTGTTGATTGCAACTTAATGACTAAGACATTTGGTACATGGATACTAAAAACACATTCCTATGAGGAATAAAACAAGGATGTGTACGTGACACAACCTATAATGTTTATGAATCCACTAATGCAAATGAAGTCTATAAGTTACAATGGACTAATCAATGTGATTGATTGAGTACAAGCAACTCAGAATTGGATCTTTACTTTGATAATATAGTCAAAAGGTTTGACTGATATGTCAAAGATAAAGAAGGGATCTGTGATTTAGTGGGAGCGTGTTCACATTCCACATGTTGATGTGAAATGGAATTGTTCTAGAATGGAAATCCAAAAGTGGAAATTATCTTTAAGGAAGATAGAGAAGTTTCCTATGTGATATGAATAGAGATCTATAGAGATAGTTCTCGAAAACCTCTTGACCTGAAAAAGAGAAAGCATACATTGGCAATCTGTACTGAAGGGTTCAGTATGCACAGATACAGTGGGAGAAAACTTGTCCATGTTACATGGAGTTAGTATCCCAAGGCCAAGTGTCAAAATTCTTATGAAGAATGGGAACACTAAGAATAGATATGGATCTATCATGTATGTAATCATCCCATTATCTTTCATGTATGGACATGGCAAGAATAAAATGCATTCATCATCTTGTATGTGCGACATGACAATATGATGTGCTCATCCTGATAACTCGTATGTGGGACATGACAAGTGGATGTCTGTCTACTTTCAGTAAGGGTTACTGGAATACCATAAGAACTTGATAAGTACTTGGGAAGTACTAGTTCTATGGAGATAAGGAAGAGTTCAATGTAAAGAGTTACATTGATGTGAACTTCCGAAAGGATAGAAAACTAATCGCAAAATATATATAGGATATATAAAAGTGAAGGTTTGTTGATGATTGGAAGTGTTCCAATAAATCCATTTAAAAGGAAATTCCGAGTATCTATGTGTTAGAGAACAACATTGGATATTATATGGATCTGGAAGTTCATGAGATGAACTTATATTCCGCTCATTGATGACAAGTATGGAATCCTTGATCATGCAATGTGGCTAAAGGTTAGCAAAGGAATACTAGATTGCATATTACGGAAACTCCATCTCAAACGTGTGACGTACAGCGGAGAGATGTGAGACATGCAATTCATACAGACTTTGGCAAGGTGTTGCCATAACTCACTATGTTGGCACTAGAGCACAGTAACATGTGGGACATGTTTGAAGATCACTATGAATATGATTCAAGGGTGATTGGCTCACAGTGCAAGTGGGAGTCTGTTGGTATGTATGCCCTGAGAGACAATCATGGGATGATTGGTGGGATACATTAAGATTGATTTGATAAACATCAAAGGCAAGCTTCCAATTCTTTCTGGTTCAGTCATATGAGATAGTGATAGAACAGATTGAATGTCTAGAGAATGACAGTACTCAATGATGTATGCCTTCAGGTTCATGACCTGAATGATGAGATCATACAGATGCCAAGAGTTTGTACATTCTTGTTTTGTCCCTAGTCGGATGTCATTGTGGAAGGTAGATAGACAACAATGGCACACAAGACTAGATTGTGGTGTTGGTTGATGACAAAATCTCATTAGTCATGATATAGAGATATCAAACCAAACACATAGGTACTTGTTAGAGAACAAGTGTACTGGACAGACCCACTGTGAGTTTGACACATGGAACCATGACATGGTAGTCACAGTCAGTACTCACAGTGATAGTGGTGAGTGTGATTCTTAGACCTGAAATCACTGCACTCAACACATGTCGTTGGGCACACTTTGACATCATCAAACGCAGTCCTAAAACATGGGTTGTTATAAAGGTGATGATTGGGTGGCTTTGACACATGGGGCTTTTGAGGGGTGAGTGATAGATATGGGATTTGTCCCTCCTGAGGGAGTTAGATATCCAAGGCCACTTGATGAGTAGGATTGAGACAGGCATGCACACGCATGTGTGAATCAATATGTGATATTGATGTCATACATATCTCGTTCAATCTACTTTGAGATCAAGAAAGTGAATGAACGTTGACAGGATGACTGTTCCATGCCTCGAGTTCATTCGGGATATCAGTGACAAAGGAATTATACATTCACTGTAACACCATTCATGGATTTTAGGATTGAAAGTTGTTCTCCAACTTTCTACTTTCACTTGGGTAGCACTGATGTGTGACTAGGCACCGCTCTTTGCTTGTGAAGTCATAAGTGTTATGGACTTTCACTGCCAACGTGAAATGGACCTGCAGGGTCACACACATAGGATTTAACCTAGAAGAGGAGTTTTGTCCACAAACAACGTTTAGATTGATTACTAAAGGAGTTTAGTAGTTCAATTAAACACTCAATTGATTGATAGCTCAATATCATACTGTTCAAGGTGTTGGACATGTTGATTGGAGTATCAGATTGATTGAAATCGCATTTGACTGATTCTGCACAACCTGTACTGATCGGTTCAAGTGTTGAACCGGTCGGCTGAGGTTGCTGAACCGGTCGGCTCAAGTGTTGAGTCGATCGGCTCATGGTCAGAGTGAAATGATCGGTTCAAGTGTTGAAATGATCGGTTCAACTGGTGCAACCGAGCAAGTTGGGAAAGTCAGGTCGGTGAGAATTTTCCTTGCGTTTCACTTGCCCAATTTGATTGGAACAAGGATTGGTATTCGATACCAATTAGAAACAAAAGAAGGAAAGTCAATCGAGAAATGATCAGGACCACGAACCGACTGGTTCAGAAGTGAACCGATCGGCTCATGGGTCCCAACCGATCGGTTGGTGTTCCAACCGACCGGTTCAGGTCCCCAACCGACCGGTTCACTTGTGAACCAATCGGTTCAGGTTGCGAGTTGGTTGCTTTTGTGGAAAATCTCGAACCCTTCTACTCCTGCTTTTAGTCCCGCATTTCCCGGGATGGAGAACCCTATCCCACGACCCTCCTATATATAGGGGTATTTGGGGCTTCTCAAAGAACAACTCAGTGCAACCAGTTGCTCTGCAAAGTTGTCGTTCTCTCTGGTTTTGGTAACCGAGAGAGAGCCCGAGCAAGTGCTTCCCGCAAAGGGAGGTGCAACAAGGGAAGGACAACTGCAGTTGCAACTGGAGGCAGGAGAGTGTGTTGGCGACTAGTACGTCAACAGGAGGGTATGACTCCTTCCACTTCCTTGTGGGACAAGGAGTGTGGAGTTCCAGGTGGTCCGTGTGGACTACTATAGAGGCGGGAGGTTTCTGCCGCTCAGGAGGACAACTGTCAATCCCGACAGTCTGGTGAGAGGAGGAGTTGTCAGTCCCGGTGTGACCAGGAGCTGCACAGACGCCATCCAAGACTGGAGTTGAAGACCACACATTGCGTGAGGTATTGTCGCCGAGCAAGCCTCGAGACAAGGTATGATTTCACAAACCATCCTTTCCTATTATATAGACGTTGACACGTTTCCTCGTGCTGGGTTTGGGGGAGAAAATTTTGTTTCCGCTGCCTTCTCTGCCTCCCCTAAAACCCAACAAGAAGAAGTATTCTTATATATGTATATATATGTATGTATATATATATATATAATATATATATATATATATATATATATATATATATATATATATATATATATATATATATAGTCATGCTAGAATACACCCGAATACACTCAAGTAGTTTTCCATGATGTAATATTTTTTTTTCAAAAATATAATCCATTGATCTTATTGAACATGTTGTGAATAGCTCATATAAAAAATTTGAGCACATTTGGACATTTATAAGTCATGTTATAGAGACCGCAAAAAATATGCATTTTAAATTAGTTTTGCACGTCAATTTTGTTTCCCTCGGATGAGTGACTTACACTCATCAAAATGGGCTCAAATTTTTTATGTAGCCTAGTTATAGTATGAGAGTGAAGATCAATGGTTTACATTTTGTAAAAAATAGTCTTGATATGCAAACACACTTGAGTGTATTTGTGGGATCTGTACACTCGAGTGTATTCTAACACGACTCTCTCTCTCTCTCTCTCTCTCTCTCTCTATATATATATATATATATATATATATATATATATATATATATATATATGAGCTGTGTGTAAATGAAATAAACTAAAGGTGAATAATTGTTCTACTTGTAAAATATGGCAAGTCCTCAGTCATCCTAACACAACATGGTTATAAATATGAGGTGGTTACCATATGGTGGGATGTCTAAATGGAAGAACACATCAGGTTCTTTTTTTGACAAGAAAAACAAACTTTCAATAAACACAGGAAGTGTCATGAAAGGATTTCATACACACAATAGGAAAATCCTTGACCCAAACTACATCCCTTTCCATTCCCATACCCATTTTTTACAGAGAATGGTCAACACAATTTCCTTCTATGTACACATAAAATGACACTATTGATACCTTGGAACGCACACATGATGCTTCTGAGGTTGTAATCAACAAGTCCCCTCCCAGTTCATCTCCCTTAAGATTTTGAATAACTACCAGAGCATCATACCCAAAGCATACATTGTTAAGGTCCTATGCGACTACTAACTCCACCAAATATAACGACCCAGGCTCCAAAAAAGGATACCAAGAGGATGTGCAAGTCCTAGATGCCATAAGGAAAGTCTAACCCCAGTTGTTTTGAAAAATCACACTCACATTGATCTTGTTTGCTATCAAAAAGGTGGCATCAAAGTTGACTTTGATGATGAAAGTTGTGTAAGGAACCCATTCTATTTGGTCTTTGATTTTGGATGATGGCATTCCTAGCTACTCATTCCATTCCTTGTATAGATTGACTCACCAATCCTGCTTTGGCAACAATTGTATTGGGGGATCCTTTCCTCATTGTGTTCATTTGTGGCCTTCCACGCCGAGAGGTAGATAATGGAAAACATGAGAAAATCAGCTTGATCCATACAATTTATGAACCAACTCAGTGCATTAAGGATTGATGATCGAGGTATATCCTGTATACATTACTTCATTTTGCAATCCTCCCACACTCTAATTGCATACACACAGTAAAACTATCTTCAAAATTATAATCGCAAATGGTGCATGTGTCTTCAATAATGATGTGTTTAATTTTTTAGGTTCATCAAAGTAGGGAGGTTATTAATGCAGACCCACCAAAGGAAATGTTTTAAATTTAGTGGTGATTTGAGTTTCTAGAGAAAATTCCATTCATTTTGAGCGCTCTTCCTGCTATCTGACCAAGATCACCTAATATTGTTGGTATCAAACCAGTAGGTGAACATCACAAAGAACTTTCTTGATAAGTTTGGGTACCAATATACTTCATCTTCATTGTCCACTGCTAGTGGGATGCTCAATATGATATGATTATCAATGCCTGTGAAGACTGCCTGCAAAATGTGCATCTTCTATGAGTATATTGGTTCCTCAATCAGACGCCTCATTGTGCGCTCTCTAAGCCCACACACACACTCCAATACTTGAAGCCTTGTATAGAAACCCTTTACTTTGGGTATCCGGGGTTCATCCTAGATGTTGACTTCTGAGTTAGACCCCACTTTCCACCTAAGACCTTCTTTGAGGTGGGCTTTCGCACATGGTGCCTTTCCACAAATAATTAGGATTGTAACCTCTATAGGTGTGTAAGAACATATTGTTTTTGTAGTATCTACAACCAAATACTTGACTGATTGGAGAATGATGATTTGTAATAAGCATCCACACATGTTTATCTAGAAGAGACAAGTTAAATATCCTAAGATCTATAAAGCCCAACCCTACCTCTATTTTTGTTGGGAAATCCGAACAACTGATAAGATAATGGAAGAAAAATGTAATGCTCGATTCCCAAACTAGCGTATCTCATCAACAACAATGTATCTAGGAAATATAGTTGCAAGATATGTTTGGTCCTAGAGCAAGTCCAATGACTTATTTTTATAGAAATGTGCTTCGTTTAGAAGTAGCACTTGGACAACTGGCGTCGCCGACTTATTGGTGCAACACCACATACAATGGTTATTTTTGTCCTCCTAGCTGGTGGAAATTGTGACACCTCATCACGCTAAACGAGATTACTCAAAACACAAAACACGATCAACTACTAATTAATCTCATAGTAAAAAATGTGAAACAATTAAAACCGATTCCAACAATGTAAATAAACTCTAGAACATTTATAAAAGGTCCATCATTCCATTATCATATACTTTAACAAGCATTTTCATATGGGTCCAAAGACCTCAGTCACATACTGCATACAAAAGATATTTCACATGTACGTGCCATATATTTACAAACATTGGCCTAATACCAAAATCTCGTGTTGATACAAATATATCATCTAGAAAACACATCCCATACCAGGACCTGAGAGTACAGAGACGACACTAGGACTCTACTACTAACATCTATAACTAACATCTACAATTAACCAACCTTCTGAATCTATTGATCACCAGGTTGGTTCTCTTCAACAGCACGACCTCGACCTCGTTGCCTGTGACCACCTAAAAAAATTTGTGGTGAACCACGGGTGAGACCCAGTCCCAGCGAGAGATATAACTCTCTCCAACATATATTGATTATAACATATTAATTGACATTAAATGAACTGAGCAGATATAGAAATGAATAAGCAATTTAAGCAGATTTAATAGATTAAGCATACTAAGCCATTAAACAAATTAACTCGACAAGAAGTATAATTACACAAATGTCATATGCTATCATCTTGTAAACAGTGAATAGTATAAGGACTAGTTAAAGATTAATCAAGCAATATGAAACATATTTAACCCTAGTCAGTATACTACATGGCTTATATCACTTGTTTTATTACATTGCCCTGAGGGATTTGAGAAATACCACTCAATTCCCAACTGACCACTACTAAGTCGAAATCAGTGCCATACAAGATCTAAGAAGAGCCGGACTTCTAAGATCTTCTCCGCCCCCGGTCAGTACGGGTCCGCCACAGTGACACATAAGGTCAGGCTGCTAACAACCTAGTCCGTCCTTGGTATAGGTCACGACACTAGTGAAAGGAGGTGGGTACGCATACCCTACCATCCGAGGTACAACCATAGTTGTCCTCCAATCTCATCGCATATATAATCACCGAGACATGACCACATTCATTCTCAAACTGAGGGCTAGGCATGACCACAGTCATCCTCCCTAAACACTTGAATTCAGGATGACAAGCACCACGCATACTCATCAGTATGCGCTCTGAGTTTCCCTTAGGAATACTCATTTCACCTTCTGGCAAGTTCTGACACTCAGATGGATCTATGGCACATGGCACTACATGATTAGAGTTTCACTTGATTAGTTATGCCAATTGAGTAAATTAAAGCTAAATCATACAAATGGACATTCAAACCCTAATTATTTTCTAACAAGAGTATATGTATAACAACTTCAAGAGATATAAAATATTTGAGATATAAATCTTAATCACATTACCACATGCTATCATCCATTGCAAATTAATGGACCACACTTATCATCATACTTTTACAAGATACCAATATCTTATCACAAGTTCCCGAGTTTTAACCCTTATTGGAACATGAAGAGGATTTCACCTCAATCATGGCTTCAAACATGCCCAAAGGTTGTTAATACCATCACATTATTCATAGTAAGGTTATCATCATCATTCCATGCCTTAAACAAGGCTCAAAAGATCATTAGCACATGTATGCCCATAGATTTTAACATGACAAGGCACTATGATATTCAAATAATACTACATTGTGGTTTCAACATAAGAAGAGTGTAATTCATTATCACATTAATCTTTCAAGAGGTCTGATTATAACCAATCAACATCATATAATTACATCAAGGTTAGGATAATAGGCTAGATCACATGGGAGTTACACATCCACTCATTACATTGATTTATCAAATATAACTATATAATGGCAAAGGTAAGACTACCAATTAATGGTATTGAACCATTGAATTATCTTAAATATGACCCACATATAATAACATGTGATTTATTCTAATCCATTGTATGTTAAAGCATCCAATATTATTCATTGAATCAGGTTCATTGTTCAAGGTTATCAATCGAAGTATAGGTCTAAGCATTAGATCAATTGTACCAAGGAACCATTGGTTCAAGGTTATCAATCAAATCTACAATTACATTCCTAATTCATCATATATGATGATGACCTGATCCACCATTAATTGTGATCATTAGGTCACCATTGGTTGCTAGATTAGTAATACATTCAGTTAACATCATCAAATAATAAGCCAATATCATCATCGATTGATAACATCATTAGAATACTTAGTGGATGATAATTAAATGTCTAATTGAGTCAAAACCTGAACTAAGGTGGTGACCATAGGTTGTCACCATGAATTGGACACTCTTGATCATGGACTTCAGTTTCCAAGATAGCAACATTATTTGTTTTTGAATGGTATGACAATCAGTTAGGTGATAGGGAAGGAAATAGCTTGAAAACCCTAATTTGAACCATCATTTGTTTTGTACATACCACCATAGGTTGTTGCTATCAACCTGTACCAGATCATGTTACACCTTATAAAGGATGTACACATGTTTACAGGTTCATATAGAACTGGAATAAAATAGGAAACACCACAAAATTCGTAATTCTAAACAAGCATGATTTCTCTAGGCTTAGATCATCACATTCAAGCATAATCATGAACCAACAAGCTTCTAGTAAGCAATATAAGTGAAGAATGTTATATAACTCGCCTCTATAGAGTAGGTCAGATATCAAACAGCAAGAATCTCGAGAAAATGGGGCAAGGAAACCTTGGATTTAGATATGAACTTGGCCAACTATGCAATTCTCTCCACAAACAAGCAAAACCCTAGAAAAGAAACAAGAAGGAAGGGGTTGTGAGTTCTAGGGAAACTTTCACCATGGAAAACTATGGTTCTGACCTGGAGAGATGTACGAGGAAGAGGAACAAAGAATTAAACAGAGGAAATAAGGAAAAACTTACACTTTTAGGTCAATATCACTAGGGGGAAGCTTTATAGACCCAAAAAGAGAATCAATTTCAACCCTAGAATTTTTTTCCAAGAGAATCACCACTTTCTTCTTCCTTGGGTAGCAAAAATCGAAGCTGAATAGAGGGAGTAAGAATCTGGGAGAAGGAGAGAGATAATGGAGAGGAAATGTCTCGTTTGGGGGCTTTTGGATAAGTATATGATATTTTAATATTAAGAAAAAGAAAAAGTTGCAATTCTAGTATATATCCAAGTGTCCATGGCTTTAAATTATTAAAAATACATAAGAACACACACAAGAAGCTCTCCCACCATCCCTCTAGACCTGCTTAGCTTTCCTTTGGCGCCAATCCCAGCCAATCACATAAATCCTTAGTTGATTGCTACTAAAGGTAGCTCATCCATGAAGGGAAAAACCCTAAAATACCCTTGATAAAAACACCTTCAAACCATGGATCAACTAGGAGCCACATGGCTCCAAAATCTCAAGAATGATAATATAACAACTAAGGAACATAATGTATGTGACAAATTGCAAAGAAAACCCCTCAATTGGGTAAATTGCAGAAAAGTCCAAAATGTACAGAAAATTGCATAACTTGTTCAAACAGTGTCCAAAATGGACCAAATTTGAAACTTAAGCTTGTATTATGATTTCAAAACATATCAAAAGGTTATAGTAGGGTTATAATCATTCAAATATGGTAATTAAGCTCATTCAACTGATTAAGTAAGTTCAAGGGCCTTACAACTATAAACCCCTAATAAGGATTTCGCCCTGAAACCCTACGCAAAAAGAGATGGGTATTTTCTACACATCTCATTCTCTAGTTCCCATGTGGATTCCTCTATGACATGATGATTCCACAAAACTTTCACTAGTATTATATCTTTTCTCTTCAACTTTTTCACCCTTCTATCCATGATCAACACATGACCCTCAACGTAGGAGACATCCTCATCTAACTCAACCTCTACTGGTTGGATTGTCTGGTCAGTATCTGGATGGCATTTCCTCAACATAGAGATATGAAAGACATTATGCAATCTATGTAGCTTTGGTGGTAGCTCCAACTTATATGCTACCTTTCTAACATGAGCTAGGATAGGGTATGGTCCCATAAATCTAGGAGCCAACTTACCCTTCTTTCCAAACCTCAACACACATTTCCATGGAGAAACCATAAGATATACTCTATCTCCCACTTGGAACTCAAGTGGTCTGTGTCGGTTGTCTGCAAAAGATTTCTACCTATCCTGGGCTTCTTTCAACTGTTGTTGTATCACTTTAATCTTTTCTGTAGTCTGTTGTACTAGCTTAAGACCTAAAAGTTGATATTCACCTGTCTCATACTAGCAAAGAGGAGACCGACATCGTCTCCCATACAGAGACTCATAAGGAGCCATATCTATGCTTCTTTGATAGCTATTGTTGTACGAAAACTCTATCAGAGTTAGATTTACATCCCAACTACCAAGAAATTGCAGCACATATGCCCTCAAGAGGTCCTCTAAAGTCTGAATAGTCCTTTCAGACTGGCCATCGGTCTGCGGATGAAAAGCTGTGCTGAATCTCAGCTGTGTTCCCATTGCTGAATGCAAACGCTCCCAAAAATGACTTGTAAACTGTGGACCTCTGTCAGAAACTATAGTCACTGGAATGCCATGCAAATAGACTATCTCATCAACATATATTTGTGCCAATTTCTCTGCGGTAAATGTCATCTTAACTGGTAGAAAATGAGCTGACTTGGTCAATCTATCTACTATCACCCATATGGAATCATGACCCTTGGCTGTCCTAGGAAGACCAACCACAAAGTCCATAGTAATATGATCCCATTTCCAATGTGGTATTGGCAAGGGTTGTAATGTCCCTACAGGCTTCTGGTGCTCAACCTTCACCTACTGACAAACTGGACATTTGGTAATGAACTCTGCCACATCACGCTTTAGACCTGACCACCAATACATGTCCTTCAAATTTTGGTACATCTTGGTACTTCCAGGATGCATTGCATACATGGAGGAGTGAGCCTCCTCAAGTACCATCTTCCTCATCCCATCAACATCAGGAATTACTATCCTATTATGGTAAGAAACTATACCATCATCTGCCTCGTGAAAGCCATCATAATTTTCACTGCCAATCCCTGATCGGATATTCTGTATCACAGTATCATTTTGTTGTGCATCATGAATCTGCTGTCTTAAGGTAGGTTTCACTTGTAATTGTGCCAACAATCCTGCCAACAAGGAAACTTCTAGCTGTACATTCATCTGGCGAAGAGACACTAGCAAATCTCTCTTATGGCACATCAAGGAATTTAATTGTACATTATCTACCATTGATGATGAAGACGTATTTCTACTCAATGCATCATCTACCACATTAGCTTTCCCTGGATGGTAGTCTATTGTGCAATCATAATCCTTAATCAGCTCCATCCATCTCCTCTGCCTCATATTCAGCTCCTGTTTTGAGAAGATATATTGTAGATTCTTATGGTCAGTGAAGATCTGACACTTTTCTCCATAAAGATAGTGTCTCCAGATCTTTAAGGCATGGACCACTACTGCAAGCTCCAGATCATGTGTTGGGTAATTCTCCTCATGTTTCTTAAGCTTCCACGAAGCAAAAGAAATCACATTTTTATCCTGCATCAACACACATCCCAACCCATTCTTTGAAGCATCACAAAAGACAATATAACCTTTTCCTTGCTCTGGAAGTACTAACACCAGTGCATTAGTCAACTTTTCTTTCAAAAGCTGGAAAGAACGTTGACACTTGTCATTCCAAGCAAAAGGAACATCCTTCCTGGTTAACCTAGTTAGGGGTAACGCTATAGAACTGAAGTCTTTGATGAACCTCCTGTAGTAACCTGCCAGACTTAGGAAACTACGAATATCTGTCGGTGTCTGTGGTTGTTCCCATTCTAGTACAGATTCCACTTTCTTGGGATCAACACAAATGCCTTTTGTAGATATAACATGGCCCAGAAAAGACACTTCAGATAACCAGAATTCACACTTGCTAAACTTAGCATATAGTTGATGCTGCCTCAACAATGTCAGTGCCTGGCGAAGGTGTTGCTCATGTTGTTGACTATCCTTTGAGTATATCAGGATATCATCTATGAACACAACCAAACACTGATCAAGATAAGGTCTAAACACCCTATTCATCAGATCCATAAAACCTGCAGGTGCATTGGTTAGCCCAAACGGCATAACCACAAACTCATAATGACCATACCTAGTCCTAAAGGCTGACTTGGATATGTCATCAGCCTTAATTCTCAATTGATGGTAACCTGACCTCAGGTCTATCTTTGAAAATACAGTGGCACCTCTCAACTGATCAAAAAGATCATCAATCCTTGGCAAAGGATACTTATTCTTTATTGTCACCTTGTTCAACTATCTATAGTCTATACACAACCTCATTGAACCATCCTTCTTTTTAACAAACAACACGGGAGAACCCCAAGGGGAAGTGCTCGACCTGATAAAACCCTTCTCTAATAGTTTTTGTAACTATTTCTTTAACTCCTACATCTCTGCTGGTGCCATCCTGTATGCTGACTGTGCTGTGGGTTGTGTTCTAGGAATAAGATTGATCTCAAACTCAATCTCTCTAGGAGGGGGAATGCTAGGAAATTCCTCAGGAAAGACATCCTCAAATTCTCGCACCACTGGTACCTCCTGGATACTAGGACCTACCGCCTTGGTATCCACAACATGAGCTAAGAAAGCCTCACATCCTTGCCTCATCAGCCGCTCAGCTGTCATGGCTGACATCAAACATGTAGGAAGAATCTTCCTATCACCCTGAAAAATCCATTATACATCTCCATCATGGAATGTCGCCACCTTAATACTACAATCCAAGACTACCTTGTATTTCTCCAAGGTATCCATTCCAAGGATTACATCAAAACCATGCATGTCAAGTGGCAGAAGATCCACTTGAATGTTGTGTCCAAAAAAAGAAAGAACACAAGAAAGGAACACTTCCCACAATTCAGCGGAATCAATCAAAGGATTCTCCAGTCGCAGGCTATCAGATCTAAGACTAACAGGTAGATAACAACTATCTATCACCTCTCTAGTGATAAAAGAGTGTGTTGCACCCGGGTCTACTAATACAGATACGAAACAAGAAGCAGACATATCTGAATGAAATAACTCCATCTAACCTGTCACGACTCGTGGATTGACCACTGCTTCTGGTTGGGTCATGGCATAGAACCTAGCTATCACCTGCTGCCGTCCACGTCCTCTGCTCGCCTGTCCTGAGGATCCTACATGGGATGCCTGACCACGTCCTCTGCCACTACCAGTATCAAACTGTCATTGTTGTGATCCATGTTGATTTTGCCTTGGCTGCTGAGTTACCTCCTCAACCTTCATAGGGAAATTCCATCTAATATGCCCTGTCTATCCACATTGATGACACACTCGGTTATCACTATGTGGTCTAAACGGCCCTGTAACTGAGGCTGATGATGAACTGCGAGCTCCTACCGGTGGAAAACTGTGACCTCTACCCCGACTCGGGGTCCACTGTGATGGTGCATGTGATCTTGGTTCAGTGAAGGTTGACCTTGGTTGTGACGGTGATGGGAAAAATCTTGGCTTCTTAAAGCCTCCATATGATTGCCCTTGAAACTGCATAGGTCGCTTCTTAGCATTAGCATCATGCTTCTCTATGGCAGACCTCTCAATCCTCCTGACAGATTCCACAAAGGTGGAAAACCTTTCCCTGTTCTCCAAGACTGATGCTGTAGTAGTCAACTCTGTACTCAAACCCTTCTCAAATCTCCGAATCCTTTCCTTTTCTGTTGCTGGCATGTGCGGGTAGAATCTCAGAAGTTCCATAAACTTTGATTCATACTCATTGATAGTCATAGCTCCCTGACGAATCTTCTCAAACTGAGAGATTTTCTCATCTAGGTAGGTCTCAGGAAAATATCGACTAACAAATTCCCTCTGAAACTCCTCCCATCTTATCACAACTCCTGGCCTTTTCTACTCTTCTATGGCCCACCAGTGGCCAGCACTACCCTTCAACAAGTATACTGCATGCTTAACTTTGTCTTCTTCAGCAATGTTTAGGATTTTAAAAGCCTTTTCCAGCTCAGTCAACCACATGTCAGCGTCTGCTGGATCAGAAGTACCTACATATTCAATCGCCCCAACACGTCTAAGACGTTCAAATGTCTTCCCGACACCTTGGGACTCCACATTAGAGGCGGCTGCCCTAGCTGGAGGTGTTGGCACTCTGTCAGCGATATGTGTAACTGTGGCCATCATCTGTCTAAACATATGCTGAAACTCAGGATTGGCCATCATTGTCGGGTCTAGATGAGGCATTGTGGGCTGCTCTGGCCCTTCTTCTGGCACTCTCTCATCACGTGCCTGCCTCCCTGCCCCTCCTCCTGGTGCAACATAGCTACTCTCAACATGTTCTTCATGTCCTCCAGGCATATCTGCATAAGCATAAACTATGATCACATATGTTGGATACATAAGAACAAACTCAAACCTAAGTCCTATGTCCCTGTAGACTCAGTAAACCTAGAGCTATGATACCAACATAACTGTGACACCTCATCATGCTAAACGAGATTACTTGAAACACAAAACACAAAACATGATCAACTACTAATTAATCACATCGTAAAAAATGTGAAACAATTAAAACCGATTCCAACAATGTAAATAAACTCTAGAACATTTATAAAAGGTCCATCATTCCATTCTCATATACTTTAACAAGCATTTACATATGGGTCCAAAGACCTCAGTCACATCCTGCATACAAAAGATATTTCACATGTACGTGCCATACATTTACAAACATTGGCCTAATACCAAAATCTCGTGTCGATACAAATATATCATCTAGAAAACACATCCCATACCAGGACCTGAGAGTACAGGGATGACACTAGGACTCTACTTCTAACATCTATAACTAACATCTACAACTAACCAACCTTATGAATCTATTGATCACCAGGTTGGTTCTCTTTCACAGGATGACCTCGACCTCGTTGCCCGTGACCACCTAAAAAAATTTGTGGTGAACCACGTGTGAGACCCAGTCCCAGCGAGAGATATAACTCTCTCCAACATATATTGATTATAACATATTAATTGAAAGTAAATGAACTGAGCAGATATAGAAATGAATAAGCAATTTAAGAAGATTGAATAGGTTAATCATACTAAACCATTAAACAAATTAACTCGACAAGAAGTATAATTACTCAAATGTCATATGATATCATCTTGTAAACACTGAATAGTATAAGGACTAGTTAAAGATTAATCAAGCAATGTGAAACGTATTTAACCCTAGTCAGTATACTAAACGGCTTATATCACTTCTTTTATTACATTTCCCTGAGGGATTTGAGAAATACCACTCAAGTCCCAAATGACCACTACTAAGTCGAAATCAGTGCCATACAAGATCTAGGAAGAGCCAGACTCCTAAGATCTTCTCTGCCCCCAGTCAGTACGGGTCTGCCATAGTGACACATAAGGTCAAGCTACTAACAGCCTAGTCCGTCCTTGGTATAGGCCACGACACTAGTGAAAGGAGGTGGATACGCATACCCTACCATCTGAGGTACAACCATAGTTGTCCTCCAATCTCATCACATATATAATCACCGAGACACGACCGTAGTCGTTCTCAAACTAAGGGCTAGGCATGACCGCAGTCATCCTCCCTAAACACTTGAATTCAGGATGACAAGCAACCCGCATACTCATCAGTATGCACTCTGAGTTTCCCTTAGGAATACTCGTTTCACCATCTGGCAAGTTCTGATACTTAGATGGATCTATGGCACAGGGCACTACATGATTATAGTTTCACTTGATTAGTTATGCCAATTGAGTAAATTAAAGCTAAATCATACAAATGGACATTCAAACCCTAATTCTTTTCTAACAAGAGTATATGTATAACAACTTCAAGAGATATAAAATATTTGAGATATAAATCTTAATCACATTACCACATGCTATCATCCATTGCAAATTAACGGACCACACTTATCATCATACTTTTACAAGATGCCAATATCTTATCACAAGTTCCCGGGTTTTAACCCTTATTGGAACATGAAGAGGATTTCACCTCAACCATGGCTTCAAACATGCCCAAAGGTTGTTAAGACCATCTTATTATTGATAGTAAGGTTATCATCATCATTCCATGCCTTAAACAAGGCTCAAAAGATCATTAGCACATGTATGCCCATAGATTTTAACATGGCAAGGCACTATGATATTCAAATAATACTACATTGTGGTTTCAACATAAGAAGAGTGTAATTCATTATCACATTAATCATTCAAGAGGTCTGATTATAACCAATCAACATCGTATAATTACATCAAGGTTAGGATAATAGGCTAGATCACATGGGAGTTACGCATCCACTCATTACATTGATTTATCAAATATAACTATATAATGGCAAAGGTAAGACTACCAATTAATGGTATTGAACCATTGAATTATCTTCACTATGACCCACATATAATAACATGTGATTTATTCTAATCCATTGGATGTTAAAGCATCCAATATTATTCATTGAATTAGGTTCATTGTTCAAGGTTATCAATCGAAGTATAGGTCTAACCATTAGATCAATTGAACCAAGGAACCATTAGTTCAAGGTTATCAATCAAATCTACAATTACATTCCTAATTCATCATATATGGTGATGACCTGATCCACCATTAATTGTGATCATTAGGTCACAATTGGTTGCTAGATCAGTAATACATTTAGTTAACATCATCAAATAATAAGCCAATATCATCATCGATTGATAACATCATTAGAATACTTAGTGGATGATAATTAAATGTCTAATTGAGTCAAAACCTGAACTAAGGTGGTGACCATAGGTTGTCACCATAAATTGGACACTCTTCATCACGGACATCAGTTGCCAAGATAACAACATTATTGGTTTTTGAATGGTATGACAATCAGTTATGTGATAGGGAAGGAAATAGCTTGAAAACCCTAATTTGAACCATCATTTGTTTTGTACATACCACCATAGGTTGTTGTTATCAACCTGTCCCAGATAATGTTACACCTTATAAAGGATGTACACATGTTTACATGTTCATATAGAACTGGGATAAAATAGGAAACACCACAAAATTCGTAATTCTAAACAAGCATGATTTCTCTAGGCTTAGATCATCACATTCAAGCATAATCATGAACTAACAAGCTTCTAGTAAGAAATATAAGTGAAGAATGTTATATAACTCGCCTCTATAGAGTAGGTCAGATATAAAAAAGCAAGAATCTCGAGCAAATGGGGCAAGGAAACCTTGGATTCAGATCTGAACTTGGTCAACTATGCAATTCTCTCCACAAATAAGCAAAACCCTAGAAAAGAAACAAGAAGGAAGGAGTTTTGAGTTCTAGGGGAACTTTCACCATGGAAAACCATGGTTTTGACCTGGAGAGATGTAGGAGGAAGAGGAAAAAATAATTAAATGGAGGAAATAAGGAAAAACTTACACTTTTAGGTCAATATCACTAGGGGGAAGCTTTATAGACCCAAAAAGAGAATCAATTTCAACCCTAGAATTTTTTTCCAAGAGAATCCTCACTTTCTTCTTCCTTGGGCAGAAAAAATCGCAGCTGAAAAGAGGGAGTACGAATCTGGGAGAAGGAGAGATATAATGGAGAGGAAATGGCTCGTTTGGGGGCTTTTGGATAAGTATATGATATTTTAATATTAAGAAAAAGAAAAAGTTGCAATTCTAGTATATATCCAAGTGTCCATGGCTTTAAATTATTAAAAATACATAAGCACACACACAAGCAGCTCTCCCAACGTATCTCTAGACCTTCTTAGCTTTACTTTTGCGCAAATCCCAGCCAATCACATAATTCCTTAGTTGATAGCTACTAAAGGTAGCTCATCCATGAAGGGAAAAACCCTAAAATACCCTTGATAAAAACACCTTCAAACCATGGATCAACTAGGAGCCCCATGGCTCAAAAATCTCAAGAATGATAATATAACAACTAAGGAACATAATATATGTGACAAATTGCAAATAAAACCCCTCAATTGGGTAAATTGTAGAAAAGTCCAAAATGTACAGAAAATTGCATAACTTGCTCAAACAGTGTCCAAATTGGACCAAATTTGAAACTTAAGCTTGTCTTATGATTTAAAAACATATCAAAAGGCTATATTAGGGTTATAAGCATTAAATTATGGTAATTAAGCTCATTCAAATCATTAAGTAAGTTCAAGGGCCTTACAAAAATGGCCTCCACCCCTCTATGTAGTCCATACAGAACACTGAGAACTGCACATTGCTCTACCAAAGCCAACATGTAGGACTTTATCGGAGTTGTCCCTTCGAACTTCAACCTTCTAGGTTTGATTTTCTCTCCCATGTCGTCTCTCCCTTTCTATCCCTCTCTTTTAAATGTAGGACTTGCTCGGGCTCTCCAGTTACTGATGATACATATTCATGTCACTTTTATATATTTCATAGTCTTTTTATTAGGACTTATCTCTTTTTGACACACTTTTTGATAAAATATGTAAATTCTTATCTTTTTCCTTTACATTTAGTAGATTTTCACTTCAAGACATGATCCTAACCATCCCGACAAATGAATCAACCAATTTTTCTTCCCAAACTATCAATTCATTTGGATGAAATGCCACAACTCAGAGCCCTGACCGCACATTTCACCGCGTGGCTCATCCTTTCCACACTTACCATATTAACATTGAAACAAGTGTCCCATGAAGGCTAGACGCTCAGCTTGGGTGCTCAAACGATCGCTCTGTGCTAACCAAATGACCGTCTCAAGCCACTTCATGACCGAACCACATTTAAGCAATGCGCCACCACCCTATCTAGGGTTTCTCCTTGGATCCACATGTGCTCCAGTGCCAACTGGGCATTTCATATCTCAGACGGCCAGTTTGATGCTTACTTCATGACGAAGAAATGTTCAAAATGGTGTCACCACCCCTTGACTAGGCTTTTACTACTTCGTCTAGGCCTGTGCCCCTTCATACCCTAACCAATTGGTTGGGATTGGCAACTGATCAATTAGAGGCTTGGAGTCTGTAAATTTCACCAGTCGTCATCTCTCATTTCACTCTCCCTCTTTCAGGGTTTCCACCCCTCCTTCACCAATAAAAGGAGGGGGGACTCCACAAATAAGAGGATCAAACTTTTTGTACTTGTAATTTTATTTGAGCACTTATTATTTCAATTTTTGCATGTGTAGTATTCTAGTTCTTCAATAAAGTTTTATGTTGTTCTCAGATATCAAACTTTCTTTCTTTTAATTCTTGGTCTTCTCTGGAGCAATGAACTAAGGGAGATAGCCATTTGATTGCCACTAGCTAAGGTCCCCTTGGGAATTCTTCATTTCTTCCTTCTTCTCCTTTTTCCTTTAATGGATCATGAGTAGTTTTTCATATTGAGGCATGTGGAGTAGCCCCATGGCCATGTTGTAACATAGATCAATGATTTATTTGATTTCCTTAGTTAGATGGGTTTGGTTTGGATAATTGATGATTTAAATGATTGATTTCTCACTTGTATTGAATTTTAATCTTGGGGCATTGACCGTGGAAACTAAGATTTAGAACAACCAACCAAATACATAAGGATCAAGATGATACCTTGTAAGGATCCTTGTTGGGATGATTGAGATAGGGTCTTAGAATTCTAGGACCAATGGGTTCACAGGGAGTTAATCTTTTGTGATGCATTTACAAATGTATTACATACCCTCTTCTATCTCATTTTATCGTATTATTTCATCGATATTGTTTCACACTGACCACGGTGGTAAAAAATGTAGTCTCGGTATCCTTCTCCATTGATTCAAACTCATTTATTCATCGTCTCATTTCAACTGCTTCCTTTACTTTTTTGCTCTTACTTAATTATTTTCTCATTATTCTAACTGTCCTTCTTTTTTGTTCTTAGCATAACTTTTCTTTACTTGTTCTGAGCATTACTTTTACTTCATTGCAATTTTACTTCATTGCTTTAGTGTAATCAACCATCAAACAGCTGAATTTTCCCTTTTTGTTCAATTAGATAAAAAAACCCAAAATATTATTCATATGAATTTGGGTTCAAAGAAATCAATCTTAAAAATGTTGTCTTATGGGATTTATCCTTCTATACTAATAAAAACCTTAATTGGTAGTTTGACGCAAAATAGGTTAAACTCTAGGATTCAAAACCCCTAGTGAATTGGTGTGCTAAACCACACATATTTGTTACTACAACTAGAGAGAACAATATTTGGGATTGTAACATCCCTGACCTGGGTTATGAATTAACCCTAGATGTTTTTCTTAATAATATTGAGTAGATTCTTAATGTTATCTTGGGAAAAGTAATTAGGGCTCATGAGAAACTTATGTTTCAATTTTGGTCCTATTTGAACAATGTTGAAGCAATGTTTGCTTATTTTGGACTAAAGTGCAAATTACCCAGGTTGAGGGGTTAAATTGCTAATATTGCATGATAAGATGTTCCTCTGATGTTGAAACATCATAAGAATGAATATAATGTAGTGGTATGGTTCTCACAAGCTTGGGCACCAAGATTAAGCTTGTAAAGCAATGTTTATGCATTAAAACCCAGTTTTGGTGTAATGTGTAATTTACCCAAAACCTAGGGTTCAATATGAAAATTAACACTTCAATAAGGTCCTTAATGTTTCTTGGAATCATGTAGAGAAAATAAAATGATAGGGACATCTCATTTGAATTAAGTTGGAGGAGAGAGAATCTTGATATTAAAATAATCAAGATTTAATCTTAAGTGAAACCCTAATTCAATTTAGGGCAAAAATGAATGTATTAATTAAAGGGCCTTCAACCAAAATGTTATTGGTTGATTTTGAATAAGTATGGACGTTCTTTTGCCAAGATAAGGAACAAAAATATCTAAATGAGGTGAAACTCCACTCACCTTATTATAAAGGAAAGTAATTCCCACTGACATATGGGATATTAATATAATAAGCATTAAGGTGCTTAATTTATTTTTCTTTAAATCATGGATAATTGAGAGGAACATGAGGAAATGAATATAGCCTAGTATCCAAGGAGTTGAGGGGGAAGAGGTGGCATCATAATTTGGGATTAAATGCATTTTAATAAGGCATTTTCTCTCCCATCAATTTCCTTATAAAAGTGCCCTTTCCAAGCCAAAAACAAAGGCTTTTTCAGATTTCTTTCTTTCCCCTTGCTTGAAAAACAGACCAAGGAGCTAGGGAGGATCAGGAGGACGACCCCCAACCAATTGGTAAGACCTTGACCTTCGTTCTCCTTGATTCCATGGTGGAAATCGAAAGTAAATAATTGATTTCTTCTTATTTCGATCTCCTCTTCAACCCTAGCCAACTTTTACAATCAAAAGCTTAAGGACGAGCCTAAGGAGAGTTGCAAGAGGTTCATACACCATTTATGGCGTGATATTGGAGCTTTGGAGCTCAATTGGAGGCGGGTTTTATAACTTGAACCCTTTTACATTGTTATTTAACCATTAATCTTGTAATTTCAATGATTCCTTCATTATCTTGATTAATTGCTGGTTGAAAATGGTTAATTCATGAAATCAGAAGTTTTTAGAACTTCAGGGACGAATCTTTATGATGCTGACATCATCATAAGCACACACCTCCTAAAATATCTTGGGCAAATGGTTTGGAAGTTTGGACCAAACGGTTTCACCAAACCGTTTGGTGACCAAACAGTTTGCAAACCGTTTGAGGGAGTTGACCAAGGGTTGACCGTTTGAGAATCCTGTTCCTAATTATGTTGGTTGATAACTCACCAAATTTGATGGATTAGTTCCAAAGGAATCGTGAGTTGAAGGCTAATCCATTAGGTAAATCTAATTGGATTAAGTGCTGTTTTTCAATCTGATTAACTTGACCTTTTTGGGAAAACGGTTTCAAAACCATTTGAGTGAGTTGACCAAGGGTTTACCGTTTGAGATTACTGTTCCTAATTATGTTGGTTAATGAATCACCAAAGTTTAGGGGTTAATTCCCAAGGAATCATGAGTTAAAGGCTAATCAATTAGGAAAACCCTAATTGGAATTAGTGCTGAAATTCCAATGAGTTGTTTTGAAATTTTGGGTTGTTTAGCCCAAAGGGTTTCAAAACCATTTGGGGATCACCCAAACGGTCTCAAAACTGTTTGGGGGTCACCCAAGACCGTTTGGAGGTCTAGGGTCAAGTATGGATATGTGTTTGAAGATGTGGTATAAACCCTAATCGGCTAAGTGCTGATTTTGCAAGTGATTGAGATGATGTTTTGGGTCGATTGGCCCAAACGGTTTCCAAACCATTTGGGGATCACCCAAACGGTTTCAAGACCGTTTGGGGATCACCCAAGACCATTTGGAGGTCTGGGGTTAAGTATAGTTGACCAATTAAAGGTCCAAAGGTATCAAATCACTTTGCAGTTAAGTGCTGATTTGTTGATCAACTCAATAGATCAAACCTTGTTGAAATTTCACTAGGATCCAAGGTTTGGATGAGCCAAACGGTCTCACGACTGTTTGGATCTCATCCAAACGGTCTAAAGACCATTTGAGGGTCATCCAAGACCGTTTGGAGGTCTAGTGTTAAGCATGGTTGAGCAATTGAAGATCCAATGTCACTAGAGTGAAGTACAATTCAATTGCTGATTTGGTGATCAATCCAATGATCCAAACCTTAATTGGTTGGCTTGGATTTTGATGATATGATGGGAAAATGGTCTCAAGACCGTTTGGAGGTCATCCAAACTACCTCAAGACCGTTTGGGGTCAGGTCATGCTCAATTTGGATGATGGTTTAATAGTTTCAAAGTAACCAATCTTACATTGATTAGTGTTGTTGGATCATCGATTCCAAACCCTAATTCAATTGAATCAGACCCTAATTAATGACCAATTGAGGGTCAATTGCGGGTCAAATCAGTTGAAGGTTGACCTATTAAACTCAATTGAAGTATGAGTATATGTCCAATTGATGATTGGTTCCATGAATTCAATGATTGAAGGAATCAACATTGGAAACCCAAATTCAATTGGATACCTTATGTAATGGAGGTCCAATGTGATTGAATCTTTGAGAATTAATATGATGAATGTTTTGTTGATCCAATGATGATTAGTAATGATAATCAATGAAGGTACAAATGTTGAAACCCTAATAGTACCTAAGTGATTAGTGTCATTTAAGGGATGAATCCCTAATTGCTTATAGGATCAATAACTTGATACACTATGTTAATCATAGTTGTATGAACTTGATTGAAGTGTTGATGTGACCTAATCAAGTTGAAAGGATGAAAGAATAGAATTCATATATGAATATGATTCATGTGGTGATCTTCTGTAGCACGACCATGCAAGGTAGCACGGCCGTGGTGACTATCCTTTGCACGGCCGTTCTTGGTTGCATGGCCGTGGTGCTCTATGTTTAACTTTGAGTTGATTTGAAAAGGAACTAATATGGTCTTTTTTTTAGTTCCTAACTTATGGATGAGTCATAGTATTGGAAATTGCTGTATATTCTAAGTGAGTGACTAATGATCACTACCTTACAGGATAAATCTGATGAACTAGTACATAAAGTATTAGGATGGGTAATACCCTAATACAAGCTAAGTGTATGAAACTCAAGTAAGATAAAGGTGTTGAGGGAAGTGATACATCAAGATATGATAAATATCACATGCAACACCCCAATACTGGTATATCTTGATGTGTTATAAGTCCAATATAATTGGATGAATAACACATGAGATATGTCATGTCAATGGTTACATTGAGATGAAATGTACCCTGTTGAATGTAGGCCAACATGCCTTATGAAAAGGGTTAATCCAAACCTATAAACTATGATGTAATCATAGTCTGGAAAAGATGAAAGAGAAATTCATGATGTGTGTTGATAATTCATTTAATGATAAATGATGAGAATAATGAAGTATGATTAACATACTTATTATTCCATAATGATTCCTTGCTATGTGAACCCTAATACAGGGTAATACTATATGAACCCTAACAAAGGGTAATTTCTATGTGAATCCCTAATGTAGGGTAAATGCTATGTGAATCTCTAATGCAGGGTAATTGCTATGTGAATCCCTAATGTAGGGTAAATGCTATGTGAATCTCTAATGTAGGGTGATTTCTATGTGAGTCCCTAATGCAGGGTGGTGTTATGTGAAGCTCTAACACAGAGTAATTCTATGTGAAGCTCAAATACAGACTAATGGGTTATGAATATAATAAGATAACCCTTGTATTGCATGGTACTGATATGTAATTGCATCATGATTACTAATCATGCCGATATGATGAGAAGATGAGCATAGCCAGGTATGGGCTATGATGTTCTGTACATTGAAAATGTTCTATAGACCTTATAAGCTTTCATATGTCTTGTTGCCTATTAAGGGGTAATAAGAGGTGATATGAGCTTTGTGAACTATGTGCAATACTTTGTATAGCAAGAATTATAATTTCCTTGGTCAGATGACCTGATGGTATGAAGTTACTTAATAAGTGGTAACAAGTGTTCTATGATGAGATAAGGGTTTAAATACCCAAATTCTATAATCATAATGATGAATGTGTTAAGAAGTGGATTTTTACTTGATGAGTTGAGGGATTGAGATCCCAATACTCTGAGAAAAGAGTGTGGCTACAGGCCATGACTCCACTATGACAATGCCAGGCTTTAGATATATGATCTAAGCCTGAAGAGAGTTAATGCTGTGATAATGATTCTGTAGTGGATAAATGTTATACATGTTCTTCATATTCCCTAATGGATATGTGATATGATGATCTTTCAAGTTATAGATGCAATGTTGAATAGGATTAATATTCTAATCTGTTAGACATTGAAGTAACTGCTGTTAAACAAATATGATTCCTCTTTTCATATGTAGCTTCTTAAGCTGCAATAATAATGTTACTGGCGGAGAGTTATATCTCTCGCTGGGGCAATTTACAATTGTCTCACCCCCATGGGAACTAAATTTTTAGGTGGTCGCGGACGAGGAGACAGAAACCCTTCAGTAAGGGAAGGACAGCAATAACAGATGTAACAGCACTGAAGTCTCAGGTGGAGAAACTAGCTGTTATGCCATGGATAGATGTATATAAAGTCCTATGTGTCGTCTCTGTACTCTCAGGTCCTCGGAGTAGTAATTAGTGCTTTTGAGATTTTGGCTCAATGCCTCGAGATTTTGAACTGTCTGTGTTTAGCTTGACAGGACAGTTAATGCTTGTAATTCTCAAAAGGAGATGATACAGAATATGTACCTATGAACAAGAATGTAATTGTGTTACTTTTGTTCTATGTGAGAAAGTTTTTACTTGATGGATCTTTTGATAAAAAGGTTTTAATTTTTAGTGATTTTTGGTAATCCGCTGCTTAATGAACGCTTCCGCATTAGTTAATCTTGTTTTCGCGAGATGGACGTTACAATTAAGTGGTATCAGAGCTCTAGGTTCGCTGAGTCTACAGAGACATAGCACTAAGGTTGTAGAGTCTGTTCTAAGTGTCTTCCAGTTTATCTGATAGTATCTTATTCTCAGATATGAGAAGAAGAACTTGAAAATGATTGGAGAACACGAGGAACACATTGCTAAGGGCAATGTTGTTGCACCAGGAGAGGGTGCAAGGGACCAGGCAAGAGGAGAACAAGTGCCTGAGAATCCCCATTAAGACCTGATCAGGATAGAGAATCCTATGATCATGCTCTTGTTGGGCAGATTAGGGCAACAATAATGCATATAGTGGATTGGATACTAGGCTTACGATCTAGGTTATCAGTCCTTAATATATAAATTTTGAGCTTTAAAAGAGTTCCTAAATGACTTAGTCATGTTGGAACAAGGGAAAATCATGTGTGTATAACGATATGAAAAGCAAGGAATATGATAGCATGTAAGTGCATACTACTTGATCTCAGTATTTGTAAACCCTGGCCAGGTATACAACTATTGATGATAAAGTGAGTATGGAAACTCTTAGATTGGTATCTTTTTGATTGCCCTGATCAAGCAATCATTCTGAAACAATCTAGAGAGTATAATGAAACCAATAGGGGAAAGCTATGTGACAGACCCAATAAAAAGGGAAAAGCTATGTGACATTCCCAACCAATAGGGGAAAGCTATGTGACATCCCCAACAAAAAGGGAAGAGCTATGTGACATTCCCAACCAATAGGGGAAAACTATGTGACATCCCCAATAAAAAGGGAAAAGCTATGTGACATTCCCAACCTATAGGGGAAAGCTATGTGACATCCCCAACAAAAAGGAAAAGCTATGTGAACATTCCCAACTAAAAAGGAAAAGCTATGTGACATCCCCAACAAAAAGGGAAAATCTATGTGACATTCCCAACCAATAGGGGAAAGATATGTGACATCCCCAACAAAAAGGAAAAGCTATGTGAACATTCCCAACTAAAAAGGAAAATCTATGTGACCTTTCCCAACAAAAAGGAAAAGCTATGTGAATATTCCCAACCAAAAAGAAGAGCTATGTGAACATTCTCAACTAAAAAGGAAAAGCTATGTGAACATTCCCAACAAAAAGGAAAAGCTATGTGAACATTCCCAACCAAAAAGAAGAGCTATGTGAACATTCTCAACTAAAAGGAAAAGCTATGTGAACATTCCCAACTAAAAGGAAAAGCTGTGTGAACATTCCCAACAAAAAGGAAAAGCTATGTGAACATTCCCAACCAAAAGGAAAAGCTATGTGAACATTCCCAACTAAAAAGGAAAAGCTATGTGAACATTCCCAACTAAAAAGGAAAAGCTATGTGAACATTCCCAACATAGAGTTTGCTAAGTGAACTTTCCTAAACGAATAAAGGATTACTGAGTAAATTATCTTGTTAGACATATATGTTTTTTTTCCTTTGATAAATGTTCTTAGGTGATGAAAGATGTATGTTCTTTTATGTTTCTTCCTTTTAATGATATGGACATCATATGTTAGGGGTTTATGCTTTGCATAAACAATAAACATTGATAAGGTTGAATTAATGAAAGGAACTTTGTGTGAACTACAGACCCATGGTATCTCCATAACATTAAGATGAGATGTGGAGACTTGAGGGCATGATTAATGAATAATCTGTCCCTCCTTTTCCTGGGATTTCGAGGACGAAATCCTTGTTAGGGGTTTATAATTTGTAACATCCCTGACCTGGGTTATGAATTAACCCTAAATGTTTTGCTTAATAAGGTTGAGTAGTTTCTTAATCTTATCTTGGGAGAAGTAATTAGGGCTCATGAGAAACTTATGTTTCAATTTTGGTCATGTTTGAACAATGTTGAAGCAATGTTTGCTTATTTTGGACTAAAGTGCAAATTACACAGGTCGAGGGGTTAAATTACAAATGTTGCATGATAAGATGTTCCTCTGATGTTGAGACATCATAAGAATGAATATAATGTAGTAGTATGGTTCTCACAAGCTTGGGCACCAAGATTAAGCTTGTAAAGCAATGTTTATGCATTAAAACCCAGTTTTGGTGTAATGTGTAATTTATCCAAAACCTAGGGTTCAATATGCAAATTACCACTTAAATAAGGCCCTTAGTGTTTCTTGGAATCATGTAGAGAAAATAAAATGAGAGGGTCATCTCATTTGAATTAAGTTGGAGGAGAGAGAATCTTGATATTAAAATAATCAAGATTTAATCTTAAGTGAAACCCTAATTCAATTTAGGGCAAAAATGAATGTATTAATTAAAGGGCCTTCAACAAAAATGTTATTGGTTGATTTTGAATAAGGATGGACGTTCTTTTTCCAAGATAAGGAACTAAAATATCTAAAGGAGGTGAAACTCCACTCACCTTATTATAATAAAGGAAAGTAATTCCCACTCACATATGGGATATTAATATAATAAGCATTAAGTTGCTTAATTTGTTTTTCTTTAAATCATGGATAATTTATAGGAATATGAGGCAATGAAGATATCCTCGTATCCAAGGTGTTGAGGGGGAACAGGCGGCATCATTTTTTGGGATAAAATGCATTTTAATAAGGCATTTTCTCTCTCATCAATTTCCTTATAAAAGTGCCGTTTCCAAGCCAAAAACAAAGGCTTTTTCGGATTGCTTTCTTTCCCCTTGCTTGCAAAACCGACCAAGGAGCTAAGGAGGATCAGGAGGACGACCCCCAACCTGTTGGTAAGCCCTTGACTTTCGTTCTCCTTGATTCCATGGTGGAAATCGAAAGTAAATCATTGATTTCTTCTTATTTCGATCTCCTCTTCAACCCTAGCCAACTTTTACAATCAAAAGCTTAAGGACGAGCCTTAGAGGAGTTTCAAGAGCATCATACACCATTTATGGCGTGATATTGGAGCTTTGGAGCTCAATTGGATGCGGGTTTTATAACTTGAACCCTTTTACATTGTTATTTAACCATTAATCTTGTAATTTCAATGATTCCTTCATTATCTTGATTAATTGCTGGTTGAAAATGGTTAATTCATGAAATCAGAAGTTTTTAGAACTTTAGGGACGAAGCTTTATGATGATGACATCATCATAAGCACACACCTCCTGAAATATCTTCGGAAAACGGTTTGGAAGTTTGGACCAAACGGTTTCACCAAACCGTTTGGTGACCAAACGGTTTGCAAACCATTTAGGAGAAAATGGTTTCAAAACCGTTTGAGGGAGTTGACCAAGGGTTGACCGTTTGATAATCCTGTTCCTAAGTATTTTGGTTGATAACTCACCAAATTTGATGGATTAGTTCCAAAGGAATCGTGAGTTGAAGGCTAATCAATTAGGTAAATCTAATTGGATTAAGTGCTATTTTTCAATCTGATTAACTTGACCTTTTTGGGAAAACGGTTTCAAAACCCTTTGATTGAGTTGAATAAGGGTTTAACATTTGAGATTACTGTTACTAATTATGTTGGTTAATGACTCACCAAATTTTAGGGGTTAGTTCCCAAGAAAAAATGAGTTAAAGGCTAATCAATTAGGCAAACCCTAATTGGAATTAGTGCTGAAATTCCAATGAGTTGTTTTGAAATTTTCGGTTGTTTAGCCCAAACGATTTCAAAACCATTTGGGGATCACCCAAACGGTCTCCAAACCATTTGGGGGTCACCCAAGACCGTTTTTAGGTCTAGGGTCAAGTATGGATATGTGTTTGAAGATCCAAAGATGTGATATAAACCCTAATCGGCCAAGTGCTGATTTTGCAAGTGATTGAGATGATATTTTGGGTGATTGGCCCAAACGGTTTAAAAACCATTTGGGGATCACCCAAACGTTACCCAAGACCATTTGGAGGTCTGGGGTTAAGTATAGTTGACAAATTGAAGGCCAACGGTATCAAATCACTTTGCAGTTTAGTGCTGATTTGTTGATCAACTCAATAGATCAAACCTTGATGAAATTTCACTAGGATCCAAGGTTTGGATGAGACAAACGGTCTGAAGACTGTTTGGAGCTCATACAAACGAGCTCAAGACCGTTTGAGGGTCATACAAGACCGTTTGGAGGTCTAGTGTTAAGCATGGTTGAGAAATTGAAGATCCAATGTCACTAGAGTGAAGTACAATTCAATTCCTGATTTGGTGATTAATCCAATGATCCAAACCTTAATTGGTTGACTTGGATTTTGATGATATGATGGGAAAATAGTCTCAAGACCATTTGGAGGTCATCCAAATGACCTCAAGACCGTTTTGGGTCAGGTCATGCTCAATTTGGATGATGGTTCAATAGTTTCAAAGTAACCAATCTTGCATTGATTAGTGTTGTTGGATTATCGATTCCAAACCCTAATTCAATTGAATCAGACCCTAATTGATGACCAATTGAGGGTCAATTGAGGGTCAAATCAGTTGAAGGTTGACCTATTAAATTAAATTGAAGTATTAGTATAGTTCCAATTGATGATTGGTTCCATGAATTCAATGATTGAAGGAATCAACATTGGAAACCCTAATTCAATTGGATACCTTATGCAATGGAGGTCCAATGTGATTGAATCTTTGAGAATTAAGATGATGAATGTTCTATTGATCCAATGATGATTAGTAATGATAATCAATGAAGGTACAAAGTTTGAAACCCTAATAGTACCTAAGTGATTAGTGTCAATTAAGGAATGAATCCCTAATTGCTTATAGGATCTATAACTTGATACACTATGTTAATCATAGTTGTATGAACTTGATTGAAGGGTTGATGTCACCTAATCAAGTTGAAAGGATGAAAGAATAGAATTCATATATGAATATGATTCATGTGGTGATCTTCTGTAGCACGACCGTGCAAAGGGCCGTGGTGGCTTCACTTTGCACAACCGTGCAAGGTAGCACGACCGTGGTGACTATCCTTTGCACGGCCGTTCTTGGTTGCATGGCCATGGTGCTCTATGTTTAACTTTGAGTTGATTTGAAAGGGACCTAATATGGTCTTTTTGTTAATTCCTAACTTATGGATGAGTCATAGTATTGGCAATGGCTAAATATTCTAAGTGAGTGACTAATGATCATTACCTTACAGGATAAATGTGATGAATTGGTACATAAAGTATTAGGATGGGTAATATCATAATACAAGCTAAGTGTATGAAACTCAAGTAAGATAAAGGTGTTGAGGGAAGTGATACATCAAGATATGATAAATATCACATCCAACACCCCAATACTGGTATACCTTGATGTGTTATAAGTCCAATATAATTGGATGAATAACACATGAGATATGTCATGTCAATGGTTACATTGAGATGAAATGTACCCTGTTGAATGTAGGCCAACATGCCTTATGAAAAGGGTTAATCCAAACCTATAAACTATGATGTAATCATAGTCTGGCAAAGATGAAAGAGAAATTCATGTTGTATGTTGATAATTCATTTAATGATAAATGATGAGAATAATGAAGTATGATTAAAATACTTATTATTCCATAATGATTCCTTGCTATGTGAACCCTAATTCAGGGTAATACTATATGAACCCTAACACATGTTAATTGCTATGTGAATCCCTAATGTAAGGTAAATGCTATGTGAATCTCTAATGCAGGGTAATTTCTATGTGAATCCCTCATGTAGGGTAAATGCTATGTGAATCTCTAATGTAGGGTGATTGCTATGTGAGTCCCTAATGTAGGGTGGTGTTATGTGAAGCTCTAACATAGAGTAATTCTATGTGAAGCTCAAATACAGACTAATAGGTTATGAATATAATAAGATAACCCTTGTATTGCATGGTACTGATATGTAATTCCATCATGATTACTAATCATGCAGATATGATGAGAAGATGAGCATAGCCAGGTATGGGCTATGTTGTTTTGTACATTGAAAATGTTCTATAGACATTATAAGATTTCATATGACTTGTTGCCTATTAAGGGGTAATAAGAGGTGATATGAGCTTTGTGAACTATGTGCAATACTTTGTGTAGCAAGAATTATAATGTCCTTGGTCAGATGACATGAAGGTATGAAGTTACTTAATAAGTGGTAACAAGTGTTCTATGATGAGATAAGGGTCTAAATACCCAAATTCTATAATCATAATGATGAATGTGGTAAGAAGTGGATTTTTACTTGATGAGTTGAGGGATTGACATCCCAATACTCTGAGAAAAGAGTGTGGCTATAGGCCATGAATCCACTATGACAATGCCAGGCTTTAGATATATGATCTAAGCCTGAAGAGAGTTAATGCTGTGATAATGATTCTGTAGTGGATAAATGTTATACATGTTCTTCATATTCCTTAATGGATATGTGATATGATGCTCTTTCAAGTTATAGCTGCAATGTTGAATAAGATTAATATTCTAATCTGTTAGACATTGAAGTAACTGTTGTCAAACAACAATGATTCCTCTTTTCATATGTAACTTCTTAAGCTGCAATAATAATGTTACTGGCGGAGAGTTATATCTCTCGATGGGGCAATTTACAAATGTCTCACCCCCGTGGGAACTACATTTTTATGTGGTCGCGGACGAGGAGACAGAAACCCTTCAGTAAGGGAAGGACATCAGCATCAGAAGTAACAGCAGTGAAGTCTCTGGTGGAGACACTGGCTGTTTTGCCATGTATAGATGTATATAAAGTCCTATGTGTCGTCTCTGTACTCTCAGGTCCTCGGAGTAGTAATTAGTGCTTTTGAGATTTTGTCTCAATGCCTCAAGATTTTGAACTGTCTGTGTTTAGCTTGACAGGACAGTTAATGCTTGTAATTCTCAAAAGGAGATGATACATAATATGTACCTGTGAACAAGAATGTAATTGTGTTACTTTTGTTCTATGTGAGAAAGTTTTTACTTGATGGATCTTTTGATAAAAAGGTTTTAATTTTTAGTGATATTTGGTAATCCGCTGCTTAATGAATGCTTCCGCATTAGTTAATCTTGTTTTTACGAGACGGTCATTACAATTAAGTGGTATCAGAGCTCTAGGTTCGCTGAGTCTACAGAGACATAGGACTAAGGTTGTAGAGTCTGTTCTAAGTGTCTTCCAATTTATCTGATAGTATCTTCTGCTCACATAGGAGAAGAAGAACTTGAAAATGACTGGAGAACACGAGGAACACATTGCTAAGGGCAATGTTGTTGCACCAGGAGAGGGCGCATGGGACCAGGCAAGAGGAGAACAAGTGCCTGAGAATCCCCATTAAGACCTGATCTGGATAGAGAATCCTATGATCATGCTCTTGTTGGGCAGATTAGGGCAACAATAATGCATATAGTGGACTGGATACTAGCCTTACGATCTAGGTTATCAATCCTTAATACAGAAAGTTTGAGCTTTAAAAGAGTTCCTAAATGACTTAGTCATGTTGGAACAAGGGAAAATCATGTGTGTATAACGATATGAAAAGCAAGGAATATGATAGCATGTAAGTGCATACTACTTGATCTCATTATTTGTAAACCCTGTCCATGTATACAACTATTGATGATAAAGTGAGTATGGAAACTCTTAGATTGGTATCTTTTTGATTGCCCTGATCAAGCAATCATTCTGAAACAATCTAGAGAGTATAATGAAACCAATAGGGGAAAGCTATGTGACATCCTCAACAAAAAGGGAAAAGCTATGTGACATTCCCAACCAATAGGGGAAAGCTATGTGACATCCCCAACAAAAAGGGAAGAGCTATGTGACATTCCCAACCAATAGGGGAAAGATATGTGACATCCACAACAAAAAGGGAAAAGCTATGTGACATTCCCAACCAATAGGGGAAAGCTATGTGACATCCCCAACAAAAAGGAAAAGCTATGTGAACATTCCCAACTAAAAAGGAAAAGCTATGTGACATCCCCAACAAAAAGGGAAAAGCTATGTGACATTCCCAACCAATAGGGGAAAGCTATGTGACATCCCCAACAAAAAGGAAAAGCTACGTGAACATTCCCAACTAAAAAGGAAAAGCTATGTGAACATTCCCAACAAAAAAGAAAAGCTATGTGAATATTCCCAACCAAAAAGAAGAGCTATGTGAACATTCTCCACTAAAAAGGAAAATCTATGTGAACATTCCCAACAAAAAGTAAAAGCTATGTGAACATTCCCAACCAACTAGAAGAGCTATGTGAACATTCTCAACTAAAAGGAAAATCTATGTGAACATTCCCACCAAAAAGGAAAAGCTATGTGAACATTCCCAACAAAAAGGAAAAGCTATGTGAACATTCCCAACCAAAAGGAAAAGCTATGTGAACATTCCCAACTAAAAAGGAAAAGCTATGTGAACATTCCCAACTAAAAAGGAAAAGCTATGTGAACATTTCCAACATAGAGTTTTCTAAGTGAACTTTCCTAAACGAATAAAGGATTGCTGAGTAAATTATCTTGTTAGACATATATGTTTTTTTTCCTTTGATAAATGTTCTTAGGGGATGATAGATGTATGTTCTTTTATGTTTCTTCCTTTTAATGATATGGACATCATATGTTAGGGGTTTATGCTTTGCATAAACAATAAACATTGATAAGGTTGAATTAATGAAAGGAAATTTGTGTGAACTACAGACCCATGGTATCTCCATAACATTAAGATGAGATGTGGAGACTTGAGGGCATGATTAATGAATAATCTGTCCCTCCTTTTCCTGGGATTTCGAGGACGAAATCCTTGTTAGGGGTTTATAATTTGTAACATCCCTGACCTGGGTTATGAATTAACCCTAGATGTTTTGCTTAATAAGGTTGAGTATATTCTTAATCTTATCTTGGGAAAAGTAATTAGGGCTCATGAGAAACTTATGTTTCAATTTTGGTCATGTTTGAACAATGTTGAAGCAATGTTTGCTTATTTTGGACTAAAGTGCAAATTACCCAGGTCAAGGGGTTAAATTGCAAATGTTGCATGATAAGATGTTCCTATGATGTTGAGACATCATAAGAATGAATATAATGTAGTGGTATGGTTCTCACAAGCTTGGGCACCAAGATTAAGCTTGTAAAGCAATGTTTATGCATTAAAACCCAGTTTTGGTGTAATGTGTAATTTACCCAAAACCTAGGGTTCAATATGCAAATTAACACTTCATAAAGGTCCTTAATGTTTCTTGGCATCATGTAGAGAAAATAAAATGAGAGGGGCATCTCATTTGAATTAAGTTGGAGGAGAGAGAATCTTGATATTAAAATAATCAAGATTTAATCTTAAGTGAAACCCTAATTCAATTTAGGGCAAAAATGAATGTATTAATTAAAGGGCCTTCAACCAAAATGTTATTGGTTTATTTTGAATAAGGATGAACGTTCTTTTGCCAAGATAAGGAACGAAAATATCTTAAGTAGGTGAAACTCCACTCACCTTATTATAAAGGAAAGTAATTCCTACTCACATATGAGATATTAATATAATAATCATTAAGGTGCTTAATTTGTTTTTCTTTAAATCATGTATAATTGAGAGGAATATGAGGCAATTAAGATAGCCTCGTATCCAAGGAGTTGAGGGGGAAGAGGCAACACCATTTTTTGGGATTAAATGCATTTTAATAAGTCATTTTCTCTCTCATCAATTTCCTTATAAAAGTGCCCTTTCCAAGCAAAAAACAAAGGCTTTTTCGGATTTATTTCTTTCCCCTTGCTTGCAAAACTGACCAAGGAGCTAGGGTGGAGCAGGAGGACGACCCCCAACCTGTTGGTAAGCCCTTGACCTTCGTTCTCCTTGATTCCATTGTGGAAATCGAAAGTAAATCATTGATTTCTTCTTATTTCGATCTCCTCTTCAACCCTAGCCAACTTTTACAATCAAAAGCTTAAGGAAGAGCCTAAGGGGAGTTGCAAGAGCTTCATCCACCATTGATGGCATGAGCTTGGAGATTTGGAGCTCAATTGGAGGTGGGTTTTATAACTTGAACCCTTTTACATTGTTATTCAACCATTAATCTTGTAATTTCAATGATTCCTTCATTATCTTGATTAATTTTTGGTTGAAAATGGTTAATTCATGAAATCAGAAGTTTTTAGAACTTCAGGGACGAATCTTGATGATGATGACATCATCATAAGCACACACCTACTCAAATATCTTGGGCAAACGGTTTGGATGTTTGGACCAAACGGTTTCACCAAACCGTTTGGTGACCAAACAGTTTGCAAACCGTTTAGTAGAAAACGGTTTCAAAACCGTTTGAGGGAGTTGACCAAGGGTTGACCGTTTGATAATCCTGTTCCTAATTATGTTGGTTGATAACTCACCAAATTTTATGGATTATTTCCAAAGGAATCGTGAGTTGAAGGCTAATCAATTAGGTAAATCTAATTGGATTAAGTGCTGTTTTTCAATCTGATTAACTTGACCCTTTTGGGAAAACGATTTCAAAACCATTTGAGTGAGTTGAAAAAGGGTTTACCGTTTGATATTACTGTTACTTATTATGTTGTTTAATGACTCACCAAATTTTAGGGGTTAATGCCCAAGGAATCATGAGTTAAAGGCTAATCAATTAGGCAAACCCTAATTGGAATTAGTGCTGAAATTCCAATGAGTTGTTTTGAAATTTTGGGTTGTTTATCCCAAACGGTTTCAAAACCGTTTGGGGATCACCCAAACGGTCTCAAAACCGTTTGGGGGTCACCCAAGACCGTTTGGAGGTCTAGGGTCAAGTATGAATATGTGTTTGAAGATCCCAAGATGTGGTATAAACCCTAATCGGCTAAGTGCTGATTTTGCAAGTGATTGAGATGATGTTTTGGGTCGATTGGCCCAAACAGTTTCAAAACCATTTGGGGATCACCCAAACGGTTTCCAGACCATTTGGGGATCACCCAAGACCGTTTGGTGGTATGGGGTTAAGTATAGTTGACAAATTGAAGGTCCAAAGGTATCAAATCACTTTGCAGTTAAGGGCTGATTTGTTGATCAACTCAATAGATCAAACCTTGATGAAATTTCACTAGGATCCAAGGTTTGGATGAGCCAAACGGTCTCAAGACCGTTTGGAGATCATCCAAACGGTCTCAATACCATTTGGGGGTCATCCAAGACCGTTTGGAGGTCTAGTGTTAAGCATGGTTGAGCAATTGAAGATCCAATGTCACTAGAGTGAAGTACAATTCAATTGCTGATTTGGTGATCAATCCAATGATCCAAACCTTAATTGGTTGACTTGGATTTTGATGATATGATGGGAAAACGGTCTCAACACCGTTTGTAGGTCATCCAAACGACCTCAAGACCGTTTGGGGTCAGGTCATTCTCAATTTGGATGATGGTTCAATAGTTTCAAAGTAACCTATCTTGCATTGATTAGTGTTGTTGGATCATCGATTCCAAACCCTAATTCAATTGAATCAGACCCTAATTGATGACCAATTGAGGGTCAATTGAGGGTCAAATCAGTTGAAGGATGACCTATTAAACTCAATTGAAGTATGAGTATAGGTCTAATTGATGATTGGTTCCATGAATTCAATGATGAAGGAATCAACATTGGAAACCCTAATTCAATTGGATACCTTATGTAATGGAGGTCCAATGTGATTGAATCTTTGAGAATTAACATGATGAATGTTCTATTGATCCAATGATGATTAATAATGATAATCAATGAAGTTACAAAGGTTTAAACCCTAATAGTACCTAAGTGATTAGTGTCAATTAAGGGATGAATCCATAATTGCTTATAGGATCAATAACTTGATACACTATGTTAACCATAGTTGTATGAACTTGATTGAAGGGTTGATGTGACCTAATCAAGTTGAAAGGATGAAAGAATAGAATTCATATATGAATATGATTCATGTGGTGATCTTCTGTAGCACGACCGTGCAAGGTAGCACAACCGTGGTGGCTTTACTTTGCACGACCGTGGTGACTATCCTTTGCACGACCATTATTGGTTGCACGGCCATGGTGCTCTATGTTTAACTTTGAGTTGATTTGAAAGGGACCTAATATGGTCTTTTTGTTAATTCCTAACTTATCGATGAGTCATAGTATTGGAAATGGATGTATATTCTAAGTGAGTGACTAATGATCACTACCTTACAGGATAAATGTGATGAACTGGTACATAACGTATTAGGATGGGTAATACCCTAATACAAGCTAAGTGTATGAAACTCAAGTAAGATAAATGTGTTGAGGGAAGTTATACATCAAGATATGATAAATATCACATCCAACCCCCCAATACTGGTATACCTTGATGTGTTATAAGTCCAATATAATTGGATGAATAACACATGAGATATGTCATGTCAATGGTTACATTGAGATGAAATGTACCCTGTTGAATGTAGGCCAACATGCCTTATGAAAAGGGTTAATCCAAACCTATAAACTATGATGTAATCATAGTCTGGCAAAGATGAAATAGAAATTCATGTTGTGTGTTGATAATTCATTTAATGATAAATGATGAGAATAATGAAGTATGATTAAAATACTTATTATTCCATAATGATTCCTTGCTATGTGAACCCTAATACATGGTAATACTATATGAACCCTAACAAAGGGTAATTGCTTTGTGAATCCCTAATGTAGGGTAAATGCTATGTGAATCTCTAATGCAAGGTAATTGCTATGTGAATCCATAATGTAGGGTAAATGCTATGTGAATCTCTAATGTAGGGTGATTGCTATGTGAGTCCCTAATGCAGGGTGGTGTTATGTGAAGCTCTAACATAGACTAATTCTATGTGAAGCTCAAATACAGACTAATGGGTTATGAATATAATAAGATAACACTTGTATTGCATGGTTCTGATATGTAATTGCATCATGATTACTAATCATGTAGATATGATGAGAAGATGAGCATAGCCAGGTATGGGCTATGATGTTCTGTACATTGAAAATGTTCTATAGACCTTATAAGCTTTCATATGTTTTGTTGCCTATTAAGGGGTAATAAGAGGTGATATGATCTTTGTGAACTATGTGCAATACTTTGTGTAGCAAGAATTATAATTTCCTTGGTCAGATGACCTGAAGGTATGAAGTTACTTAATAAGTGGTAACACGTGTTCTATGATGAGATAAGGGTTTAAATACCCAAATTCTATAATCATAATGATGAATGTGTTAAGAAGTGGATTTGTACTTGATGAGTTGAGGGATTGAGATCCCAATACTCTGAGAAAAGAGTGTGGCTACAGGCCATGAGTCCACTATGACAATTCCAAGCTTTGGATATATGATCTAAGCCTGAAGAGAGTTAATGCTGTGATAATGATTCTGTAGTGGATAAATGTTATACATGTTCTTCATATTCCCTAATGGATATGTGATATGATGCTCTTTTAAGTTATAGCTGCAATGTTGAATAAGATTAATATTCTAATCTGTTAGAGAGTTATATCTCTCGCTGGGGAAATTTACAATTGTCTCACCCCCGTGGGACTACATTTTTAGGTGGTCGCAGACGAGGAGATAGAAACCCTTCAGTAAGGGAAGGACAACAGCAGCAGAAGTAACAGTAGTGAAGTCTTAGGTGGAGACACTGACTGTTTTCCATGTATAGATGTATATAAAGTCCTATGTGTCGTCTCTGTACTCTCAGGTCCTTGGAGTAGTAATTAGTGCTTTCGAGATTTTGGATCAATGCCTCAAGATTTTGAACTATTTGTGTTTAGCTTGACAGGACAGTTAATGCTTGTAATTCTCAAAAGGAGATGATACAAAATATGTACCTGTGAACAAGAATGTAATTGTGTTACTTTTGTTCTATGTGAAAAAGTTTTTACTTGATGGATCTTTTGATAAAAAGGTTTTAATTTTTAGTGATTTTTGGTAATCCACTGCTTAATGAACGCTTCCACATTAGTTAATCTTGTTTTCGCGAGACGGTCGTTACAGGGATGATCTCTGAAAGCCTTGACTCCCCCTCTAATTATAGGAGGGATAGAGTCAAGATTTCCAGATCAAGTGGGAGTTGAAGAGATAAAATTTCATGAATTTTCTAGAAACTATGAACCATGAAATGATCTGTTGACACCTAAATTGATTGGTCACATGTGAAATGATAGGTTCAACACTTAAACCAGTCTATTCACTTGCTTTCCAATTTTCAATCACATTGCCTTTCAATATTCAATTAATTCTTAATATGACGTCAACATCAATACTTGATCCAATTGTATTGATCATTGAACCAGGTAGTTCACAAGTTGAATAGGTCATTTCAAATGTTGAACTGATTCATTCACTAACTGACCCGATCGATTCACACCCTAGTCAGGCAATATTCAAACAATGTAGTTAAAAATTGACTTCACAGTTGAATCAAATGATTTAACACTTGAACTAGTCAATTCAGAGTCATGTCAATCAATCATTACTTAAATTGAATACCTAAACATTTTAGTAATCAAGGTAAACCATATTCATGAGTAAACTCCTATTCTAAGTGTATCCTATGTGTGTGATTCTATAGGTCCCAAGTTACATTGGAAGCAAATGTCCATAACCTATTTATGACATCATAAGCAATGAACGATATCTAACAACAGATCATTGCTACCCAAGTAACTAAAAAGTTGGAGAACAACTTCAACCTACAATTTGGATTAATGTTACAATGATTGTATAGTTCTTTTGTCTCTGATATCCATATTGAACTCGAGGCATGGAATCTTCATCCTCTTATACGTTTCAATCCATGTTCCATGAACTGGAGTAGACTGTATGAGATGCATGTGAGCTCACATATCACATATTGGGTCACATGAGTATGGCCATATATTTCTTAGTTTTGCTTATCAAGTGGCATGGATATCAATCTCCTGTATAAGGGATAAATCCCATCCATATCTCTCACACTCAATCCCCATGTATCGCAATGTACCCGGGCATCACCTTATGGCAACCCTTATTCAAGATCACATTGGATGATGTCAAAGTACATCGAATGACATGTGACGAGTGTAGTGAATTCAAGTCTAAGAACTACAATCACCACTATCACTACGAGAGCTAATTCTAACTACCATTCCATGGTCTCCATGTAACGATCTCAAGGCGGGTCTATCTAATAACTATTCTCTAACATGTACCTATGTGTGGTTTGATACAACATATCATGACTGATGATATTTTTTTCATCAACCAACACACTCTAGTCTTGTGTATCACTATTGTCTATTTTTATTCCTCAATATTATCTGATAAGGGACATAACGAGAATGCATGTATTGTTATCATACATATGATCTCAGGTCCTCAACCTGAAGACATATGCCATTAAATTACATCATTCTTTAGACATCTACTATGTCTGTGTCATCATATCATGATTGAGACAAACATAATATATAAAATTACCTTTTATCATTATCAAATCAGGTATCTAATTTTCCATTACAACTATGGTATGATTGGCTCTCTGGACATATATACACCAATAGACTCCCACTTTTTCTTAGAGTCAATTACCCACAAATTTTATTACAAGTGATCTTATCCATCATGTTTCTGCTACACAAGTGCTTTTATAGAGGGTTAGCAACATTTACTTATACTTGGTATTTTGCAAGTTTTCACATCTCCTTGCTTTACGATCTCTCATATGAGATGGAATTATGGTAGTATGTTATCTATAGATTTTGCCTAACCAGTAGCTCCATTGTTGTCATTGTATTTATACTGTGTCATCAAAGGTTGGAACCTCCCACAAGTTCATCCAAACAAACTTCTTGATCCATAGTATCCTATGTTGTTCACAAAACAACAAGATGCTCAACTTATATTGTAGAATTAACAAGTGTCTCATGCTCTTCTAGATTGCGTCTCTATTTTAAGGTCAAATACAATTTTAGATTGTCATCATTAATTTTATTTTTTAGTTTGGAATCTTGCATTGGTGTAACCCTTTACACCTAGTTCTTCCTTATTACCATCACTTAAGGTTCAAATCCTTTTAGTGCTTTTCAAGCACTTAAGGATGTTCTATATGGAAGTCTAGTGACCTTCACTAGGATCTGATAGATATCCTCTCATCATGTCCAATACATACAATACAATGACATAAACATGACATATTCAATTGCGAATACATATGGCATATTATTCATGTTTTCCCATTCTTCACAAGATCTAGGACTCTAGTCTCTTGAGAGACTATTCCCATGGGTCATGGATAGATTTTCTCTCATTAAATTTTGCATGCTGACCCCCTTCAACATCTTGCCAATGTATGTGATCTCCCTTAGGTCAAGAAGCTTTCTATATCTATCACTATAGATCTCAATTCCTAAGATACAAGATTCTTCTCCTAAACCCATGAGAGCGAAGGTACTTTCCTTTCCAGGTTTTAACATTTGTAGTATAAGGATGTTATTCCCCATCATTAAGTGGAATATAGATATTCTCCCACTAAATTCTTGTAATCACAATTCCATCTTTGTTTTGAGTAAAGTCAAACTCTTTGACTATATTGTCAAATCAAATATTACAGCTCTGAGAGGCTTGCTTCAATTCATAGATTGATCTTTGTAGCTTATAGACTTTACTTATAATAACTGAATTTATAAAACCTTTAGGCTGTGTCATTCACACATCCTAATAATTATATCCATTAAGAAATGTGGTTTTAACATCCATATGCCAAATCTCATAGTCATAATAAGTAGTAATGAAAAGCATTATCCTGATGGGTTTAACCATGGCAACTAATGAAAAGATTTTTTTATGTTCAACCGCTTGAACTTGTTTGAAATCCTTTACAACCAATCTACCTTTATAGGTTTGTACATTACCATCTATATTGGTATTCTTCTTGAAGACCCAATTCTATGGATCCATCAAGGTCATACGTTGTTGGTGTACATGGATTCCATATTGTATACAATGGCTTTAGGCCATTTCTCATACTCTGGTCCCTCAATAGCATCTAGGTAGGTTTGTTTGCTCATCATCTATGACCAACTTTCTACCTTCTTGATCTATAAGATATCCTAATCGTTCAATATCAAGATGGATCTAATATATCTATGAGGTTTTGTGTTAGATAAGGAACTTGAGATTCCACACCAATTTGTGATTCTCCGTGTTCCTACTGTACCTCTTTAGGTTCAATGTTTTCTTGTTGGTCTTGAACTTTTCAAGCTTTTCTACCACTGATTCCGTTGGAATGAAATTCCTCTTAAGGAATTCAACCATCATAGTAACAAACACTTTTGTCATCAGATTCGATTATAAAAGTAGTATTCAACAGAACAACATTTATGTGATTTTGTAGATAAATCCTTTAAGAAACTATTTTCTTATATAAGCCTTCATTCCTACCATTTATAAAAGACATATCGGGAACCTCCCATGTCATATCATATATGGTGTATTTTTTAACCACTTTATACGATACATTATTTCAGTGTAAAGCATGTGACAAAAAGGAAATTGGAAGATTAACTACATTTGTTGATAATCACACCATGGCTTAACATGGTGTGATACCTTCTTTTTGATACATCATTATGTTTCCGGTGGAGTTCATTGTGATATAGTGTCATGGTCTCCCAGAAGGTCCTCAAACTCTCTATTTAAAATATTTAAACATCGATCATATCTAAGTGTCTTAATACTTTTACCAAGCTAGTTATGTACTTCATTCATGATATCCTTGAAAAATTAAAGAGATTTAGACTTGTATTCGATTAAATACAATCTAGCATATCTACTGAGATCATCAATAAATAAAATGATGTACTATTAAACCCCTATAGAATTTATCCAAAAAGGTCTATATACATTAGTATGTATGTGCCCTAATAGAATGCTTGGTCTCCCATTACATCCAGTCAAAGGTGCTTTTTTCATATTGCCCAATAAATAACACTTGCATGTCTCTATTGGTTCATTAACCAAAAGAGTCTAGACAACCATCATTATGGATTCTAGAAATGCATTTCTCATTTATGTGATCAAGATGACAATGCTATATGTATTCATTATTTGAGTCATTCAACATATGTGTTATACATATCCGTCTTTAGAACTATTAAATATAGTTCATGAGACATAGGGCACTACCACAAAAGTTTTTTTTTAAAATGAAACATCAATTTATTCACAATATTCTTGTCCATAGAAGATACATGATGTATTCAGTAATAGCTGGTAAATAATACCAATTCACTAATTCTATTACTTGCCCATCAGAAGAATGTTGGATTCCAACTAGAGTGACAACAACTCTTGCTCCACACAATTCTAGCTTACTTTTTATCAGGTCTTGAAGTGGAGATCTCTATCTCCTTCTTCTTCATGAGTTCCTCTATATAAAGTGAGCAGTTACTTTTTCGGTGTCCAGGATAGAGATAGTGGTGGAACTTTCCTTCCTTATATATTTCTCCCATAGCTTTCGGTGCAGGAGACTTTGATTTCTGGCTAGCTTTTGAACTCTTCTTAGATTTTCCTTTTCCATCGTAGTTCCCTTTACTGATCATCATCATAGATTTGGGTTTGTCCTTCTTCATCTGTTCTTTAACTATCCTCAATATGCCAAGTAATTCTGACAATGGCTTGTCAAAATTATTCATTTTGTAGTTCATGACAAACTAGATGTATGATTCTGGCAATGACTGAAGAATCACATTTGTGGCCAACTCTTGACCCAAGGGAAATACTATCTATAAAGGTTCTCTACATGCCTAATAAATTTGAATGTATGAGGACCTACTAGATCTCCTTCATCCATATTGCACTTGAACAATGCCTTTGAGACATCATATCTCTATTGTCTTGCCTAATCTTGGTACATGTTCTTAAGCTGTGTTACCATCTCAATACCATCCATGTTCTCATGTTATCTCTACAATTCATAGTTCATTAAGCACATCATCAATCACTTTCCATCCATGACATCTTCAGAGTGCTTCTTGTAAGCATCCCTATTAGCTTAGGCGCGGTAGAAGTAAGGTTCATCTAGCTATGGTGTCTCTAGGACATAGAGCATGCACTCTTGAGTGAGAACGATTCTCAATGTCTAGAACCAATCATGGAAGTTGTTCTGATTCACCTTGTTTTTCTAAAGGTTTGATTGTAAAGAAAACATGTTTGTGTTTTCCATTAGATTCTACAAAAGGAAATTTGCAATTTTGTCAAGACACTTTTGATTTGATTCGATAATATTGAAAATTTTAATTATTCCTTTATTTATTATTGATACCACTATTTTGTCAAATTGATAACACTCACTACCAATTTAATATATTGGAACATACAACCTTCTAGTGAGCCAAGATCAATATTTCATCAAATCATGAGTCATCTATGGTTGATCTCCCACAATTTGACAATTTCGGTAGTCAACATTTGTCAATTGCATCTCATGCAACTCTTGGATAAATGGTGTGCATAAATCCTTATCACAATCCATCTTCATGTTTCTAGGGACTTGATTTCGTTAAGGTGACCTAATTATGTCTGACCCAAAAGACAACATGATAGAATATGCACCCTGCTTTGGAAGATCTACATATCTATTATCACACTTCTATAAGATAGACGGTGTACCATGCTTTGGCATAACTTATGCTTAGTCAATCAAGCTTTTCATGTGTGCTGCCTATGGAAAGAATCTAAGGCTTAATATCTATTGAGGAGTTTTTATATATAAATACATATACATATCCAATCACCATATACTTATAGTATGTATCATATACATTCTATATCCACAAATGAGAAACATGCAATAAAAAATATACAAGCAATGGTTATGGCCATACTAATGCAATTCTTTGAAGCCACAAAGTATTACTACCACCTAACGTCCCTCATATGTAGCAACCTATACTATGCAACTTTCTCCAGCCCGATTAGTCATCTGAACCCTTCCGTCAATTAGTTGTCCTTCATGTTGATCAGTTGTCTCCTCCTATCTATTGGCCTCCTCAGTTCTCCAGTCGATCAACTTGAATTGACTCATGTAGAACATCTTCTCATACCAAAATATAAATTAAAACTATCCTATTCCATATTACATTGTAAAAAGGAAAATATCGAGTTACATTCGAGGAGAATATAGGAAGAAGAGCATTAGTTTAGATTTGGTAGGGAGAGGAGAGGCTCAATATGCAAATCAAGTGATAATAGGAAATAAACCAAACAACCATGCATACAGTTCACAAGGGTTTTGGCTATAACCATGCATACAACCACCATCAAAACACTTTTAGGGTTATGTGTATATATTGCATATATATGTATTTGGATTATATGTGATATTTAATTGGATATGCATATTAATAATTTTAATATTTGCATTGTATGTAATAAAATAATCTGACCATGTTGATTTAAATTTGTATACACCATAAATTGACGTGTCTCTCATACCACTATAGGGAAATCAAGACAACAAATAAGGCAACAAAAACAAAAATTAGTGCCCGTTATCCAAACCAGCATATCATGTCAACAACAATGTATCTAGGAAAGAAGGTTGTAAGAGATATACTTGGTCTTGGAGAAAGTCCAGTGACTTAATCTTGTAGCGGTGTGCTTCTATTGCAAGTAGCACTTGGACAACTGGAAACAATGACCTCCTAGTGAATAACCATAGACGTGATTATTGTTATCCTCCTAGTGGATGAAAATGGCCTCCATGCCTCTATGTAGTCCACACAGACCACATCAAATTCTATGTTGGTCTACCAGAGCCAATAGGAAGGAGTTGTCCCTTCGAATGTCAACCTATTAAGGTTGATGTTCTCTCCCATGTTGTCTCTCCCTTGTTGCCCCTCCCTTTTATGGGTAGGACTTGTCTAGGATCTATATCTACCACAACTAGAGATAACAACATTTGGAATGATCTCTACAAGCCTTGAATACGACTCTATTTATAGTAGGGCTAGGGTTAGCATTTCCAAATTAATTGGGAGTCAAAGAGATGGAATTTCATGAATTTTCTAGAAGTTGTGAACCACAAAATGATTGGTTCACACCTGGACTGATTGGTTCACATGTGAAAATGATTAATTCCACACCCGAACCAAACATTTCACATGTGAAGATTAGTTGAACACTTGAACTGGTCGGTTCACTTGCTTTCCTATTTTCAATCACTTTGCTTTCAATATTTGATTAATGCACAACAATACGTCATCATGATCGCACCTGATGATGTATTGTTGTGCATTAATCAAATATTGAAAGTAAAGTGATTGAAAATACTTGAACGTGTCTGTCAATACATTGATAACTTGGTGCGGGAAAAGAAGTGGACACCAGTCCAATTGTATAACAAGGGACCCAAGATATCACATCTTTGCTTTGCCGACGACCTTCTTCTTTTTACAAAGGCAGACGTTGCTGAAATTAAAATAGTGATGGATTGCTTTAACAAATTCGGTGCTGTCTCTGGCCAGGTGATCTCGGTTAACAAATCATGTATCCATTTTTCCAAGAGCGTCCCATCAAGACTAAGAAAGAGCATATGCAGAGTGAGTGGTTTTACCCATTCTAAGAACATGGGAAAATACTTGGGGGTACCACTTATTCACGGTAGGGTGAAGAAGGACACATATGGTAATATCCTTGAGAAGGTCACAAACAATATCAACTCATGGTCAGCTAGAACCTTGAGTCCGGCAGGAAGGGTGTGCTTAGCCAAAGCGACTCTCACGGCGATCCCTACCTACACAATGCAGACAGCAGTGTTGCCAACAAAGATATGTGAGCGTATAGACAGCAGCATCAGATCCTTCGTGTGGGGCGGAAGCCAGAAGAAACATGCCTTATCGTTGGTGGCCTGGAATAAGATTACTTGTGACAAGAAGCATGGTGGTCTGGGTTTGATTTCGATGAGAGACCTGAACCAAGCCTTGATATACAAACATGCCTGGGATTTGAGTTCACACAGGAATTCCCTTTGGTGTGAGGGTTTACTGAAGAAGTACATGCAGTTCAATGGGGGTTGCATACCCAATGTTTCTAGACTGGGTCGTGCTGTGCTACAGGGTAAATCCTTCATTCTCGAAAATTCAGTTATGATCCCTATGAACGGCAGAGATACAAGTGTGTGGTTTGACAGATGGTGGGGCAGCAAAACACTTTTGAAGGACTTCGCCACAAAACCTATACCGGAGGAGTTACTAGATCTGAAAGTTTCCTGCCTTGTAAACTTGGAAGGTAAATGGGATGAGGAGTTCTTGAAGGAGTGGCTTCCATACGACATAGTGAAGAAGGTGCTACTTATAGCCACCCCGCTGAATACCAATGCTCAAGACACCCGGGCCTGGTGTCACACTGACGCAGGCTTATTTACTACCAGAAGTGCCTATGAGATCATCAGGTCGGCAAAGGATGTAAGAACTGATGGAAAATGGGATTTAGTGTGGACAATGAAAGCTAGTATGAAAATAAAGTTCTTCTTCTGGCTCATAGGACACAATGCCCTATTAACGAACAGCAGAAGAGTTGCTCGCAACTTGACTATGAGCAGCCACTGCCCGATATGTGGTCTACAGGAGGAAACTATTCTCCATGCCTTGAGGGACTGTGAGCAGGCTGCGCAGGTTTGGAAGGGGATCATAAGTCATAGGTATTGGGATCAATTTTTTAGAGAGCAAATTACTTGGAACTGGCTACAAAATAATTTGAATACCCCTGCACCTCATTGCATTCAGTTCGCCACCGGCTGCTGGCAACTCTGGAAACACCGGAACCTACAGGTTTTTGAAAAAAAGAAGCTATGTGTGACCCACCTGAAAAACCTTATTGTCAAAGAAGTACTTATAACCACAAAGGCATGGATTTCTGATCATCCGCAAAAACTAAATGAGAGTAATCACATTGGCTGGACTAGACCGAAGCAAGGCACGTTGAAGATCAATACTGACGCCGCCTTCAATACGACAACCCGAAGAGCTGCTATTGCTGGAGTATTCCGGGATGATAGAGGCCAATGGCGTGGTGGTTGGGGCAGGACCATTCAAGCTGATAGTGCTCTTGAAGCTGAAACTCGAGCGGTTGAGCTTGCTGTCGAGATCGGACAAGACCTAGACTGTGATAATATTTGCATTGAAACAGATTGCATGAATGCTAAGATGGTTATTTATGACGAAGGCCCAAGTTTCCCAAAGTTATCCAGATGGACTATTGCAGTGCGAAGTGGGATGAAACCAGGTTGGTACTACGCACACACTAAACGTGAGGGGAATAGGGTTGCAGACCAACTAGCTAAATTCCATATCAAAAACAACCGTGGCTCTTATTACTATAGGAGTCCACCTAATCACATTGTTGACCTAGTCAACATGGATATCTGTAATGGTAGTAGTACTACCAAGTTTAATTCTGTTTTGAGTAGTTTAAATTGTAATAGTTTGCTTCAGCTTGCAAGAGAGGGGCGAGATGAATAAAAAGGCCCTCTGACTTCTCCAAAAAAAAAAAACAATACGTCATCATTAATCCTTGATCCAATCATACTGATCATTGAATTGGGCAGTTCACAAGTTGAACCAACAGTTTCAGACCTTGAACCGATCGGTTCAATAACTAAACCAGTTGATTCATGCCCCAATGTAGTTTAAATTGACCTGACACTTGAATCGATTGATTCAACACTTGATTTGGTCTGTTCATAATCTTATCAGTCATTCATTGTTTAAATTGAATACCTAAACACTTTAGTAATCAAGTTAAACCATATTCATGAGTAAAATCCTATTCCAGGTGCATCTTATGCTGCTATGCATGTGACCCTATAGGTACCAAGTTATGTTGGCAGTGAATGTTCATAACCAATTTATGACATCACAAACTATGAACAATATCTAGCGATACATAATTGATACCCAAGTTATTTGAAAGTTGGAGAACAACTTCAACATACAATCCTTGATCAATGGTACTATGATCGTATAGTTTCTTTGTCTCTAATATCCAGATTGAACTCGAGGCATGGAATTGTCATCCTCTTAAATGTTCAATCTATGTTCCTTGAACTAGAGAAGATTGTATGAGATGCATGTGATCTCACATATCATATATTGAGTCACATGAGAATGGTAATACATTTCTCAGTCTCTCTTATCAAGTGGACTAGATACCAATCTCCTATACGAGGGACAAATCCCATCTACATCACTCACATTCAATCCCCATGTGTCACAATGTACCCGAACATCACCTTTATGGAAACCCTTATTCAAGGTCATGTTGGATGATGTCAAAATACAATGAACAACATGTGATAAGTGTAGTGACTTCAGTGCTAAGAAATACAATCACCACAATCACAAAAAGAGTTGGTTCTGACTACAATTCCATTGTCTCCATGTATCACTCTCAAGGTGGGTCTATTTGATACAATGTTCTCTAACATGTACGTATGTCTTTGGTTTGATAACACATATCGTGATTGATGAGATTTTGTCAATAACCAATACACATTCTAGTCTACTATTGTCTATTTTTCTTCCTTAGTAATATTTGACTAGGGACATAAAAAGAATGTATGTACTCTTATCATACATATGATCTCATTGTTCTGGTCCTCATCCTGAAGTCATATGTCATTGAGTAACATCATTATTCAGACATCTACTTTGTCTGTGTCAACATCTCATGATTGAGACAAACATAATAAATTGAATTACCTTTTATAATGATCAAATCAGGTATCTAATTCCCCATTACAATCATCATACAACAATCTCCCTGGGAATATATATACCAACAACTTTCAACTTACACAATTTTTCATATGCTGCTGAATGAATGTTTTCTCCTATTCATTGTGTTGGCCTACCAAAACTACACCATAAAACTATACAACTCCTCCAAAATATTATTGGGCACATAAAACACACTCACATATAGGAGGGAATAGCTTGCATGACCGATTTTGGAAGAACTTCCTTGCCCATTTGACTTAAAAATTGTTCCTTACAACCCTTTAGCTTGTTCCAAAATCTATCCTTGAGTTCTTTAAATACCTCTTTCAAAGGCGTTCTGATGACCGTGGGAAGGCTAGGGTACTTTTCACGTCTCTAAACTTGGTTTATTTTGAGGGTATCAATAATGGGAAGGATGATTGAATCATGTGAAGTCTTGCAGAAGACCACCTCCAATTTAGAGAAATTAATTTTTAAAAGTCATGATGGAGAGACATATATTACAATTATCTTAGATCTTCCTTTATACGATCCTTAAGTTGCCATCCCAACTAACCTCATCTCATAGAAGAGATACTTTAGGAGTGGCAAAAAACAATAAATTGGAGCACATCGCCAGGAAGCTGACTCCTAAGGTTTTTTTCATGCTACTTCATCTCTTGCTTAAATGACATCTAAGCTTGCATGGAAAGATGGAGGGAAGCAAACGAGCAATCCAGAACTGACCAGACCCATCTTAAGGGAGATGAGAGATCTCTAAGAATGACATCATGCTAGCAAGGAAATGAAAACCAATCATGAAATTGTTGATCGAGATATAGAGAGGAAGAATGTTTCGATCATAGGTGCATATGAAGTGGGCTTTTTGATCCTACTCCAAAATTTAACTACCAATTATCTTAAAGGAGATAGATAGCACTCCAATCATATTGGGCTTTGATTGTGAGGTCTCCTTAAAAATTATCTCTGAACCATAGTGTGGAAGGAGGGGATCTTGTGAGGTCGATCAACCACTATTCATTGCCTTCTTGCCTATTGTGAGAAAAGTTGTGGCCCTGACCCTCTATCATCAACCAACGTTTTGGTAAGATTTTGTGATATAGAAAAAGTAAGAGAAGTGAATTATTTGTGATGTGTCATGTCTAATAAGATAGAGATAGTGAGGAAGTTGAGAGAAACATGTTTCATGCACTTTGAAACAACTAGAAATATAATTTTTGAAAACATTAAAAATAAACCATCAAGCATATGATAATGTTATCAACTGATTGGATATGCTTTTGACTAATAAGTAATGTCTTCTTATATATTTTATGCTGTTAATAAAAAATATTAAGAGAGTAAAATATATAAAGATCATTTTGGAGATATTGTTGTGTCTCCTTGTAGGAGTGCTTGAGAAAATACAAGAAGAATATGTACTGTGGTGGATCTCAATATTTAAAAAACCAGACCAAATTGGTAGGACCGACCACTCAGACCAGTAAAAATCTGACTGACCAGTCCCAAAGGCTTAAAACCAATTATGTGTTTGTTTCCACTCCAACTAGTCAGAAACACAGTCCAACTGGTCCAACCAGATTATCAGACTGAACCATTCATTCAAAAAGAAGAAACAAATTGGGGCGACCGAATCGATAAATCACGAGGTAAACTTAGCGAAAGAGGTTTATTAGCAGTGGAATATGAAATATCACTAAAAATTAAAACTTTTTGGAAAGAGATCTTTAAAACATAAAACTCTTTTTATAAGAAATAAGATAAACTGTTTACAACATGGTTAAACATTACATCTCTGTGGAATCACCTCTCGAGTGATTATATACATCCATTGCCCTGTTAACTGTACAAGGCAAGATACAAAATCTCGAGGCTTAAAGCAAAAAACCTCAGACCTACTGACTCCTAGGACCTGAGAGTACAAAGACAACATAAGACATATTAACTACAGGACTTGACAGTCAGTTTCTCCACCTGAGATTCACTGCTGCCCCTGGTGTTGTTGTTGCTGATACCGCTCACCCTCAGATTGGTTCCTCCATCCTCGGCGTCCACCTAAAAAGTCGAAACCTACGAGGTGAGACAATTTTAAATAATTGTCCTAGCGAGAGTTATAACTCTCCGCCATAAGCTTTATTATAGCAAATAAAGAATAACATAAGCAAAGTAACTTAAATCATCCAACAATAGGTTTGATAATAAGTAAAGCAATTCTACGTAAGCAATCACTTCATTAAGGCATAGGAATATAAACTATGTAACATCAATCCTTGTTTCTTGTAGTTCAACCTAAACAGATATGCTACGTGGTTGATTATGTCTTACAAACATTATTATGCCCTGCGGAGATGGGGTATACCGCTCATACTCCAACCGATCACTACTAAGTCACACCAGTATCATACATAGGTTATCAAAAGAGCCGGATTCTTATGACCTTATCTTCCTCAGTTAGTGTGAGGATCAACATGCAGGACATCTCGTGTCTCTGCTAAGATAGCTTACCAGGGTATTCTCCCACTTCTCTATTAGAGTCACAGTGGCATTCTGTACTCTCTTCACTATCGAAAGATCTCTTGTTTATCTCTCATCGATGTGGCATTTAAAGGTTCCCTCGGGAGATTAGTGAAACATCACCCTGACATAAACATATAGTGAAGGGTTGATAGATTAAGATACATCTACATCAATTCCTTCACTAGGTCGTAAGGATATTCGCGTCCATAATCCCCCACATACTCAAAAGTATGTGATCCAGGAGTTCCCTTAGGAAAACCTGTTTCACCATCATTTAGCTTCTAACAATGATGGATCTATGATCAGGGCTCTACATGATATGATTATACTTGATTATTTAGGTACATTTCAACATTCTTTTATCATCAAGCATGTTTTCAACCATTAATCATTAAAACACTACAAAAAAAAGAAGAATACTAAATGTATCAAGTTTAACTCACATCAGTTATCATATGGATATTAATTCTTAACCATCTCATCATATGATTCAGGAACATGGTTATTCAAACCCCCAGATTATCATAACACTTGATACCAAGTGACATATAAGAATCAAGTCATCTAACAACATGACCTTGATTGAAGCAATGTATATACTTTTCACATATTATTACTCTAAAAGCTTATAATTGTTTTCAAGGAATATGGCATCATAAATCTTACCTGGCTATGATTACGTCATAATATCAACCTACATGACTAATACAATTAAGAACATGCATATATAACAGTCTTAGCACAATACCAAAACTTTTCAATTTCTTTATAGGACACCATGACCGTGCTTCCTTGCACGGTCGTGCAAGGGGAAGCTACCCTGGCCGTGCTCCTTAGCACACTCGTGCTAATCAACAACATACTTTGATTTGTTTCTAGGGTTAGGGTTGATTTTCTTCAATTAGGGATATTAAACCCCTTTAGCTTACATGGCATAAAGGTTCCTCCTGTTATGATTTATTCATAGGGTTTCATGCTTAAATGCATAACCCAGAATTATTCCTTTCATCACATCACCCTAAATTAGGGTTCGCTATTCACATCACATAGTATTACCCTAGAATTAGGGTTTACTATTCACTTCATAATGAATTGAACTCATAGTACCATCATGTATGCATATTATCATCATTAATGCCTTCAAATTAGATTAAGATACATCAATCACCATAATTAGGGTTCCTATGATCTCACTATGAAGGATCATACCCTAATCATTTGCATTCATTCATATTGAAGGTATTTTATTTGACTTTGAATCATAGTAGGAGCCTTCTCTCTCCTCTCACTAATAGATGATGTTTACCTCACTCTAGATTAGGTTAGGTCAAGTCATCTTTGATTAACATAAGTCAAGTCATCACCATAATGTATTTAGGGTTTGCTTGATTAAGGGGTGTTTGTCTACTTGAACACTTCAAGGGTACCTTGGTAATGTTCACCATTAACCATATCATGAGTCAAACTACTAATTACTTAACCCCTTAATGTCTTTAGGTATCATTAGGGTTTAGACTAATCAACCATTGGACCATCTAAGCCTTCAAGACATTAAGCATTCTTAACCCTAAAATTCCCCAAACAGTTTCACACTTCAACCTCAAAATGTTTTTGAAACCGCATGGAGGGGTTGATTGTTTCGTAACTTTGACCCTCAAGACCGCATGGACATGTTCAAACTCAAGACCGTTTTCCCTTAAACGGTCTTGAAACCGTTTAATCATGTTGACCGTTTGGCCAAGGTTGACTTTGAAACCGTATGACCAAATTTGCCTTGAAAACCGCATGACCTTAAACGGTTTGGAAACCGCATGAGTCCAAATGGTTTGAGACCGTTTGGACTCAAACGATCTTAAGACCATTTGGTCAAATGTCCCAAAACTGCATGGACCAAAAAGGTGCATCAACACTTGCAATTGATTAGGGTTTTCAGTGTTGAACCCCTCAATTGATCTCATACATGTTAACCACTTATCAATTGAGCCAATTAGGTTTATCCTTAACCAATTTGATACTAAATTGACCCTCAATTGATCACCAATTAGAGTTGGGATCAATTGAATTAGGGTTTATAATCGATCAATCATCAACATCCATCAATATGAGTCTAATTGAAGTTGAACCCATCAACTATCACCCAATTGGGCCATGACTTGACCCAAACGGTCTTGAGATCATTTAGACATCCTCCAAACAGTCTTGAGACCGTTTACCCAAGATCTCATAAAAAACTAAGTCAATTTGTTAAGGGTTGAACCCAAATTAGGTCACTAATTCAGCATTTTGATTATTTCATCAACCTATGATGATTGGACCTTCAATTGATCAAATTATCTTAACCCTAGACCTCCAATCGGTCTTGGGTGGTCACCAAACGGTCTTGAGACCGTTTGGGTGGTCCCCAAATGGTTTTGAAACCGTTTGGGCCACTCAACCCAAACTTCAACATAATTGGTCCATTGAAATCAGCAATTGAACCCGATTAGGGTTTAGATAATTAAAGTGCTTTCAACTTGGGATTTAATTGCAATTAGATTATGATTCTTTGTAGATGATTAATTCATAATGTGTCCAGCAGACCCTCAAATGGTCAAAGCCTGGTCAAACCTCCCAAACGGTCTTGGAGACCGTTTGAATCTAAACGGTCTTGCAAGCCGCATGAATCCAAACAGTTTAGAAACCGTTTGGTTTCAAATGGTTTTGCAAACCGTTTAGACCAAAGGTGCAAGATCGTTTGGTAAAGTAGGATAAGGATTAACATTGGAATTAACTCCCATCTTCTTCTACCTCAAGATTAAGGCCTGATCTTCATAGTTTTGCTTGCAAGAGTGCAAGGGAGGATAGGGAAGAAGAAGAACTAGCAACTATCACATAGAAAAAGAGATGCATAATAAAGCATGAGGGTTTAGAGTTATAAAACCCACCTTAAGGTCGGTCCTAGAGCTCCAAGCTTCCAATATTTTAATGGCATCTTGAGATCCATAGGTTGGCCAAGGTCGTTTCTCCAAGAATTGGTTGGAAGGGATGGCTAAAAAAGAGGAACTAAGTAAGAAAAGCTAGTCTACCAACCTTGTATCATGAATTCCTCCATGAATCCGAGCAAGATGACGATCAAAGCTTACCTAGAAATCCTTAGCCATTCTCCTCTACTCTAGAGCTCTGCCTTAGTCGGTCCAAGAAAGGGGATAAGTGAGGAAGTGAAGGAAACGATCCTTGCTAAGTAAAGATAGGTGTATATATACTTTGGGTGAATTTCAAAATAAGGACAACTTATTTCCTCAATTCTCAACTAGGTCCTTCTCTCCTTTTTGGGAACGTCCCTACTTCTCTTCTTAAGAAAACATTCTTCTTAAACCAAGATCTAGAGGTAAAGAAGCCAAACATCCTGCTATGTTGCATACATATAAAGGGTCATTTTGCTTACAACTTGGTTATTTAAATACAAAGGTTATCATTTCTATTTGATTATTCACATGAAGCGCCCTCTTCATAATTTTTACTCTAAATGATTCCAAGAGTTATAAAATATACTCTAGAAGGTGTATTTTACAAGTTGCAACCCATGTTTTGGGTAAATTGCACTTTACACCAAAACTAGGGTTAGAGCATAAGGATTGCTCCACAAGATGCATCTTGATGCCCAAGCTTGGAGAATCCATCATACTTCATCATATTCACTATTATGATGTCTCAACATCAGAGGAACATCTAAACATGTGAAATTTGCAAGTTAATCCTTCTAATTGGGTAATTTGCATATAGGTCCCTGTATTACAAAACAATATTACAACATTGTTCAAAAAGGACAGAAATAGAAATATATGTTCCTTAGGAGCTTTAATTACATACCAAAAGATATTCTCAAGCATATAATTACTTAATTAAGCAAAACACCTTGGGTTAGTTCATAACCCAGGTCAGGGATGTTACAAATTATCCACCCCTTACAAGGATTTCGTCCCCGAAATCAACAAAGCATATAATGAGAAAAGAGCAGGGTATTTCCTTCTCATATCTTCCTCTAGTTCCCAAGTGGCTTCTTCAACACCACGGTGATTCCAGAGGACTTTCACAAGACTTATATCTTTCTTTTTTAGCTTTTTAATTATGTTATCAAGGATTGACACTGGTCCTTCCTCATAAGAGATATCATCATTCAATTCTACCTCCATAGGTTGTAGAACTGACTTTGTATCAGGGTGACATTTCCTCAGCATAGAAATGTGAAACACAGGGTGTAACCTTTGTAACTCTGGTGGTAACTCTAGTCTATAGGCTACCTTTCCAATCCATTCCATGATTGGATAAGGCCCCATAAACCTAGGAGCTAACTTCCCTTTTCTTCCAAATCTCAGAACTCCCTTCCAAGGTGAGACTTCGAGATACACTCTGTCTCCAACTTGGAATTCTAAGGGTCTACGATGTCTATCAGCGTAAGATTTTTTTCTATCTTGTGCAGTCTTTATTTGTTGTTGTATTACTTTAATCTTTTCTGTAGTCTGCTGCACAAGATCAGGACCTAACAGTTGATATTCACCGGTTTCATACCAACATAGGGGTGATCTACAACGTCTACCATACAAAGCTTCATAAGGTTCCATGTCAATGCTATGTTGATAGCTATTGTTGTAGGCAAACTCTATCAAGCTTAGGTGCAGATCCCAACTCCCTGTAAACTAGAGAACACATGCTCTCAACAAGTCTTCCAAGGTCTGTATAGTCCTTTCTGACTGTCCATCAGTCTGAGGGTGAAAGGCTGTACTAAACCTTAACTGGGTGCCTAAAGCTTTATGAATTCGCTCCCAAAAATGACTCGTAAACTGGGGACCTCTGTCTGAAACTATAGTGACTGGAACTCTGTGCAACCGTACTATCTCTTCAACATACAACTGTGCTAGCTTCTCAGCGGAATAGGTCGTTTTGACAGGAAAAAAATGTGCTGTCTTTGTCAACCTATCAACTATTACCCAAATGGAATCACGCCCTTTGTTTGTCCTGGGTAGGCCAACAACAAAGTCCATGGTTACATGATCCCACTTCCACAGTGGTATGGGTAAAGGTTGCATTGTTCTTGTAGGTTTCTGATGTTCAGCTTTATCCTGCTGACACACAGGACACCTCATAACAAACTCAACGACGTCTTTCTTCATTCCAGGCCACCAATACATATCTTTCAAGTTTCGATACATCTTGGTGCTTAATAGATGCATAGCATACATCGAAGAATGAGCTTCTTCCAGGACTAACTTTCTCAAGTTATCCACATTTGGCACTATCATCCTACCATGATAACAGGCTACTTGGTCATCTGAGTCATGTAAACCATCTCGTTTCTCATCAGCATACTCCGATCCAATCTATTGAACTGCAACATCAACTTGCTATGCTTCCTTGATATGCTCTCTTAGAGTAGGGTTTATATGCATCTCAGCTAACAACCCAGCTAACAATGACACCTTCAACTGTACATTGTCTTGCCTTAAAGAGATAAGAATATCTCTCCTAGAGCATACTAAAGAGTTTAGTTGTGCCCTATCTACTGTTGGTGTTGCTGATTTCCTATTCAAAGCATCTGCAACCACATTGGCCTTTCCTGGATGGTAATCAATTGTACAATCGTAGTCCTTGATTAACTCCATCCAGCGACATTGCCTCATGTTAAGTTCGTGCTGAGAGAAGATGTACTTCAGGTTCTTATGATCAGTGAAAATCTGGAATGTTTCTCCATAGAGATAATGTCTCCAGATCTTCAAAGCATGAACCACAGTAGCTAGCTCCAGATTGTGTGTTGGATAATTTTCCTCGTGTTTCTTAAGCTGTCGAGAAGCAAAAGAAATCACTTGCTTATCCTACATCAACACACATCCGAGTCCATTCTTGGAGGCATCATAGAACCTATATATCCTTTGCCTTGCTCAGGTAGCACAAGTACTGGTGCACTTGTCAACCTTTCCTTCAACAGCTGGAAAGATTGCTGACACTTGTCACTCCAGGCAAAAGGAACATCCTTCTAGGTCAACTTAGTCAAGGGTAAGGCTATGGAACTAAAGTTCTTAATGAACCTTCGGTAATAGCTAGCCAACCCTAAGAAACTACAGATCTCCGTCGGTGTCTTCGGCTGTTCCCATTGTAGAACAGATTCTACCTTTTTAGGATCAACACGAATACCCAAGGCATATATCACATGTCCAAGGAAAGATACTTCCGACAACCAGAACTCACACTTGCTAAACTTAGCATATAGATTATGTTCTCTTAACAAAGTTAGAGCCTGATGAAGATGCTGTTCATGCTGTCGAGCATCTCTACTATAGATCATAATGTCATCTATAATGACAACAACACACTAATCGAGGAAAGGTCGGAAGATTCTATTCATGAGTTCCATAAATGCACCCGATGCATTAGTTAGTACAAATGACATAACTGTGAACTCATAGTGACCATACCTTGTTCTAAAGGCAGACTTGGGTATGTCACTGTCCTTAATGCGGAGTTGATGATATCCCGATCTCAAATCTATCTTTGAAAAGACGGTTGCACCACACAACTGGTCAAAGAGATCATCACTCCTCGGCAGAGGGTACTTGTTCTTTATTGTTACTTTATTTAATTGTCTGTAATCAATACATAACCACATTGATCCATATTTCTTTTTAACGAAAAGGACCGGAGCACCCCATGGTGAAGTACTCGGTCGAATGAAACCCTTCTCAAGCAACTCTTGAAGTTGTTTCTTGAGTTCTGCCATCTCGGCAGGCACCATTCTATACGGTGTCTGTGCTATAGGTTGTGTGTCTGGGATCAAACTGATTTCAAAATCAATTTCCTGAGGCGGTGGCACACCTGGAAGTATTCAGGAGATACATCTTCGAATTCCCTGACTACAGGAACTTCAGCAGGGTTAGGATTGTCCATGGTAGTATCTACCACATGGGTCAAGAATGCATAACATCCTTTCCTCATCAGCTTCTCAGCAATAATAGCTGATACAAGACAAGTGGGTAGAATCTTTCTCTCACCTTGAAAGATCCATGTGTTGCTTTCATCAGCAAACACAGCTTGCTTGGATTTGCAATCCAAAACAACCTTATACCTTTCCAAGGTATCCATCCCAAGGATTATATCAAATCCTTGCATCTCAAGTGGTATAAGATCCACTTGAATGCGATGATCAGAAAAGAAGAGGATGCATGGAGAGCATACCTCCTGCAACACAGCAAACCCTCTCAACGGAGTCTCAAGCAACAAGCTATCTACCCTATGACTAACCGTCATATTGCTATTACAAATCACTCTTCGAGTGATAAAAGAGTGCGTAGCACCTGGATCAATCAAAACAGATACAACGCAGGATGCAGACATATCAGAATATAACAACTCCATCTGACCTACCACAACCCGAGGGTTGATCACTACATTAGGTGGATTCATTACGTAGAACCTTACTGTCACCTGAGGTTGATTCGGTGCTGACGATCCAGCTTGGGACGCTTGTCCACGTCCTCTAGCTGCTCCTTGAAACTGCCTCCTCTAGGATCCTTGCTGACTCTGCCTCTGTGGTTGTGTCACACTTGCTGGTCTAGCTCTACAGTCTTTCATCAAATGCCCCATCTTCCCACATATATAACAACTTCTATCTAGTTGTTGTGGTCTTGGTGGTCTTGTAACTGACATAGATGCTGAACTGTGAGCCCCTTGTAGTGGTAGGCTTCATCCTCTACCTCTACTCGGTGTCCACTGGGTCTGAGCATTGGGTCTAGGTGGTGGTGGTGTAGGTGTAGAAAACCTAGGTTTCTTGAAGTCTCTAGATGAAGACCCATAGAACTGAGGATACATCCTCTTATGGGTTTGCCTCTTCTCAGCTATGGACCTTTCAATCCTTCTGACAGACTCTACAAAGCTAGCAAACCTTTCTCTATTCTCTAGGGTAGATATAGGGGTAGTCAACTCAACGTTTAACCCCTTCTTGAAACGCCTGATCCTTTCTTCATCTGTAGCAGCCATATGCGGACAGAACCGCAACAACTCCATGAACTTAGCCTCGTATTCACTAATGTTCATCGGAACTTGCCTCAACCTCTCAAACTGAGAGATTTTCTCATCCAGAAACGTCTTAGGAAAATATCTATTGATAAATTCCCGTTGGAGGACTTCCCATGTTGCCTCCACACCAGGCCTCTTTTGCTCTTCCATGGTCCACCAGTGACCAGCACTCACCTTGAGAAGATAGACAGCATGTCTAACCTTCTCAACTTCTGGGATGTTTAGGATTCTAAAAGCCTTCTCTTGTTCGGTTAACCATAGGTCGGCATCTGCAGGATCAGCTATTCCAAAGTACTCAGTCACTCTGACTCGGCATATTCGTTCAAACGTCTTACCGATTCCTTCTCCTTCAGGTTGGGTAGGTGCCCTAGGTGCAAGCATAGGTATCTTATCTGTTATGTGTGTCATGGCAGTCATAAATTGCCCAAACATGGTCTGAACGGCTGGGTTCCCCATGTCAACTGGGTTGAACTGGGGTGGCTTAGGCATAGGTTGCTCTATCTCTGGGTTCCTTGCACCTTCTCGGGGTGCAGCAACGCTACTCTCTGCCACATATTCCTCGTGTGGTCCAGACATCCTTAACTTATCTTCTTCTCCTGAGGAGCAGAAGACACTATTAAATATACTGGAAGACACTAAGAATAGACTCGACATCCTAAGTCCTATGTCTCTGTAGACTCAGTGAACCTAGAGCTCAGATACCACTAAATTGTGGTGACTGAATCGATAAATCACGAGGTAAACTTAGCGGAAGAGGTTTATTAGCAACGGAATATGAAATATCACTAAAAAGTAAAACTTTTAGGAAAGAGATCTTTAAAACATAAAACTCTTTTTATAAGAAACAAGATAAACTATTTACAACATGGTTAAACATTACATCTCTGTGGAATCACCTCTCGTGTGATTATATACATCCATTGCCCTATTAACTGTACAAGGCAAGATAAAAAATCTCGAGGCTTAAAGCCAAAAACCTCAGACCTACTAACCCCTAGGACCTAAGAGTACAGAGACGACATAAGACATATTAACTACAGGACTTGACAGTCAGTATCTCCACCTGAGATTCACTACTGCCCCTGGTGTTGTTGTTGTTGATACCACTCACCCTCGGATTGGTTCCTCCGTCCTCGGCGTCCACCGAAAAAGTCGAAACCTACGGGGTGAGACAATTTTAAATAATTGTCCCAGTGAGAGTTATAACTCTCCGCCAGAAGCTTTATTATAGCAAATAAAGAATAACATAAGCAAAGTAACTTAAATCATCCAACAACAGGTTTGATAATAAGTAAAGCAATTCTACGTAAGCAATCACTTCATTAAGGAATAGGAATATAAACTGTGTAACATCAATCATTGTTTCTCGTAGTTCAACCTAAACAGTATGCTACGCGGTTGATTATGTCTTACAAACATTATTATGCCCTGCGGAGATGAGGTATACCGCTCATACTCCAACTGATCACTACTAAGTCGCATCGGTATCATACATAGGTCATCAAAAGAGTCGGATTCTTATGACCTTACCTTCCTCAGTCAGTGTGAGGATCAACATGTAGGACATCTCGTGTCTCTGCTAAGATAACTTACCAGGGTATTCTGGCACTTCACTATTAGAGTCATAGTGACATTCTGTACTCTCTTCGCTATCAAAAGATCTCTTGTTTATCTCTCATCGATGCAACATTTAAAGGTTCCCTCGGGAGATTAGTTAAACATCACCTCGAAATAAACGTATAGTGAAGGGTTGATAGATTAAGATACATCTACATCAATTCCTTCACTAGGTCGTAAGTATATTCACGTCCATAATCCCCCAAATACTCAAAAGTATGTGATCCAGGGGTTCCCTTAGGAAAACTTGTTTCACCATCATTTAGCTTCTGACAATGATGGATCTATGATCAGGTCTCTACATGATATGATTATACTTGATTATTTAGGTACATTTCAACATTCTTTTAGCATCAAGCATGTTTTCAACCATTAATCATTAAAACACTACAAAAAAAGAAGAATAATAAATGTATCAAGTTTAACTCACATCAGTTATCATATGGATATTAATTCTTAACCATCTCATCATTTGATTATGGAACATGGTTATTCAAACCCCTAGATTATCATAACACTTGCTAGCAAGTGACATATAAGCATCAAGTCATCTAACAACATGACCTTGATTGAAGCAATGTATATCCTTTTCACATATCATTACTCTAAAAGCTTATAATTGTTTTCAAGGAATATGACATCATAACTCTTACTTGGCTATGATCACCTCATAATATCAACCTGCATGACTAATACAATTAAGAACATGCATATATAACAGTCTTAGCACAATACCAAAACTTTTCAATTTCTTTATAGGACACCACGGCCGTGCTTCCTTGCACGGTCGTGCAAGGGGAAGCTACCCTGGCCGTGCTCCTTAGCACGGTCGTGCTAATCAACAACATACTTTGATTTGTTTCTAGGGTTAGGGTTGATTTTCTTCAATTAGGGATATTAAGCCCCTTTATCTTACATGGCATAAAGGTTCCTCCTGTTATGATTTATTCATAGGGTTTCATGCTTAAATGCATAACCCAAAATTATTCCTTTCATCACATCACCCTAAATTAGGGTTTGCTATTCACATCACATAGTATTAGCCTAGAATTAGGGTTTACTATTCACTTCATAATGAATTGAACTCATAGTACCATCATGTGTGAAGATTATCATCATTAATGCCTTCAAATTAGATTAAGATTCATCAATCACCATAATTAGGGTTCCGATGATCTCACTATGAAGGATCATACCTAATCATGTGCATTCATTCATATTGAAGGTATTTTATTTGACTTTGAATCATAGTAGGATCCTTCTCTCTCCTCTCACTAATAGATGATGCTTACCTCACTCTAGATTAGGTTAGGTCAAGTCATCTTTGATTAACATAAGTCAAGTCATCACCATAATGTCTTTAGGGTTTTCTTGATTAAGGGGTGTTTGTCTACTTGAACCCTTCAAGGGTACCTTGCTAATGTTCACCATTAACCAAAGCATGAGTCAAACTACTAATTACTTAACCCCTTAATGTCTTTAGGTATAATTAGGGTTTAGACTAATCAACCATTGGACCATCTAAGCCTTCAAGACATTAAGCATTCTTAACCCTAAAAGTCCCCAAACGGTTTCACACTTCAACCTCCAAACGGTTTTGAAACCGCATGGAGGGGTTGACCGTTTCGTAACTTTGACCCTCACGACCGCATGGACATGTTCACACTCAAGACCGTTTGCCCTTAAACGGTCTTGAAACCGTTTAATCATGTTGACCGTTTGGCCAAGGTTGACTTTGAAACCGTATGAACAAATTTGCCTTGAAAACCGCATGACCTTAAACGGTTTGGAAACCGTATTAGTCCAAACGGTTTGAGACCGTTTGGTCCAAATGTCCCAAAACCGTATGGACCAAAAAGGTGCATCAACACTTGCAATTGATTAAGGTTTTCAGTGTTGAACCCCTCAATTGATCTCATACATGTTAACCACTTATCAATTGAGCCAATTAGGTTTATCCTTAACGAATTTGATACTCAATTGACCCTCAATTGATCACCAATTAGAGTTGGGATCAATTGAATTAGAGTTTATAATCGATCAATCATCAACATCCATCAATATGAGTCTAATTGAAGTTGAACCCATCAACTATCACCCAATTGGGCCATGACTTGACCCAAATGGTCTTGAGATCGTTTGGACATACTCCAAACGGTCTTGAGACCGTTTACCCAAAATCTCATCAAACACTAAGTCAATTTGTTAAGGGTTGAACCCTAATTAGGTCACTGATTCAGCATTTTGATTATTTCAACAACCTATGATGATTGGACCTTCAATTGATCAAATTCTCTTAACCCTAGACCTCCAATAAGTCTTAGGTGGTCACCAAATGGTCTTGAGACCGTTTGGGTGGTCCCCAAACGATTTTGAAACTGTTTGGGCCACTCAACCCAAACTTCAACATAATTGGTCCATTGAAATAAGCAATTGAACCCAATCAGGGTTTAGATAATTAAAGTGCTTTAAACTTGGGATTTACTTGAAATTAGGTTATGATTCTTTGTAGATGATTAATACATAATGTGTCCAGCATAACCTCAAATGGTCAAAGCCTGGTCAAACCTCCCAAACGGTCTTGGAGACCATTTGAATCTAAACGGTCTTGCAAACCGCATGAATCCAAATAGTTTTGAAACCGTTTGGTTTCAAACGATTTTGCAAACCGTTTAGACCAAAGGTGCAAGATCGTTTGGTAAAGTAGGATAAGGATTAACATTGGAATTAATTCCCATCTTCTTCTACCTCAAGATTAAGGCCTGATCTTCACGGTTTTGCTTGCAAGAGTGCAAGGGAGGATAGGGAATAAGAAGAACTAGCAACTATCACATAGAAAAAGAGATGCATAACAAATCATGAGGGTTTAGAGTTATAAAACCCACGTTAAGGTCGGTCCTAGAGCTCCAAGATTCCAAGATTTTAATGATATCTTGAGATCCATAGGTTGGCCAAGGTCGTTTCTCCAAGAATTGGTTGGAAGGGATGGCTAAAAAAGAGGAACTAAGTAAGAAAAGCTAGTCTACCAACCTTGTATCATGAATTCCTCCATGAATCCGAGCAAGATGAGGATCAAAGCTTACCTAGAACTCCTTAGCCGTTCTCCTCTACTCCAGAGCTCTGCCTTAGTTGGTCCAAGCAAGGGGATAAGTGAGGAAGTGAAGGAAATGATCCTTGCTAAGTAAAGATAGGTGTATATATACTTTGGGTGAATTTCAAAATAAGGATAACTTATTTCCTCAATTCTCAACTAGGTCCTTCTATCCTTTTTGGGCACGTACCTACTTCTCTTCTTAAGAAAAACTTATTCTTAAACCAAGATCTAGAGGTAAAGAAGCCAAACATCCTGTTATGTTGCATACATATAAAGGGTCATTTTGCTTACAACTTGGTTATTTAAATACAAAGGTTATCATTTCTATTTGATTATTCAAATGGAGCGCCCTCTTCATCATTTTTACTCTAAATGATGCCAAGAGTTATAAAAGATACTCTAGAAGGTGTATTTTACAAGTTGCACCCCATGTTTTGGGTAAATTGCACTTTACACCAAAACTAGGGTTTAGAGCATAAGGATTGCTCCACAAGCTGCATCTTGATGCCCAAGCTTGGAGAACCCATCATACTTCATCATATTCACTATTATGATGTCTCAACATCAGAGGAACATCTAAACATGTGAAATTTGCAAGTTAACCCTTCTAATTGGGTAATTTGCATATAGGTCCCTGTATTACAAAACAATATTACATTGTTCAAAAAGGACAGAAATAGAAATATATGTTCCTTAGGAGCTTTAATTACATACCAAACGATAATATCAAGCATCTAATTACTTAATTAAGCAAAACACCTTGGGTTAGTTCATAACCCAGGTCAGGGATGTTACACAAGTAAAACGTAGTATACATGTATATATGAATACACATATATGCATATATATGTATATACAATTGGAAACACAATCAGAAGAACCATCAAAATTGATTCAACAAATGAAGTGGGAGATAGAGGCAAGTTCACATGTATTGCAGTTGAAGTGGAAATGAGCACATCACTGCTACCCCATATCATCCTCAATAGCAAAAAGCTAAATAATATATGACAACATCCTCCATATATGCATTGGTTGTATCAAAGTTGGTCATGCTAACAACTCATGCCCCTACATGCCCAAAAGCATATTAACTAATATCCCACCTACAAGGTTTGCTACACCCAAACCTCCTATCCCTCAACCACCTCAGTTTACCATGGACATAAATGCAAAGAGGCAGGAATGCCGAACAATTCCCTAAAAGGCCACAGCTATTGAGAAGCCACAATAACACATCCCTATCAACAATTATGAACTCATGAAGGACAAGAATGTAAAAAAGAATGATGACTGGAAGACAACACAAAGCAATCAAAATAAGAGGAAAACAAAATGCACTGATGGTATCACTCCAAAGACAATAGGAAAGGAAGTGAATCTACTATTTTCTAACACTTTTGTCACACTAGATGAAGGTGAAGTGGTTGAAGGAAGGGAAGCCAATTCCCCTACCAATTCACAACCAATCATATATAATTGCAACCCATGTAGTAAACTACATGACTCGTCAAGAAGACAAGTAGATTTGAGAAATAGACAAGTCATCTATCAAATTAACCATACATTCATAGGATAGGATAGAGACAAAAAGAAGGTGAAGATGAACTTAGAAACCCCCCTCAACACTGTCTTATGCTGGTTTTGAAATGAACGATTCTACCAATGAATACTATGACCCTATAGAGGATGAATTCATCCAGGCGATTATCACCATTAATTGAAATCCATCCCTTCGATTCTTACACCTCCTTATTATCCAATATGAACACTACCTGTATAACATAATGAATCTTAGATGTAATCTCAATGTAAACCTTTTTCCCAAGTTTCCATTTCATTTCTGTCCTTTATGTCGTTCATGTTTAATTAGTGGAATTTATAGTGGTTTAGTGAACATTTATTCACTAATTGTACCAATATAAGGGTTAATGCACAAATACCTCAGTGAAAGCTTATTTAAGGATCTAAAATGCAAAATCACCACTTTAGTAGAACAATGGTATATTAATTTGTGTTAGAAGTGCAAGGCTCTAAACCTTGATGAAATGTATTAAAAAAGCTTAATTACCATAATTAAGTGATCTAAAATTTAATCTAACTTTTTATGTGATTTTAAAATATAAAATGAGCATGTTTCAATTTTGTATCAATTTGGATGTTGTTTGTGCAAGTTATGCAATTTTAGGAACATTTTGGACTTTTATGCAATTTACCCAATTGGAAGGTTTTCTTTGCAAATTATTACCTAAATTTTAATCCCTAGATATTTCCTTATCATTCTCGATATTTTGAATCATGGGGCACCTGGTTGCACCTTGGTTTGAAGGTGTTTCTCTCCAAGGGCATTATAGGGATTACCCTCTTTATAAATGAGCTTATCTTTAAAAGCTATCAACCAATGGGGTTATTTCTTTGTTTGGGGGATGGCGAGGATGGCCTAGAAGCCTCCATGGGATTTTAGGACCGACCTTGGATATACAAGAAGTCTCTATGAGCTGTCCTCTTGCATGGCCATGAAGCCTTAGCCTAAGGACACATGGAAAGTCCCATAGACACCTCATGCTTGCCGCCTTCTTTATAAAGCCATGCCTACCCCTCGCCACCTACCAATCCAAGAAGCAATCCTCTACTTCTGTTTCCTCTAGATTAGAGAATCATTCCTTCAATGTTGGTTAATGAAGTTGCTGTCCCAAGGTAAAAGAGGGTTCCTACCTTGGTGAAGAAGGCTTCTAGGGTTCCAAATTTCTCTATTTAGGATTTCTTAAGCTCCTCCTTGGTGATTTTGACCAAAACTAATAAGTACCCTCCTTTCCTTCCCTATTTGCATTCCGTTAGTATTCCTCCGACCTTCTTCTAGGTCGGAACCATGACCTTCCATTGTAAAACTCCACCTAGAACCCTAAAACATCTCATCTCCACACTCTTTTGCTAAGGTTTGCACCTCTCAAGTCGAGAAGGTGATCTTTTCTAAAAAAAGGAGCTTGGCTTGGAGCAACCAGACCTTATAATCTTAGGATACTTTCTATTTGGACCTTCTTACCTTTCTAGAGGCAAGTTTTGTGAACCCCCTTCTCATATATTTCGTACTACATGCTTAAAACTCATGCTTCTATGTTTAAAATCGATGATGTCCATCTCTTTTTACCATGTTCTTCTAGGGTTTTGGTTTCTTGCTATTTTACCTTCTCTAGAAGCTCTAGTTTGGTTACCTATTAAACTTCAAACCTGATCTTGGGTCAAATGGTGTTCTCTCCCTTTCCCTCTCTCTTCAATTATCTCGATTGATTTGATGATGTGACAATTTCCTATTGGACAGTATTGAAAAATTCATATCTTCTAATCCGCTTATCCAAATTTGACAAATAAATATGTTTTGGAATTGTAAAATTAATCTATATCTAATAAAAATATTTTCAGGGTCTAATTTCATGGTTTAAAGAAGGCTGGTTTTCGTAAAATGAATTTGATGCATAAAATCCATAAAAACTACATCTTAATCATCATAACTTCAAAATTAACATGAGAATATGTTTTCTTCATGATGAGAACCTAATATGTTCATTGGTGATATTTTCAAAATCTAAATCTGAGTTTTACTAAAAAGTTCTGAAATTAGGGTTTCTATACATTAATGTGCACTATGTACTCTAATACATGTTAATACATTGAAAATAGGCGAAGTGGAACTATGACTCAATTAAAGTGCTGAAAGTTAGTAATTGATATCATTAAGAGAGGTATGTGCATTCTTTACACCCTATGTTGGGATAATTGCAGCTGAACCCCATATTTCCCTAATGAGGCTTAAATGAACCCTAAATCTTCTACTCTTGAATCCGAATGTTGTTCATGCCTCAAATCAGATTATAATTTCTTCTTGTTTGGGTCTTATACCCCACTTCCATGCTTATTGAATATTATGTCTACTCTTATCAGGACTACTTTGCTATCTTGTAGATTTATGTTCTATTTAATTTAAATTAGCGGTACTTATGTACAACCACCCACAGAGGGCATGTATTTAATCACCCTGGGGAATGTTTTTACTCTCCCCTATATAATTGTGTAGGTGTCTGGGAATGTCTTATTCTCCCCTCACCTATAGGTTAGAGGTCTGGTAGGTCCCTCAACCCTACTTAGTTAGGTAGACATAATTATCTTACATGCAAATCCTTTTTAATATAATTGTTAATGGCAAGTTTATTTTGAATATACCCTCATACTCTTGTTATCTTCATCTTATGATGAACCCTAGCCTGTTCTTATTTTCTTTACTTATCTTGTTATCCTAAACTAGTTTTGTGACACACACCTTGTTTTCTTTCCCCTTTTGCTGGGTGCTTTCCCAACCACCCAGGTGCTAGTGCTGAGTAAGGAGAAGGACAAGTTTGAGGAAGTCATCCTGGGAGTAGATCTCAAGCTATCTAAAAGGATGTCTAGGTTGCTATAGCTAGATCCTTTTCTTTTATCTTTTTCTTTAGGGAACAATCATGTAATGAACAATGAAAGCCATGTAATAGGCTTAGCACTTTTATTCCTGCTACTATTGACATTTTATAATGTATCTGGTGCATGTTTATTTACTTGGAATATTATACATGCATCCCTCAATATCTTTTATCTTTCTAAAAAGATGGATGTTTTATACTTCCTTTAAATTTTAGTAAGGAGGTGATCTTGCCTCTTTACAACATGGTATCAGATCCTTTAGGCAACTATTAGGACATTAAGTTAAAGCAAAGGTGTCTAGAATGGATCAAGATTTTGGGGGCTGGCAATATTTTCCTCCACACCACTAACTTCGTTTACAAGGACTCTCGTGCCCGTATGATACTGGCCTGGCCTGAGCTAATATGAATTGCCCAAAATAGTATTCTTTTAGGCAATAACATTCTAGATATTCTTTTCTCATCTATGCTTCTATTCTTTTCTCATCTATGATTCAAATACTCCTAGAAACTTAATATGTCTACCCTACCTTTCAGGATAGATGACTTGTTCGACAGTAGGAACAAGGGAAAGGAGTCAAACGCTAATGACTCCAATATGGGAACTACTCCGGGTACCCCCGCCTTCACAACGGACCAAGAGCTGGCAATGCTGCACCAGTTTCTCTCCACCATGATGGGGAAACTCCACACAGTGGCCACCAACACCAACAAGCCGAGAGAGTTCACCCTCACCAACTTCATAAAGATGCAGCCACCCTACTTCAAGGGTGAAAGTGAACATAATATGGTGGATAAAGCCGATGACTTGGTGTTGGCTTTAGATCGGACCTTTGAGGGTATGGCATGCCCTTCTCACCAGAAGGTTCAATTCATGACGTATGTGCTGGATGGACTGACACATGTCTGGTAGAATGGTGTCACCCACACTCGAGAAACCTCTACCATGGAGTGGGACCAGATCCTAAAGCTCTTCGGGGAGAAATACATCTGTCCCACCTTCCCGAGGAAGAAGGAATTCGAGTTCTACAACCTCAGGTAGGGAATCATGAATGTGGTTGACTACATCCAACAGTTCCTACTTATTGAACACTATGCCACCAACCATGGAGCTAAGAGAAGGGACCATTGTTCTTGGAGGGCCTGAACTACTAGGTGGGCTGAAGTCTTGTTCTACATCTTCCACTCACCTTCCAGTAGATGGTGGATAATGCCCTAGTCATCGATTCCTACCTAGGATTCCAATCCTATGGACACAATAATGGCTACAACAACAACTAGAGGAAGAACCCTACCTAGAATGAGAATGACAGATGTGATCAGTGCTATATGTGCTCTCACCACCATCCTCTAGGGAGATGTCATGCCAACAATGCACCTGCTCATTGAGACAACTGGCCTCCTCCGACCTACCATGAGTGTGGCCAAGTTGGGCATATCCGACTACTCTGCCCCCATTTCCAGTAGGGACAGAATAATGCCCAAAAGCTACATCATCCAAGGTAGAATCTGCCTCCATGGAACAATAGCAACAACACCAACCAGAACCTAAGGAGACTTCTAGTGGAGAGGAAGAATGGGAGAGTGTTTGCACTCAATGTTGAGTAAGCAAGTGAAGATAATGAAGTTATTGAAGGTACCTTGCATCTTAATATGCATCCTATAAAGGCACTATTTGATTCTGGCTCATCCAATACCTTCATATCCTATCACCTTACGTCTATGTTAGAAATAGAATCTGAGTATATGGATAATGTATTAGATGTAAAAACTCCTAGTGGTAAGATCTTCTCTTCATATCTCCAAACTCCAACCATGGACCTCTATATATCTGGTATAATGTTTCCCTCAGGTCTCATCTTGCTCGACATGATCACCTTTGATGTCAACCTGGGAATGGATTGGTTGAAGAGGTACAAAGCTATTTTGTTTTGTGAAGAATCAAAGGTTAGTTTGCCACATCCTGTTGATGGAAGATTGTGTGTCAATGGTAGGAAGTGAGAGGATCGGTAATTTTTATCTCCTCCATCAAAGCTGAAAGCTAGTCTCATAAGGGTGTAGAGCTTTCTTAGCCTCTATAGTCCTTGAGGCTACACCTCCTTCTCTTGACCACATAGATGTAGTGATTGACTTCCCGGATGTCTTTCCTGAGGAGTTACCTAGTTTGCCACCAATTCGTGAGGTGGATTTCTCCATCGAGCTTGTACCCATAACTTTTCCAATATCAAAGCCGCCTTACCGATTGCCCCCTACCAAGCTTGCCGAACTAAATAAGCAGCTAGAAGAGCTTCTTGACATGGGCTTCATCTGCCCTAGTGTTTCACCTTGGGGAGCCCCTATCATGTTCATGAAGAAGAAGGATGGTTCAATACAAATGTGTATGGACTACCACATGCTTAACCAAGTGACGGTGAAGAATCATTATCCTTTACCTCGCATCGACAAATTATTTGACTAGCTGAAGTCAGCCACTATGTTATCCAAGGTGGATCTACGAAGTGGTTATTACCAGATGTATGTGAATGATGATAATGTCCCAAAGACGAAGTTCAGAACTCGCTATGGGAATTATGAATTCATGGTCATGCCTTTTGGCTTGACAAATGCCCCTGCTGCCTTCATGGACTTGATGAACCAAGTGTTTCACCCATACCTTGACAAGTTTGTGGTGGTATTTATTGATGACATTTTGGTTTATTCTGACACGTTAGAACAACATCGCGAGCATCCATGGATTGTACTCAACACATTATGAGAAAATCAACTCTATGCAAAATTCTCAAAGTGTGAGTTCTGGATAAAGGAAGTGATGTTTCTGGATCATGTGATTTCTGCCAGACATATAGTTGTTGATCCTATAAAGGTAGAAGCTATGACCAAGTGGAAAGCTCCGAAGAATCCCTCAAAAATCCATAGTTTCCTCAGATTAGTAGGTTACTATCAAAGTTTTATCAAGAGATTTTCTAAGTTGGCCTTGCCTTTAACCAAGCTAACACAAAAGGAGGTCAAGTTCTCTTGGACACCAGAATGTGAGAACATTTTCCAAAAGCTGAAGGAGTGTTGGACTTCTTCTCCTATTCTTGCCTTACATGTTGAAGGCATACCCTATGTCATCTACACTGATGCTTCTAAATAAGGCTTAGGGTGTGTTTTTATGCAAGACGGAAAGGTGATCACCTATGTTTCCCTCCAATTGAAATTGAATGAAGCTAATTGGCCTACGCATGATTTAGATCTTGCTGCCATTGTTCATGCTCTGAAAATCTGGCGACACTATCTCTATGGTGTGAAGTTTGAAGTTTTCTCCAACCATAAAAGCTTGAGGTACCTATTGACACAAAAGGATTTGAATCTATGACAAAGAAGGTGGATGAAATATCACTAAGATTATGAACTCACCATCACCTATCATCCCGATAAAGCAAAAATCGTAGATGATGCTTAAAATCACAAGAAGGATGTCATTTGTGCTTCTATGTGATGTTCAGTGTGGGAAAATCTCAAATATGTGACTAGTTGGCGACCTCAACCTGTTGATTTAGTGGACGAAGACAAGTTGTGTGTCCATATGGCTAGTTTGACTATTACACCGACTTGGATCTCATAAGTCATTGATGCATAGTTGGAAAGCTCTGAGATGGAAGAGGTGAAGGCCTTGACTGAGAAACCACAATCTGACTTCTCTGTCTCAGTGGATCATGATGTCTGCTTTAGGCAAAGGTTGTAGATTCCTGATGTGGGTGATCTAAGATAGAAGGTGCGGAGTGAAGCACACGGGTCCAAGTACACTATTCATCCTGGCACAACAAAATGGTACAAGGACTTACAGGGAAGTGTCTGGTGGAAGAACATGAAGAATGATATTGCTTTGTTCATCGCGAAGTTCTTGACATGTCAGTGACATGTCAGAAAGTCAAGATCGAACATCAATGACTGGGTGGTCTTCTTCATCCTCTTGAAATTCTAAAATGGAAGTGGGATAAGATCACAATGGACTTCGTTACTGGTTTCCCCAAGTCTAAGAAAGGTTATGATGCTGTTTGGGTGGTTATTGACCGACCTACAAAATTTGCTCATTTCTTGCCTTTCAAAACCAATTACAAAGTTGTGGATATGGCTCAGTTGTAGATTGAGTGGACCGTACACATGAATGGATTACCTGAGGTGATAGTTTCAGATCATGGCCCAAAGTTTACTTCTTGTTTATGGGGTCAAATTCCAGAGGAGATGGGTACTGACTTGCGTTTTAGTACTGCTTACCACATGTAGACTGATGGTCAATATGAGAGAACAATTCAGATTCTGTAGGGCTTGCTTTGTTCTTGTGTGATGGATTGGGGTGGTGCATAAGATCGGTATCTACCATTAGCTGAGTTTGCTTACAACAATAGCTACCAAGTTAGTATTGGTATGCCACCTTTTGAAGCTCTCTATGGTAGACCATGTCATCCACCTTTGCATTGGAATGATGTTGGTTAACATTCTCTAGTGAAGACCAATGACATGCAAATAATGACAAAAAAGGTATAGTTGATAAAGAAACACATGAAAGTTGCTCAAGACCAACAGAAGATGTATGCTGACTAGAAAAGGTCCAATGTTAACTACCTAGTGGGTGACTATGCATTTCTAGAGATCAAGCCTATCCGTTCTATAGCCAAATCTAAAGTTAAAGGCAGGTTGAGTCCCCACTATGTTGGATCATTTGAAATCTTAGATAACGTTGGAGACTATGCATACCGCTTAGGTTTACCTCCTTCCTATGATAAGATTCATAATGTGTTCCATGTCTCTGTGTTGAGGAGGTATGTGAAGGACTCTTGTCATGTGCTTACTATTGATCCTTTTGAGATACATGAGAATCTAACCTATGAAGAGCTACATGTGAAGATCCTTGACTCCCGAGTAAAGCAACTGAAGAACAAAGAGATTGAGTTGGTAAAAGTTTTGTAGAAATATCATGGTCTGGAAGAAACTACTTGGGAGTTGAAAGATGAAATGTTACATACTCACCCTTCTCTTTTTGCTTGAGATTTCAAGGAATAAATCCTTTTATAGGGATGGAGTGCTATAACATAATGAATCTTAGATGTAATCTCCAAGTAAACCCTTTTCCCAAGTTTCCCTTTCATTTTTGTCCTTTATGTCATTCATGTTTAATTAGTGGAATTTATAGTGGTTTAGTGAACATTTATTCACTAATTGTACCAATATAATGGTTTATTCACAAATACCTCAGTGAAATCTTATTTAAGGATCTAAAATGCAAAATCACCACTTTAGTAGAACAGTGGTATATTATTTTGTGCTAGAAGTGTAAGGTCCTAAACCTTAATTAAATGTATTAAGCAAGCTTTATTATTATAATTAAGTGTTATAAACCTTAATATAACTTTTTGATGTGATTTTAAAACATAACATGAGCCTAAGTTTCAAATTTGGTTTGATTTGGATGTTGTTTGTGCAAGTTATGTAGTTTTAGGTACATTTTGGACTTTTATGCAATTTACCCAATTAGGAGGTTTTCTTTGCAAATTATCACATGAATTTTAATCCTTATATATTCCCTTACCATTCTAAAGATTTAGAACCATGGGGCACCTGGTTTCACCTTGATATGAAGGTGTTTCTCTCTAAGGGCATTATAGGGTTTGCCTTCTTTATAAATGAGCTTATCTTTAAAAGCCATCAACCAATGGGGTTATTTCTTTGTTTGGAGGATGGTGGGGATGGCCTAGATTCCTCCATGGGCTTTTAGGACCGACCTTGGATATACAAGAAGTATCTATGAGCTATCCTCTTGCATGGCCATGAAGCCTTAGCATAAGGACACATGGAAAGTCCCATAGGCACCTCATGCTTGCCCCCTTCTTTATAAAACCATGCCTACCCCTTCCCACCTCCCAATCCAAGAATAAATCCTCTCCTTATCTTTAATCTAGCTTAGAGAATCATTCCTTGTATATTTTTCCATGAAGTTACCGTCCCAAGGTAAAAGAGGGTGCCTACCTTGGTGAAGAAGGCTCCTAGGGTTCCAAATTTCTCTATTTAGGATTTCTTAAGATCCTCCTTGGTGATTTTGACCAAAACTAGTAAGTATCCTCATTTAATTCCATATTTTCATGATGTTAGTATTCCTTGCACCTTCTTACAAGTTGGCACCACTACCTTCCATGGTAAAACTCCACCTAGAACCATAAAACATCTCATCTCCATGCTTTTTTGCTAGGGTTTGCACCTCTCAAGTGGAGAAGGTGATCTTTGCTCAAGAAAGGAGCTTGGCTTGGAGACTTCAGACCTTCTAATCTTGGGATCCTTTAAGTTTTGACCTTCTTACCTTCCTATAGGAAAGTTTTGTTAACCCCCTTATCATATATTTCTTACTACATGCTTAAAACTCATGCTTTTATGTTTAAAATCGATGATCTCCATCTCTTTTTATCATGTTCTTCTAGGGTTTTGGTTTCTTACTATTTTTCCTTCTCTAGAAGCTCTAGTTTGGTTAACTATGCAACTTCAAACCTGATCTTGGGTCAAATGGTGTTTTCTTCCTTTCCCTCTCTCTTCAATTATCTCAATCGGTTTGATGATGTGACAATTTCCTATTGGTCAGTATTGAAAAATTCATATCTTCTAATCTACTTATTGAAATTTGACAAATAAATATGTTTTGGAATTAGAAAATTAATATCTATCTAATAAAATATTTTTGAGGTCTTATATCATAATTTGATGAAGGGTGTTTTTTGTAAAATGAATTTGATGCATAAAATCCATAAAAATTACATGTTAATCATCATAACTCCAAAATTAACATAAAAATATGTTTTCTTCATCAGGAGAACCTAATAAGTTCATTGGTGATATTTTCAAAATCTAAATCTAAGTTTTGCTAAAAAGTTCTAAAATTAGGGTTTCTATACATTAATGTGCACTATGTACTCTAATACATGTTAATACATTGAAAATGGGCAAAGTGGAACTTGGACTCAATTAAAGTAGTGAAAGTTAGCAATTAATATCAGTAAGAGAGGTATGTGCATTCCTTACACCCTATATTGGGATAATTGCAACCAAAACCTATATTTCGCTTATGAGGGTTAAATGAACCCTAAATCTTCTATTCTTGAATCCTAATGTTGTTCATGCCTCAAATTGGATTATAATTTCTTTTTTTGGGTCTTATACCCCACTACCATGCTTATTGAATATTATATCTACTCTTTCCATGACTACTTTTCTAGCATGTAGATTTATGTTATATTTAATTTAAAGTAGCTGTACTTATGTACAACCACCCACTGAGGGCATATATTTAATCGCCATGGGAAATGTTTTTATTCTCCCCTATATACTTGTGTAGGTGACTGAAAATGTCTTATTCTCCCCTCACCTATAGGTTAGAGGTCCAGTAGGTGCCTCAACCCTATTTAGTTAGGTAGACATAATTATCTTACATGCAAATCCTTTTTAATATAATTATTAATGGTAAGTTTCTTTTGAATATACCCTCATACTCTTGTTATCTTCATCTTATGATGAACCCTAGCATGTTCTTATTTGTTTTACTTATCTTATTATCCTAGACTAGTTTTGTGACACATACCTTTTTTCTTTCCACTTTTGCTGGGTGCTTTTCCAACCACCCAGGTGCTAGTTCTGAGTAAGGAGAAGGACAGGTTTGAGGAAGTCATCTTAGGAGTAGATCTCAAGCTATCTGAAAGGATGTCTAGGTTGCTATAGCTAGATCCTTTTATCTTATCTTTTTCTTTTGGGAACAATCATGTAATGAACAATGAAAGCTATGTAATAGGATTAGTACTTTTATTTCTACTACTATTGACATTTTATAATGTATCCGGTGCATGCTTATTTACTTGGAATATTATACATGCATCCCTTAATATATCTTTTATCTTTCCAAAAAGATGGATGTTTTGTACTTCCTTTAAATTTTAGCAAGGAGGTGATCTTACCTCTGTATATCATGGTATCAGAGCCTTTAGGAAACTATTTGGAAATGAAGTTGAAGCAAAGGTGTCTAGAATGGATCAGGTTTTCGGGGGCTGGCAATATTTTCCTTCGCATCACTAGCTTGGTTTATGAGGACTCCTGTGCCCACATGATATCGACCTGGCCTCAGCTGATACAAATTGCCCAAAATTGTATGCTTTTAGGAAATAACATTCTAGATATTCTTTTCTCATATATGATTCAAATACTCATGGGAACTTAATATGTTAACCCTACATTTCAGGATAGGTGATTTGTTCGACATCAAGAACAAGGGAAAGGAGTCGAACCCTGATGACTCCAATGTGGGAAACACTCCTATGACTCTTGCCAGCCATAGTGTGGTCAACCCTACTACTCCGGGCACCCCTGCCTTCACACCGAAGCAAGAGATAGAAATTCTATGCCAGTTGCTATCCACCATGATGGGGTAACTCCACACAGTGGCCGCCAACGCCAACAAGCTGAGGGAGTTCACCCTCACCGACTTCATAAAGATGCAGCCACCACACTTCAAGGGTGAAAGTGAACACAATATGGAGGATAAAACTGATGATTGGGTGTTGGCTTTGGATCATACCTTCGAGGGTATGGCATGCCCTCCTCACTATAAGGTTCAGTTTGTGACATATGTACTTGACGAACCGACACGTGTCTGGTGGAATGGTGTCACCCGCACTCGAGACACCTCTACCATGGAGTTGGACCAGTTCCTAAAGCTCTTCAGGGAGAAATACATCTCTCCTGCCTTCCCGAGGAAGAAGATAACTATGTTATACATCCTCAGGTAGGGAAGCATGAGTGTGACTGACTACATTCAATGGTTCCTAATTCTAGAACACTATGCCACCGACCTTGGAGCCGAGAGAAGGGAAACATTGTTCTTGGAGGGCCTGAACTACTAGGTGGCGCGAAGTCTTATTCCAAAACTTCCACTCACCTTCCAGTAGATGGTGGATAAGGCCCTGGTCATCGAGTCCTACCCAGGATTCCAATCCTATAGACATAGTAATGGCTACAACAACAACAAGAAGAAGAACCCTACACAGAATGAGAATCACAGACATGATCAGTGCAATAGGTGCTCTCACCACCATCCTCTAGGGAGATGTCCTGCCAACAATGCACCTGATCATAGAGACAATTAGCCTCCTCCTACCTACCAGGAGTGTGGCCAAGTTGGGCATATATGACCACTATGCCCCCATTTCCAGTAGGGACAAAATAATGCCCATCAGCTGCAGCATCCAAGGCAGAATCTGCCTCCACAGAATAATAACAACAACAATAACCCAAACCCGAGGCGACTGCCTGTGGAGAGGCAGAATGGGAGATTGTTTGCTCTCAATGCTGAGTAAGCAAGGGAAGATAATGAAGTTATTGAAGGTACCTTGCATCTTAATATGCATCCTATAAAGGCACTATTTGATTCTGGCTCATCCAATACCTTCATATCCTGTCAGTTTGCTTCTATGTTAGAAATAGAATATGAGTATATGGATCATATATTAGATGTAAAAACTCCTAGTGGTAAGATCTTCTCTTAGTATCTCCAAACTCCAACCATGGACCTCTGTATATCTGGTATAATGTTTCCCTCAGATTTCATCTTGCTCAACATGACCTCCTTTGATGTCATCTTGGGAATGGATTGGTTGAAGAGGTACAAAGCTGTTTTGTTTTGTGAAGAATCAAAGGTTAGTTTGTCACATCCTGTTGAGGGAAGATTGTATGTAAAGGGTAGGAAGCGAGAGGATCGACAATTTGTAATCTCTTCCATAAAAGCTGAAAATCTAGTCTCACAAGGGTTTAGTTCTTTCTTAGCCTCTATAGTCCTCGAGTCTACACCTCCTTCTCTCGACCACATAGATGTGGTGAAGGACATCCCAGACGTCTTTTGTGAGGAGTTACCTAGTTTGCCACCAACTCATGAGGTGGAGTTCTCCATCGAGCTTGTACCCAGAACTTCACCAATATCAAAGCTGCCTTACCGCTTGGCCCCTGCCAAGCTTGCCAAACTAAAGAAGCAGTTAGAAGAGCTTCTTGACATGGGTTTCATCCACCCCAATGTTTCACCTTGGGGAGACCCTGTCCTATTTGTGAAGAAGAAGGATGGTTTGATGTATATGTGTATGGGATACCACAAGATTAACCAAGTGATAGTGAGGAACCTTTATCCTTTGCCTCGCATCGATGACTTATTTGACCCGCTGAAGTCAGCCACTGTGTTCTCCAAGATGGATCTACGAAGTGGCTACTACCAGATACACGTGAAGGATGATGATGTCCCAAAGATAGCATTTAGAACTCGCTATGGGAATTAAAAATTCATGGTCATGCCTTTCGTCTTAACAAATGCCCCTCCTGCCTTCATGGACTTGATGAACTGAGTGTTTCACCCATACCTTGACAAGTTTATGGTGGTGCTTATCAATGACATTTTGGTTTATTTTGAATTGTTAGAACAAAAATCGTGAGCATCCGCAGATTGTACTCAACACACTATGAGAAAATCAACTCTATGCAAAATTCTCAAAGTGTGAGTTCTAGACAAAGGAAGTGATGTTTCTGGGTCATGTGATTTCTGTCAGACATATAGTTGTTGATCCTACAAAGGTAGAAGATGTGACCAAGTGGAAAGCTCTGAAGAATCCCTCAGAGATCTGTAGTTTCCTCGGATTAGCAGGTTACTATCGAAGGTTTATCAAGAGCTTCTCTAAGTTGTCCTTGACTTTAACCAAGATGACGTGAAAGGAGTTCAAGTTCTCTTGGACACCAGAAGTTGAGAACAATTTCCAAAAACTGAAGGAGTGTTTGACTTCTGCTCCCGTTCTTGACTTGCTTGTTGAAGGCATACCCTATGTCATCTACACTGATGCTTCTAAACAAGGCTTAGGGTGTGTTTTGATGCAATATGAAAAGGTGATCACCTATGTTTCCTGCCAATTGAAATTGAATGAAGCTAATTGGCCTACACATGATTTAGAGCTTGTTGCCATCGTTCATGCTCTAAAAATTTGGCGACACTATCTCTATGGTGTGAAGTTTGAAGTTTTCTGTGACCATAAAATCTTGAGGTACCTATTGACATAAAAGGATATGAATCTACGACAACGAAAGTGGATGGAATATCTCAAGGATTATGACTTCACCATCACCTATCATCCCAATAAAGCAAACATCGTAGATGATGTTTTAAGTCGCAAGAAGGATGTCGTTTGTGCTGCTCTGCGATGTTCGGTGTGGGAAAATCTCAAATATGTGACTAGTTGGTGACCTCAACCAGTAGATTCGGTGGACGAATACAAGCTATGTGTCCATATGGCTAGTTTGACTGTTACACTGACTTGGATCTCGAAAGTCATTGATGCACAGTTGGAAAGCTTTGAGATGGAAGAGATGAAGGCCTTGACTGAGAAACCACAATCTAACTTCTCTATCAAAGTGGATGGTGATGTCAGCTTCAGACAAAGGTTGTGGATTCCTGACGTGGGTGATCTACGATAGAAGGTGATGAATGAAGCGCATGGGTCCAAGTACACTATTCATCCTGGCCCAACAAAAATGTACAAAGACTTACAATGAAGTGTCTGGCGGAAGAACATGAAGAATGATATAACTCTGTTCATCACAAAGTGCTTGACATGTCAGTGACATGTCAGCAAGTCAAGATCTAATGTCAATGACCTGGTGGTCTTCTTCATCCTCTCGAAATTTCAGAATGAAAGTGGGAGAAGATCACAATGGACTTCGTTACTGGTTTCCCCAAATCTAAGAAAGGTTATGATGCTGTTTGGGTGGTTATTGATTGTCTTACAAAATCTTCTCATTTATTTCCTTTCAAAACTAATTACAAAGTTGTGGATATGGCTCAGTTGTACATTGAGTGGATCGTACACCTGCATGGAGTATCTGAGGTGATAGTTTCTGATCATGACCCAAAGTTTACTTCTCATTTATGGGGCCACATTCAGGAGGAGACGAGTACTGACTTGCGTTTCAGTAATGCTTACCATCCACAGAATATCAATCTGAGAGAACAGTTTAGATTCTAGAAGGCTTGCTTCGTGATTGTGTGATGGATTGGGGTGGTGCATGGGATTAGTATCCGCCATTAGATGAGTTTTCTTACAACAATAGCTACCAAGCTTGTATTGGTATGCCACCTTTTAAAGCTCTCTATGGTAGTCGATGCCGTTCACCTTTGCATTGGGATGATGTCGGTGAACATTCTCTAGTGAAGGCTGATGACATGCCAATGATGCAGAAAAGGTACAATGGATAAAGAAATGCATGAAAGCTGCTCAAGATCGACAGAAGATGTATGCTGACAAGAAAAGGTCCGATGTTAACTTCCTAGTGGGTGACTATGCATTTCTAAAGATCAAGCCTATCTGTTCTATTGCATCTAAAGTTAAAGGCAAGTTGAATCCCCACTATGTTTGACCATTTAAAATCTTAGATAAGGTTGGTGATTGTGCATACTTATTAGCATTACCTCCTTCCTATGATAAGATTCATAATGTGTTCCATGTCTCTGTGCTAAAGAAGTATGTGAAGGACTCTTCTCATGTGCTTACTATTGAGACTTTGGAGATACATGAGAATCTGACCTCTGGAGATAGATGAGAATATGACCTTGACTCCTGAGTAAAGCAGCTGAAGAACAAAGAGATTGAGCTGGTAAAAGTTTTGTAGAAATATCATGGTCTAGAAGAAACCACTTGGGAGTTGAGAGATGAAATGTTACATACTCAACCTTCTCTTTTTGCTTGAGATTTCGAGGAAGAAATCCTTTTAAAAGGGTGGAGTGTTGTAACATAATGAATCTTAGATGTAATCTCCATGTAAATGTTTTTCCCAAGTTTCCCTTTCATTTCTGTCCTTTATGTCATTCATGTTTAATTAGTGGAATTTATAGTGGTTTAGAGAACATGTATTCACTAATTATACCAATATAAGGGTTTATGCACAAATACCTTAGTGAAAGCTTATTTAAGGATCTAAAATGCAAAATCACCACTTTAGTAGAATAATGGTATATTATTTTGCGGTAGAAGTGCAAGGCCATAAACCTTGATTAAATGTAATAAACAAGATTAATTACCATAATTAAGTGCTCTAAACCTTAATATTACTTTTTTATGTGATTTTAAAACATAAAATGAACGTAAGTTTTAAATTTGGTTTGATTTGTATGTTGTTTGTGCAAGTTATGCAATTTTAGGTACATTTTGGACTTTTATGCAATTTACCCAATTGGGAAGTTTTATTTGCAAATGATCACCTGAATTTTAATCCTTTGATATTCCCTTACCATTCTTGAGATTCTAAACCATGGGGAACCTGGTTGCACCTTGGTATGAAGGTGTTTCTCTCCAAGTGCATTTTAAGGATTACCCTCTTTATAAAAGAGCTTATCTTTAAAAGCTATCAATCAATGGGGTTGTTTCTTTGTTTGGAGGATGGTGGGGATGGCCTAGAATCCTCCATGGGCTTTTAGGACCAATCTTGGATATACAATAAGTCTTTATGATCTGTCCTCTTGCATGGCCATGAAGCCTTAGCATAAGGACACTTGGAAAGTCCCATAGACACCTCATGATTGCCCCCTTCTTTATAAAGCCATGCCTACCCCTACCCACCTCCCAATCCAAGAAGAAATCCTCTCCTTCTATTTCATCTATTTTAGAGAATCATTCCTTCTATGTTTGGCCATGAAGTTACTATCCTAAGGTAAAAGAGGGTGCCTACCTTGGTGAAGAAGGCTCCTAGGGTTCCAAATTTCTCTATTTAGGATTTCTTAAGCTCCTCCTTGGTGATTTTGACCAAAACTAGTAAGTATCCTACTTTCCTTACCTATTTACATGATGTTAGTATTCCTCCCACCTTCTTCATGGTCGGAACCATGACCTTCAATGGTAAAACTCCACCTAGAACCCTAAAACATCTCATCTCCATGCTCTTTTGCTAGGGTTTGCACCTCTCAACTGGAAAAGGTGATCTTTGCTCAAGAAAGGAGCTTGTCTTGGAGCAACCAGACTTTCTAATCTTGGGATCCTTTCTTTTTGGACCTTATTACCTACCTAGAGGCAAGTTTTTTTAACCCCCTTCTCATATGCTTCTTACTACGTGCTTAAAACTCATGTTTCTATGTTTAAAATCGATGATCTCCATCTCCTTTTACCATGTTCTTCTAGGGTTTTGGTTTCTTACTGTTTACCTTCTCTAGAAGCTCTAGTTTGTTTAGCTATGCAACTTCAAACCCGATCTTAGGTCAAATGGTGTTTTCTCCCTTTCCCTCTCGCTTCAATTATCTCGAGCGGTTTGATGATGTGACAATTTCCTATTTATCAATATTGAAAAATTCATATCTTCTAATCCGCTTATCCAAATTTGACAAATACATATGTTTTGAAATTGGAAAATTGATTTCTATCTAATATAAATATTTTTAAGGTCTGATTTCATTGTTTGAAGAAGAATTTGATGCATAAAATCCATAAAAATTACATCTTAATCATCATAACTCCAAAATTAACATAAAAATATATTTTCTTCATCAGGAGAACCCAATAAGTTCATTGGTGATATTTTCAAAATCTAAATCTGATTTTTGCTAAAAAGTTTTGAAATTAGAGTTTCTATACATTAATATGCATTATATACTCTAATGCATGTTAATACATTGAAAATCAGCAAAGTGGAACTTGGACTCAATTAAAGTGGTGAAAGTTAGTAATTGATATTAGTAAGAGAGGTATGTGCGTTACTTACACCCTATGTTGGAATAATTGTAGCTAAACCCTGTATTTACCTAATGAGGCTGAAATGAACGCTAAATCTTCTATTCTTGAACCCTATTATTGTTCATGCCTCAAATCAGATTATAATTTCTTCTTATTTGGGTCTTATACCCCACTGCCATTCTTATTGAATATTATGACTACTCTTGCCATGACTACTTTTCTAGCATGTAGATTTATGCTCTATTTAATTGTGTAGGTGGCTGGGAATGTCTTATTCTCCCCTCAACTATAGGTTAGAGGTCCGATAGGTGCCTCAACCTACTTAGTTAGGTAGACATAATTATCTTACATGCAAATCCTTTTTAATATAATTGTTAATGGCAAGTTTCTTTTGAATATACCCTCATACTATTGTTATCTTCATATTATGATGAACCCTAGCTTGTTCTTATTTTCTTTACTTATCTTGTTTTCCATGACTAGTTTTGTGACACATACCTTGTTTTATTTCCCCTTTTGCTGGGTGCATGTTTTCCCAACCACCCAGGTGCTAATGCTGAGCAAGGAGAAGGACAAGTTTGAAGGAAGTCATCTCAAGAGTAGATCTCAAGCTATCTGAAAGGATGTCTAGGTTGCTATAGCTAGATCCTTTTCTATTATCTTTTTCTTTTGGGAACCATCATGTAATGAACAACAAAACCCATGTAATAGGCTTAGTACTTATATTTTTTCTACTATTTACATTTTATAATGTATCTGGTGCATGCTTATTTACTTGGAATATTATACATGAATCCCTCAATATCTTTTGTCTTTCTAAAAAGATGGATATTTTATACTTCCTTTAAATTTTGGTAAGGAGGTGATCTCGCCTCTTTACAACCTGGTACAATATTCAAAAAGTGTGCTCACAGAAGAAGATCTGCCTAATCAAGGACATGACTAAATTCTACAAAATTGATAATATGGCTGTAGTTGAGCCTTGTTGCAGTAGTGATTGAGATTCTATAATCATCAAGACAATGGGTTTCACTTGCTCCCATAGGGTGAAGGCCATTAGATTTTCCAGAGGGATTTGGATTCTTTGGAATCAGAACCAATGTAATCTGGAGATCATTCAAAACCATCGTCAATATATCCATTGCAAATTCAATGATAATTTGCTGATTACTTTTGTTTATGGTAATCCAAAACCACATAAGAGGGAACCATTTTAAAGAAGGTTGACTGATATAAGCCATATTGTCAAGCTACCATCGGTAGTATTAGGTGACTTTAATATGATGTTGAGTCCCCCTACAGAAAAGAGGCAATAACTACTTTGAAAGAAAGTCGCAAGTTCAATGATTTCCTGCTTAACGCACACTATTGAAAGAAAAATTGAAGGACAACAGTTCACCTTTATACAAAAGCGTCTTCTTGAAAAAACAATCATATTCTGGTCAATGATCTGTGGTGCCAACACTTCTCAAACTCTAAATCAGTGGTCTTTCCATGCCTCAACTCAAATTACCCCATTATGCTTGCAACACGTAATCTAAAGAGGAACTTTCATAAAACTTTCAGAACAAAGCCCAACAGGAAATTGGACCTAGATTTCAAGAACCATCTCACTCAGAACTGGGATAACAAACAGGATGCAGTGGACGTTATTAGTATCTTCCAACACTCAATTTTGAGATGGGAAGCTGATTCAAACTGCACATATAATAAACACAAATCTACAACTCTAATGAGGCTGCATAAAGCACAAGTACACCTGTAACTACACAATTAGTAATGAGGTTGCGATCACTAATTTGTAGGAGAAATATCTCTCATTCCTTCTATAATAAGAGATGGATTGGTCACAAAAATCAAGAATTAACTTGCTTCAATGGGGGATGACAACATTGAATTTTATCAATCCTATGTTAGAGCACGTCCTATGTTAGAGCACAAAGAAATTACAACAATATCCCTCAGCTGAAAGATGACACTAGAAACGTGATCACCAACCTTTCTCAGCTACAACACCTCATCATTGAATACTTCAAAAATCTTACTTCATGCTCGTCCAAACTGTCACTTGCCCATATCACTTGCTATAGAGGGGTGTTTGTAGGTCCACCACATTTTTCTATGCTAGCTCTTGCCTCACCTCCTTCAGTGGAAGAAGTTACATGCATCACCTTCAAGATCCCCCACTCAAAAGCTCCTAGCCCCGATGGGATTTGTAATGAGTTATTCCAAGAAAACTAGAGTCATGTAGGTCCTTTAGTTATATTCACTATCCAGAAAGCATTCATGCGTGGTAGAGTTGATGAAAAAATTGCTGATACCCATATAGTGCTTATACCCAAGGTCTCTATCCCACAGAACTGTGAAGATCTTAAGCCCATCTCTCTCAATAACTCATGTTTCAAGATTATATCAAAGTTAATTATCAAGCACATAAAACCTTTCTGAAACTCTTAGATATCGCCCAACCAATCTAGTTTAATCCCTGGAAGGAAAATTAGAGATAATATACTCCTAGTGCAAGAAGATATACACCATGAGATTCAAAAAAGGAAATATGAAACTAATGGCTACCAAGATAGATCTATCTAAGGCCTTTGATAGGATTAACTTGCCTTTTATCTTTGATACTTGAACATAATGGGCCTTCCTGCTATACTTATAATATCATCATAAGCACTATAACAAAAGTAAACACATCCATTCTATGGGAAGGAAACCTACTCATCCATCCAAAACCAAATATGGGGTATGACAAGGAGACCCAATAAGCCCTTATGTTTTTGTTCTATGCGTTGAGAGTCTGAGCCAAGCAATTGCAGAATTAGTTAAAGATGGTCGTTGGAAACTTGTACAATTGTGTATAGGTGGTAGATCACTCATGCATGTATGCTTTGCAAACAATGTCATCCTCCCTTTAGAAGATTCTATCATGCAAGATGATAACATAATGAAAATCCTCATTAACTTTGCTAAGACTACCGATCAGATAGTATCCAAGGAAAGGTCATGCCATTTTTTTTTATCGAGCAATACCTACAAGAGTCTTCAGAGATGGATTAGCAGACTGATGGGCATTCAATACACAAAATATTTGGGACCTTACCTTTGTATTCCTATTTTGAACCACTGAATTAATAAATCAACTCATGCTGCTATTGTTGACAATATTAATGCTAAAATGAATGGTTGGTCCATGGGACACCTTTCATTAGCAGGCAGAATAACCCTGTGACCAAGTCAAAACTCAAAGCCATACCTTCCTACACAATGCAAATTGTAAAGCTCCTAGGGACACTTTACAATGAGATTAATCAACATATACAAAGTTTTATCTGGTCAAGAAACAACAAGGTCAACAAAACTCACAGTAGTTTGATGGAGAAATTCACTTCAAACAAGGACATCGACGGGCTAGGAATAAAAGATGCCCGTGATTATAATGAAGCATTGATGATGAAGAAAGGCTGGTAATACCTAAATGATGATAACAAGCTCTGTATTACAATCATGGAAGAAAATATGGCAGGAGGTCTACTACTTCTAAGACTCCATGCTCAGCTGCCCCAGGGTTCATTAGGAAAAACCTTCCAATCTTAAGAGATGAATGCTCTAAGTCCATCAATAACAGAGAGGATACCAACACCTGGAGAGACAAGTGGATTGCTAGTAAGTCTCTACTATAGATTAATCTCAACCTTTCAATCCCAACTGAGTTACATGATCTCAAAGTTACATCACCAAAATGATGATAAATGGGACTGGGAATTTATTCATTCATACTTTTAACAAGCTACATGAAGAACAATTTGATACATACATGTCCCTGACCAAAACTCAACCAAGGATGATTGGATATGGACTTTGGAAACAAGTGGTTAGTTAACTACACGGTCAATGTATAGGAAAATTCATACATCGAAACAAACACCAATCCTTGGAAACTAGAAAACAATCTAGTCCCCTAAGCTCCCTGGCAAAATCCAAATCTTCATGTGGCTCCTTCAGCACTGGGTGATACTTACCAACATTGAGAAATCAAGACGACATATTTCTACTGATCCCTCTTGTCCCATCTGTGGATATCCAAATGACACATTCTTACACTGCCTTAAAGATTTCCCTTTAAGTAGACTAGTCTAGTCATCCCTCAATCTATATACACAATGAAGGATGTATAACCCAAAGCAATGGCTCAAACTAATTATTGATATTCACTCTTGGGATTAGAAGACCTTAATCATTATTGTTGTTAACTTCTGCATATGTGGAAAGCTAGAACAACTTTACTCACACAGGGTTCCTTTCTCCACTTTAATTCATCATCTCATTCATGCGATATCAAGCTTGATCATACAGTTGCCAAAGGCAGATGGAGAACATCAATCTACCATTCTATGATCGATAAACAATATACAACACAACTATGATTGTTTCATCTTCATTGATGTTTCCTTCTAAAAGGAGGATGAAAGAATAAGAATTGAATTTCATGTTGTTAACAATCTCGGGAACTATATTATGGGCTCCACTTCATCTATAAAAGCAAGCAACGGTTTAGAAGAAAAATAAATAACAATCTATGAAACAAATGTCACGTGCAAGGCTAAAGGTTGGACCTCATGATGTATACTATCAGACTCTCTTCAAGTAATATCTATGATTTTATCAGTGATCAATACGCCTCACTGACATCTACCGTTTGTTAAATGGTTGCACCCTCCTCTAAACCCCCTTTCGAATATTCTCCTACACCCCAAGACAAGTCAATCTATTTGTCGATTCCCTTGCTAAGTATGCTCTCAACAACAACAATAATTTTATTTTTGAAAATAGATCACCTCCCTGGTTACTACACAACATAAACATTTGTGTCGATGAACGTTTACCTTCCATAGAGAGAAAGGTGAATAAGAATTAAATCTCTACTTTTTGCAAAAAAATGTATATATATGTCTCTCTGTGTGTAAATATATACATATATATACATATATACATATATATATATATACATATGTATATATATACATATGTATATATATATATACATATGTATATATATACATATGTATATATACATATATACATATACATATAGATATGTATATATATCTGTGTCTGTGTGTGTTCATGTGCACATGTGCTGGGGCGATCTAGAAACTGTTAACAAGGGGGATGAGTTGGAAAAGTTTAGTATTAACTATAGAAGGACATTGATTTAAATGATTCACAACAAAATGATTTCAATTAGAATCATACTTAACCATCTTATATATATATATATATCTCTGTGTGTGTGTGTGTTCTTGCAGGGGCGATCAAGAAAATGTCAACAAGGGGGTTGAGTTTCAAGAGTTTAGTATTAACTATAACGTGATGCTGATTTAAACAAGTTCTATAAAAATATGTTTTCAACGAGAATCAAACATGAGCGACTTGTCTACAAATACCAGCCCAATATCAATTCAACTAATGATTTACTTAAAAATGTATCTGAAAAAGTCATAAAACTACAATATTTGGTCATCCTATAGATGCATAAATACATATAATTCAATTTGGGGGGTTGTTTTTGTCCATGACTGTCTCCCCTCTAGATCCTCCTATTTACATACATATATGGGATTAAGAGAGGCATTCTTTCCCCCTTTTCTATGCCCGTGACGGAGGCCAAACGTCGGGGGGGTGTAAACCAAGGCGATAACTGGGATTCTAACCCGAAACCCTTTGTTAGGAGACACTACGTTTGACCACTTGAGCCACTCCTTGTCAGCTATTTGCATACACATATATGTCTGTATGTATATGTATATATATATACATATTATGAGTTAGTGAGAGGAAAATATTGAAAAGAACTAAACATAGAGAAAACTATGATCAAAGAGAAGTGAGTAGAAGGAACCAATATAAATTTCATAAAATGTGATTTGTTGAACATTTAAAATAAAATATGATATATTTGTAATTTTTCTCACAAATTCACCATTTTTATAATAATATAGAAATAGAATTAGGGGAGTTGGAATGATGGAGTTATTTTTATATGTTGTTGTCAAAGGGTTTGGGTGTCGATGTTCTTATACGTCACATTGACTTTCCTCTTTCTAATTAGTAAAATAATTCTTATAACTGCCCTTAATTTTCCTCATTCAAATTAGTAAAATGATAAATTAAAGCCAAGTTAATTAGGAGAAGATACATGGTCAATGGTGCTTGATATTAACTTACAGTGAAGTCTGGACAGGACTGAAGGGATATGTAGTGATAGTGAGGGTGAAAATTTAGGATTAACAATAGAAATGTTGAGGATAGGATCATGGAGTGGAATGGGAGAGAAAAAGGGTGTGACAAAAAGGAAAGTGGGAGTTCTCAATCTCCTTGTGGCCTAGGAATAAAAATTCCCAACCAACACCCTAACTTTCCTCTTTGGTCATTCTCTTCTCCTCCTTGACCTATTTTTCAAATGGGTCAAAGGGGAGCACCCCATAATGTAGGGAAATATGGCAGTGAAAACAAAAATTTTACTTCCATATTCCCCTTGGACAGTAGATAACGTCAACAACTATGTATTTAGAATGAGGGTTGTGAGGTATATACCTGGTCCTGGAGCAACTCCAACGACTATCTCTTGCTGTAGTGTGCATCTTTCTAGTTGCACCTGGATGGCTATCTGTAGTGACCTCCTAGTTGATCGCCACAGTTGGAAGTTGACAACATCCTCCTAGCAGGTGGAAAAGGCCTTCTTGCCTCTAGATTAGTCCACACAAACCACTAGGAACTATTGTTTTTCTTTTGGAATGGAAAAGAAGGAGGTGTCTCTTATAGTCCACATACTAGCATTGTCATGCTCTCCCTTATTATCTCTCTCTTACTATCCCTCTCTTCTATAGGTAGTACTTTCTTGGGTTCTCACACTACCACAACTGTGAGAAGACAACAATTGTCAAAGCTTATTGTTGTATCTATAGAAAGCCTCAACTACCCCTCTTTGTAAGACCCTTGACCTTGGTTTCTACTTAAGTATTCTTTATTACCTTAAATAGATTCTTTGAACCTTAATTAAACCCTAATATATGCTTTTTTTATCACGTGACAAACATAAGTTTCAAGTTTGGTCCAATTTGGACACCGTTTGAGCAAGTTTTGCTATATATGTGCTTGTTTTGGATTTTTAGGCAATTTACCCACATATAGGGTTTTTCTTGTGATTTGTCACATTATGATTGTGAGTCACACCATTTCCATATCATCTTTGATATAGTTGTACCTTGGGGAACCTTGTTGTACCTTGGTTTAATGGTGACATCTAGCCTTGTGTTGAGATTAGGGTTTGCTCACATATGTGCCGTAACTCGATGGTCTTTCCTTTAGATGATGGGATCCAATGGTCCATGCCTAGGTGGTGGGATCTAATGATGGTCCCTTGATGCTTTTAGGTCGATGATTTTGCCTCTTGAGGAACTTATGTCGATGGTTCTTCTTACGTAGTCCACCAGCTGATGGTGACACTGGGCTTTTTCTTGGTGACCAAGGGAAGGAAACAAGTGATGGGCCACCTATTTTTAGAGGTCGATGGCTCCTATGGGGTTAACATTTGGCAGTCCCCCTAGCTTATAGAATTTATGGACGTCATGGATGTGCACGAAAGTGACATTTTAACCTTAGACACATGGCATGCTTGGCTTAACACCTCTTTCTTCCTTTATCTTTGACCCTAAGATTTATTTACCTCCCACCTTGCATGTAAATGAGATTTTTTACACACCTATCACACCGTCTTCATCTTCCTTGCTGCTTGCAGCTCATCCCTCTTACATGGTGGAGAACAAGGAGCCCACAATAGAAGAATCTTGGTTGATCTTGCTTGCATGTGCATCTAGGGTTCAGATCTACTCTCTCTTCAAGCTTGTGGAGATTCCTTAGCATGTTCTTGACCTAAGCAAGTAAAATCTCCTTCTTTCCTTCATTTTCCTTTCTACCCTACATTCTCTCTCTTCCTTCTTGGTCAGATCCATCATGTTTCTAGGTGGAGCTTGTGTAAGAGGTTGAAAAACACCTTCCTTCTTGCTTCTTTTACCCAGGGTTTCCTTTATCTCGAAGAAACGAAGCTAGCTTGGATGCGTGGAGTGCTCAAGATAGGGTTTGTTTCCCCTTTCTTCGAGCCACCTTGCTATTTGGACATTCTTCATCATCTTTGACGCAAGTTATATAACTTTCTCCATGTTTATTGCTTACTCTTAACTTGCATGTATATGATGTTTCTCTAAAAAGTAGTTTTAAGTTGAAAAGTGCTATCTTTGCCTAGGGTTTGAGCTTGTATGGTTGTTCTATTGGTATGTATGCCCAGATATCCAATCATATGATGATTGTAATGGAATAACTTGTAAATGATTTCATTATTAATAAAGGCAAGCTTCTCGTTTATTCTGCTTATTCAGTTTTGAGATAATGAAATAACATAATAAATGTCTAGAGAATTCTATTACTCAATGACATATGTCTTTAGGATGAGGACCTAAAGAATGAGACTATACATATGTTAAGAGTACATGCATTATCATTATATCCTTGATTGTTTGTTATTATGGAAGGTAAATAGACAACAATAACACATAAGATCAGAGTGTGAGTTTTTTATGATAGAATCTCATTAGTCATGATATGGTGATATCAAACCAAGGACACATATACATGTTAGAGAATAGTGTGTCAAACAGACCCACCATAAGAGTGATACATGGAAACCTTAACTAGGTAAGTCATAATCACGTCTTATAGTGATGGTGGTGTTTATGGTTCTTAGACCTAAAATCATTGCACTCATCACATGTCGTTTGGTATGCTTTGACATCATCAAACACAATCCTAAAACTTGGGGTTGTTATAAAGGTGATGATTGGGTGACTGTGAAACATGGGGACTAACTATGAGTGATAGAGATGAGATTTGTCCCTCCCATGAGAGTATGATATCCAAGGCCACTTGAGTTAGAGAGACTTAGAAATACTCGACCATGTACATGTGAGTCAATATATGATATTGAGCTTACATATATCTCATATAGTTTGCCATAGCAAGAAACATAGATTGAATGTTGAAGAGGATGACAGATCCATGCCTCGAGTTCAATCTGGATATCAGTGACAAAGGAACTATATAAACACTATAACACAATACATAAATTGTAGGTTTAAGTTGTTCGCCAACTTTCCATTTACTTGGGTAGCAATGATGCGTGACTAGGCACCACCCATTGCTTGTGATGTCATAAGTTGTTATGGACATTCACCACCAACGTAATATGGGACCTATAGGGTCAGACACATAGGAACTCATCTAGAAGAGGAGTTTGATCTATAGTGATGATTGGATTTATTACTAAAGTATTTAAGAATTCAATTCACAGAACAAATCATATGACTAGACTGCTAAACGATCGGTTCAAGTATTAATATAACCATTTGGAGTGTCAGGCTAATTGTATTGTACATCAGCTGGAATTCAGCCTGACTCAGCCTATAGATGCCCATCTCGCTTATGCAAGATGTCTATTTTGCATGGTATGAGATGAACGTCTCGTCTACACCAAATGGCTGGTTCGAGGATGCAATTCGATTGCATCAAGGATTAGTGCTGACATCATGTTATGCATTAATCAGAATTGAATTGTCAAAAGATGTACAAATCTAAGAAACTGCAAAACGATCGTCTCACAGTGCAAGATGACCGTCATGCATGCCAGATGACCGTATGGGTCTCTAGATGACCATTTCAACTACTGTAGGTTGCAAAAATTTGAGATCTTTCAGTCTCTTCCACTCCCGCATAGATTGGGAACCCTGGCCCTAACCCCATCTATAAATAGAGGGATACTGGGAGCTTCCCAGAGCACAACACATGCAATTGAGAACTAGTTGCACTAACAATTGTTGTCCTCTTTGGTTGTGGTAACCAAGAGAGCCAAAATAAGTCCCACCCAACTAGGGAGGGATAACAAGGGAGAGAACAACTGAGGATCATTGTTGTGGTTGGTGACTAGTACACCAATGGGAGGGACAACTCATTCCTTTCCATTCTAGTAGGATGACATGAGTTCAAGTTGGTGTGTGTGAACTTATCTATAGGTGAGGTGACCTTTTCCCATCTCTAAGGAGGACAATGTCATCTAATAGTCCGTGAGGAGAGGAGCTGTTGTAGACGATAATGTTTGAGTCTAATGTCTGTGGAGAAGTAGTTAGATGAGTCCCAGTGAAACCAGAAGATGCACAGAGACCGTCCAAGATAAATTACACATCTACATTAATAAGGACCATCACTAGACTTGCTCCAGGACCAGGTATATCTTTGTGAAACCATCCTTTCTATTGCATAGTTATTGGCATGATCTGCTAGTTAATGGAAATATGTCAACAAAATTTTTGTTTCCACTGCCTATCTGATGTCGTATTTCCCTATAGTGGTATCAGATCCATGTCAATTAATTTTGTTTTGGGATAATAAATATGATCACATTTTGGTTTTATCAAGTTTATTTATTGCATTTGATGCGAATATTTAAACTAGCTGATGTACACTTCTTACTAATCACCACATAATAACCCAAACATATATATATATATATACATATATATATATATACATATATATATATATACATATATACATATATATATATATATATATATATATATATATATATTTTTCATATAATATGTATGCAATTTACATACGTCTCCGTAAAAGTGAGTTTTGATGGTGAATGTGTAGCACGGTTATGGCCAATAACCCCTATTATCTGTGCATGGTTGTGTGGTTGGTTAATCTTATTGGTCTCAGACTACAAGTTGAACCTCTCTCTTATCTTCCTAATGTAAAAGTATTATTCTATTCTACCTTTGTTCCCCCATATGTAACTCGAGGTTTCTCAATAATTAAACAAAAGTAGCATAATTTACTTTTTTTGACAAAGAAGAAAGATACCAACTGACTGCATAGAGGAGTTGAGCTGACCGGATGGAGGGTCTGAGCCAACCAGATGGCGTGGCTGAGACGACCATCTGGCAGGGCTGAGACAATCAACTGGCAAGCCAACCATGAGCCTGAAGGACCAGAAAAATTGACTGTTTGGAGGAGCCAAATGATCAGCTATAGGATGATCAAATGATCATTTGGAGTAGACAAACGACCGACTGGAGCTGACCAACCTACCGACCAAGAGGCGAGCTGACCAGTTCAAAGGTTGAACCAGTCAACCCCGATTGGCTAGCACAAATCTTCATCAACAATAGGTTTCTGCATATGGAGTAGACCTAGATTGTGGTAATTCCTTATGGCTCCAAAGAATTACATTATGCTGGCCATAATGATTGCTTTTTGTTTATTGCATGTTTTCATTGTGGGTTATAGCATGTATAAGATACATATTATAAATATGTGGTGATTGGTTAATGTATATGTATTATACAAAATCCCTTAATAGAATATTAAGTCTAAGATGCTTTCCATTAGAACACATGTGAAAATCTTGATCAATAAAGCATGGGAACCCCAAGGATGATACACAGTTTGTCTCGTGGAAGTGTGATGGTAATAATGTGGGCCTGCCAAAAAGGGTGCATTATTATCATGTTGCCTATTGGGCCAGGCTAAACTGGTGATTCTTAGAGAGTCTAAGACCAAAAGCATGTAGATAATTATTGCAAGGAGTTGTGCATATCATGTATCTAAGATTTGCATAAGATTAATTGGAAATGTTGCCTACCTTAATAATTGGTCATGACTGCAAGTGTTGGTTGGGTATTGACTAAATTTTTTTTGATCTTGGCCCACTAGAAGATTGTATGCTACAATTTTCCAAATTCATATTGAGGGATATCAATTTGAATAAAATAGTTGGAGCATTAGTTAATTAAAGACCTAATTAATATCAAATTTTGAAATCAAATCAAATCAAAAATGATATTTTTGACAAATGAAAATTTTCTCTTATGGAATAAAATGAAAAACACTCAATCATCACAACTTGATGAATTACATAATATTTATTTCCATAACTAGTTCAGGACCTTGAGAAGTGTTCTGCATAATCCTGAAACACCAGTGCTAGTATCCACTCCATATTTGCCAAAGAATGACATGGATGCTTCTTTGAAGCATGCCAATGATGTTATGAACATCAAGAACCTTATACTGGGTTGTATGAACTATGTGTTGCATAAACAACATGATAAGCACAAAAGGTATAATGTCTCTAAGGCACTATTTGAGTGCTAAATGGTAGAGGGAGATCTATTATTACCTCATGTGCTCCATGTGATTGGACATATGAAGCATCAAGAAATACTGGGATTTCCTTTAGGTTAAGATTTGGCCACAAATATGATTTTGCAATCATTGCCTAAATCATATAGCCAGTTTATCGAGTGTTAACACTTACGTAACATGACTAGGCCACTGTCAGAGTTTCTTGACATTTTGATAAGTGTCTAAGCACAAATGAAGATGAACAAATCCAAGATGATAATCATCAGAGTCGAGTCTAAGGACAAAGGCAAAGCCAAGAAGCATTCTGTAATTGAGATAAAGTCCAAGTCTTCTACACTCAAGATAAGGAGAAGGATAAGGGAACCTGGGCAGATGAAGTAAGGGATTGAAATCTCTACTTCTGGTATATAGATTATTGAGGTTAACTTTACTACTTCCTCACCATGGGTACTAGATACCGGATGTGGATCACACATTTTCTCAAATGTGAAGGATCTAAAAAAGAAGTAGTCCATTAGATGAAGGTGAGGTAGAACTATGAGTTACAAATGGCACAAGAATTGTGGCCAACACAGTTGGAACCTATGAGTTATCTCTACCAAGTGGGATAGTAGTAGATTTAGAGAAATTATATTACATACTTGCCATTAATAGGAAAATTATATCTGTTTCTTGTTTGGACAAGAATGAATTTGAATTTACTATAAAGAATAGAAGATGTTCTACTCATAAGGATGGGATCTTTTATGGCAGTGACCCAATGTCTTATGGTCTATACTTGATTGATCTATAGACAAGTGTATATAATGTAAATTCCAAAATACAAAAACTCATAAAATTAAACAAAACATACCTTTTCCATTGTCGTCTAGGGCACATAAATGAGAATCACATATCTAGACTCCATAAAGATGGTTATCTGGACCCTTTTGATTTTGAATCAATAGAGACATGTGGGTCTTGTTTATTGGGAAAGATGACCAAGAATACCTTCACTGGAAATAGTGAAAGGGCTAGTCATCTATTAGGAATCAAACATACTGAAGTATTTAGCCCTTTTTGAACAACTTCTGGAGGTGAGTATTAGTACTTCATTACATTTACTGATGATTTCAGTAGGTATGGCTATGTTTATCTGATGAAACATAAGTCAAAAACTTTTGAAAAGTTTAGAGAGTTCATGAATGAAGTATAAAACCAAATTGGTAAGAGTATTAAGGCACTTCATTCTGCATCGAGGTGGAGAATACTCCACCTGAGTTTGAGGATCTTCTACTAGCCCGTGGTATTGTATCACGATGAATTCCACCTGGAATACCACATCATAATGTTGTATCAGAAAGAAGGGATCACACATTGCTAGATATGGTGCAATCTATGATGAGTTTTGCTGAGCTTCCAACTTCCTTCTGAGGTATGCTCTTGAAACTGCCACGTATACACTAAATTGAGTACCTTATAAATATTTTCAAAAGACACCATATGAGATTAGGTATGGGAAGGGTCCCAATGTGTCTGAAATGAAGATTTGGGGATGTGAATATTATGTTAGAAAAATTTTCTGAAAAGCTTGGCCCTAATATGATAAATGTTATTTTGTTGGATATCCTAAGGAGACCAAAGGACATTACTTTCATTCCAAATTTCACAAAAAAATGTTTGTTTCCAGAGAGGCTAAATTTCTAGAAAAGAAATTTATTTCAATAGGAATCAATGGGAGAAAAGTGGAACTCAAAGAGGTTCGAGACCAACAAGAGATCATTGAACTGATAGATGTATAAGAGGAACAAAGAGGATCACAAAATGTTGTGGAATCTCAAATTCCTCAAGTAACATAAGAACCTCATAGACCTTATAGGACACACCTTGAAACTGAGAGATTTAGATATCTTGTGATTCATGAAGGTAGTGAGTTGGTCATAGATGATGCACCAACAATCTATCTAGAAGTGTTGAGTGACCAGAGTCTGAGAAATGACTTGAGGCCATGAAATCTAAGATGGAATTCATGTATACCAACAAGGTATGGACCTTGGTGGAATCACCTTAAGGGGTAAAACCCATAGGGTGCAAGTGGGTCTTCAAGAATAAGATATACATGGATAGTAAAGTACAAATCTATAAGGGTAGATTGGTTGCAAAATGTTTCAGACAAGTTCAAGGTGTTGACTATGATGAAACCTTTTCTCCAGTGGCCATGGTTAAGTCCATCAAGATCATGTTTGATATTGCAGCTTATCATGACTATGAAATTTGGTAGATGGATGTAAAAATAACATTCCTTAATGGGAATCTTCTTGATAATGTATATATGACACAACCTGAGGATTTTATCAATCCAAAGGATGCAAATAAAGTTAGTAAACTAAAAAGGTTAATCTATGGATTGAAGCATGTCTCTGAGATAGAATCTTTATTTTGATAAGACAATCAAGAGTTTGGCTTTGTTTAAAATGAAGATGAACCTTGTGTGTAAAAGAAGGTTAGTGGGAGCATGGTAGTATTTCTCATATTGTATGTAGATGACATACTATTGATGGGGAATGACATCCCTAATTTACAAAAGGTAAAGACATGGTTTGGAAATACCTTTTCTATAAAAGACTTGGGAGAAGCATCCTACATCTTGGGAATAAAGATCTATAGAGATAGATCAAGAAGGCTCCTTAGACTAAGTCAAAGCACATACATTGACAAAGTGTTGAAGCAGTTCAATATGGAGAACTCAAAGTGAGGAAACCTGCCCATGCTATAAGGGCTTACCATCTCTAAAGTTCAATGTCCCAGTTCTTGTGAAGAAAGGGAACACATGATCTTGATTCCATATGCCTCAATAAGTGGTTGAATCATGTATGCAATGCTGTGTACCCGTTCAGATGCCTCATATGCCCTGAGCATCATGAGAAGATATCAGTCAGATCTAGGTGATGCTCACTAGACATCCATGAAGAACATCCTCAAGTACGTGAGAAGGACTAAGGATCTATTCTTGGTCTACGGAGGAGAGAAAGATTTGGTGGTAAAAGATTATAGTGATGTAAGCTTCTAGACTGACAAAGATGATTATAAATCACAATCAGGATTTGTGTTTTTCCTAAACAACAAAGCTATAAGCTAGAAGAGTTCTAAGCAAGAAATAATTGTCAATTCTACAACAAAGGCTGAGTATATTGCTGCATTGAATGCACCAAAGGAGGCTATATAGATCAAGAAGTTTATTTATAAAACTGGGTTTGTTCCAAGAATCAACGACACAATCGAGCTATATTGTGACAATAATGGAGCTATTGCATTAGCTAAGGAACCCATACTAAATCAATGCTCAAAGCATATACAAAGGCGGTATAATCTCATAAGAGAGATCATACAATGAGGAGATGTAAACATTTATAGAGTACCAACTGAGAACAATGTTGTTGATCCATCGACTAAAGCACTTTTACAGCAGAAGCATGATGGTCATGTTAGGTCACTCAGAATAAGATTCATGGGTGATTGGCTCTAAGTGTAAGTGAGAGTCTATTGGTATGTATGCCCAAAGAGCTAATCATATGATGATTGTAATGGCATAACTTGTAAATGATTTGATTATTAATAAAGGCAAACATCCAATTTATTCTGTTTTTTTAGTTTTGAGATAATGAAATAACATAATAAATATTTAGATAATGATATTAGTCAATGACATATGTCTTATAGTTAAGGACTTGAAGAATGATAACATACAAATATTAAGAGTATATACATTTTCATTATGTCCGTGATCGGTTGTTATTGTGGAAGGTAAATAAACAACAATAACACATAATATCATAGTGTGAGTTGTTTGATGATAGAATCTCATTAGTCATGATATGGTGATATCAAACCAAGCACACAGATACATGTTAGAGAACAATGTATTAGACATACCCACCATAAGAGTGATATATGGAAACCTTAACTAGGTAAGTCATAATCACATCTTATAGTGATGATGGTGTTTGTTGTTCTTAGACCTAAAACCACTACACTCATCACATTTCGTTCGGTACGCTTTGACATAATCAAATGTAGTCTTGAAACATGGGTTGTTATAAAGGTGATGAATAGGTGACTGTGACACATGGGGATTGACTGTGAGTGATTGCGATGGGATTTTTCCTTCCTATGGGAGTATGATTTCCAAGGCCACTGAGTTAGTGAGACTGAGCAATACATGGCTATGTGCATGTGAGTCAATATATGATATTGATCTTACATATATTTGATACAATCTTGTATAGCAAGAAACATAGATTGAATCTTAAAGAGGATGGCAAATCCATGCCTCGAGTTCAATCTAGATATCAGTGACAAAGAAACTATACAAATACTATATAGCAATGACATGTTCTCCAACTTTCCATTTACTTGGGTAAAAATGATGTGTGACTAAGCACCGCCCAAGCAAGTTGTTATGAACATTCACTGCCAATGCAATATGGGACCTATAGGGACACACACATAGGAACTCATTTAAAAGAGGAGTTTGATCTTAAATGATGATTGGTTTGATTAGTAAAGTGTTTGGGTATTCAACTCACACAACAAATCAGCTGATTGGACTTTCAAATGATCAGTTCAAGTGTTTAGACAGTCGTTTGGAGTGTCAGGTTGGTTGTATTGTAAATTAGTTGGAATTCAACCTAACTCAGGCTACAAGATGTTTGCCTTACTTATGCGAGATGACCGCTTCACATGGTATGAGAAGATAGTCTTGTCCACTCCAAACGACTGATTTGGGGATGCAATTCGATTGCATCAATGATTGGTGCAGACATCATGTTTTGCATTAATCGAGATTGAATTTTCGAAACATGTACAAAACTGGGAAACTTCTGGGTTATTAGATGAACGTTTTGGCTGTCGTAAGTTGTTAAATTTCCGTAATTGTTGTGAAAATTTGAGATATTCTGGTCCCTTCCATACCCGCATAGACTGGGAACCCTGTCCCTAACCCCGCCTATAAATAGAGGGGTACTGGGGGCTTTCCAGAGCACAAAACAGACAATTGAGAGTCAATTGCTCAGAAAATTGTTGTCCTCTTTGGTTGTGGTAACCAAGATAGCCCAAGCAAGTCCTACTCAACTAGGGAGGGATAGCAAGAGAGGGAACAACCGAGGATCATTGTTGTGGGAGATCAAGTTGGTGACTGACTAGTACACCAATGGGAGAGACAACTCCTTCCTGTCTATTCTAGAAGGACACCAATAGTTCTAGTTGGTCCGTGTGGACTTCTCTAGAGGTCACGTGGCCTTTGCCCATCGCTAAGGAGGATGACATCAGGCAGCAGTTTGTGATGAAAGGAGTTGTAGTAGATGATGATGTTTGAGTCTATTGTCCATGGAGGAGCATTTAGAAGACTCCTAGTGCAACCAAGAGTGGCATAGACACCGTCTAAGATAGAGTGCACATCTACATTGACAAGGATTGTTACTAGAGTTTCTCCAGGACCAGGTATATCTTTGTGAAACCATGCTTTCCATTGCATAGTTATTAATGTGATCCACTGGTTAATGGGAATATGCCATTAGAATTTTTTTTTCACTATCTATCTGATGATGTATTTCCCTACATGTTCTTGAGTAGATAGCCTTCCTTTATGTATCTCTTGACCTTGTGCATGTTTATTCCTTAGAAGTGAAAGACCTATACCTTGCATGCATGTGGAAATCAATGGCTTTGGTTCCCTTAAATGATGACTTTTCCCTAAGGTTTTGGAATTATTTTCCCTTCTTGTGTTGAGACTCGATGGTCTAGTTTTTGTGCCAACTAATGGCTTGGAATAAGTTGATGTTTTGAATATTATTTTGTGCTTGAAAGTGATGGTTGTGTTTCCCCTCACATCTAATGGTCTGAGTACTCTTTAAAAGTGGTTACAAGGATGGTTTGCCTTTTGCTACCAATCCATGATTTTGCTTGGTGCTTTAGATCTATTTTCCACCTAGTGTTATCAAACAATGGATTCACTGGGTCATGATTGGATGGCCTCCCTGTATCATGACTCGATGGTCTCACTAGTTCCATGATCGATGGTTTCACAGATCCTATGGTAGATGGTTCTTAACCAATTGTTTCTCTTGTTGCAACATTCAATGGTTTTTATGGTGTCAACAACCAAGGGTGAACCTGATGTCCACAACCAGTGGTGGACATGAGGTCTACAACTAATGGTGCTTCTAAAGTCTACAAATGATGTCCTTACTAGGATCATGATTCGATGGATGTCCTATCCCTATCAAATGATGGTTTCCCTAGTTTCTAATCTGATGATTTTGGTTTGATGATATAACCCTAAGGTCGTGCCTTGTGTTAAGTGTTTCTCTATTGTTGGGTATGGTAACCAAAGTGATGGTCTTATGTGAGGTTCATGATCTGATGGTTTGGAATTGATGACTTAGAATTGATGGTTTGAGGTCCATGATTTTTTAGTCTTACCTTTTCCCTAGAATGCATACAAACCTATGGTTGTTTTAGAGTGCTGGCTCGTAATGATAGATTAGCTTGCTTTTCTGAACCTAGTCGAAAGTGATATAGTAAATGATGATAGTTAATCATGTTTATCTTCCTTATATTTTTGATATATTGAAGGAAAGATCTCTTAATGTTATGGTTAATTTCCTATTCTATCCTATGAACATCATATCTCTTTAATGCACAAATATGTTGAACCTGTGTACCACAAGTATGATGATAAATGATGAACCTTTTATAAGGTGTGGAAAGATATTGATGTTCTTGTAGGATATAACGTTATGGCATTATTAAACTTTTTGCATGATTGATCCTAATGGAGGTGTAACCCTCTTGTGATGTGACAAGGATTTGTATCTTGTGATGATGTGATGATAATTATATATCTTATGGGTTTGTAACATACCCATGTTTACGTAGAAATATTTTAGGGTTTGTATGTAAATTGTTTGATGTAGTTAAAAGACACCCAATTGGCATTATCTAATCAAGTGAAACCCTAATCATGTGGTGCCTTGTGCCATAGAACCATTCTAGTTTTAGGAATTGTTCGATGGGGAAATGAGTATTCTTAAGGGAAGCTCAGAGTCACATACATAACTGTTGAGTATGAATGGGTGCATGAGAATATGTGTCCTTGACATCCTGATCCCAATGTTTTAAGGGTGGTTGTAGTCCTACCTAAGAAGCAGAACGACTATGGTTGTATCTCAAATATTTTTATATATGATGTGATTGAGTATAGCTACGGTTGTCCCTTGGATAATAAGGTCTTGTATACCCTGGTGGTTACTAGTTTTGTGAGCTATATACCAAGGACGGGATAGTCTCTTTTGTAGCTTGACCTTGTGTGTCTCTGCGGTGGACTTGTACTGATCGAGGGTAGATGAGATCTTAGAATTCTGACTCTCCTAGATCTTATATGAAACTAATTGTGAATTCACAATGGTTAGTTAGATTTTGAGTGGTATACCTCAAACTCCCCATGGCTTAGTGAAATATGTAATCTAGCCATGTAATATATCAGTTTAGGGATAAACATGAATCACATTGGTTGATAACCCTTGCCTGATTTCTTATAATATTTAGTTGTTATGTAATGCAGTAAGAACAATCAAATGTATAGAAGGTGATATCTTTTTTTTGTTGCCCCAATATACTATACTAATCAAACTTAACCTATTTTAGTTGCTTAGTCCATTTTACCTACTATATCTTCTTAACTTGTTTAGTAAAATAATCTGATGTAATCAATAACCATTGTTGGGAGTTATATCTCTCACTGGGACATGGGTCTCACCTAGTGGGTCACCACATCGTTTTAGGTGATCTCCAGTGACATCGTCAGGTTTGTGGAGGTGAGGAAGAGTAGCTTGAAGAGCAGTAGGAGCAGAAGACTAGCTTGTAGTTAGAGTATCATAGAATCATCCTTGTACTCTCAGGTTGAGATAGGGGATATTTTGTAGATGGCATGTACATCGACTCGTATTTTTGACAATATGTCAATGTTTGTATATGGCATGTATATATGCGGAACACATATTTTGTATACATGTTGTGTTTAAGGCCACTGGACAAATATGTAATAACATGTTATGACATAAATTGTTAAGTAGGTTGCTGGACTTATATGTAATTGTTTATGAACATGTTGGCAATATTTTAATCGATCTTAATTTACCTTCTTTTCTGGATATGCGGTTAACTAGTGATCGTGCACATTTTTTTTTGAGTAATCTCATTTGGTGTATCGAGGTTGTCTCACTCTAACTATGGGATGGTCAAGGTTAGGATTTCCAGATCATGTGTGAACCATGAACCAACTAGTTCACTACTGATCCAATCTATTTACAAATGAGTCGATCAGTTCAACCCTTGAGCCGATTGGTTCAATATGCTTCCTATTGCATGACTTTTAATATTTGATTAATGTACAACATGATGTCAACATCAATCCATAATCCAATCTCATTAATCAACCAAATGATTAGTTCACAACCTAAATTAGATGGTTTAGACATCTGAACCGATTATTTCACTTGTTGAATCAGTCATTTCAAATTTCTGATTGCTAACATTTTTTTAAATTGAATGCCTAACACTTCTATAATCAAGTTTAAACCATATTCATAGGTAAGCTCCTATTCCAGGTGTATTCTATGTGTGTGACCCTATAGGTCCCAAGTTACATTGGCAATTAATGTCCATACCTAGATTATGACATCACAAGTAATGAGTGGCATCTAAAAAGACATCATTGCTACCAAAGTAGTCAGAAAGTTGAAGAATAACTTCAACCTACAATATGCGATTAGTGTTACAATGATCATATAGTTCCTTTGCCTCTAATATCTAGATTGAACTTAAGGCATGGAATCATCATCCTCTTCAATGTTCAATCCATGTTACTTGAACTAGAGTAGTCTATCTAAGATATATGTAAGCTCAATATCACATATTGACTCACACAGGAATAGACATGCATTTCTTAGTCTCACTTATTAAGTGGCCATGATATCCGACTCTTATAGGAGGGACACATCCCATCTACATTACTCAAATCCATTTCCCATGTGTCACAATGTATCTGAGAATCACCTTTATGGTGACCCTTATTGAAGGTCACATTGGATGATATCAAAGTACATTGAACAACATGTGAAGAGTGTAGTAACTTTAGGTCTAATAACCACAATCACCACCATCACTATGACAGATGATTCTTACTACCATTCAATGGTTTCCATGCATCACTCTCAAGGTGGGTCTAACCAATACACTATTCTCTAAGAAGTATATATGTGATTGGTTTGATATAACATATCATGACTTAATAAGATTCTATCATCAACCAAAACACACTCTAGTATCTATGTTATTATTGCCTATTAGCTTCCATAATAACATCCGACCAGGGGCATAACAAGAATGTATATACTATCTCCATTCATATGATACCATTGTTCATGTAGTGAGTAATATCATATTTTAGACATTTATTATGTTGCATCATTATCTCATAACTAAATAAAAAATAATAAATGAAAGATTTATTTATTATTAATCAAATCATTTACAAAGTATGCCATTATAATCATCATATGATTGGATATCTAGGCATACATACTAATAGACTCCTACTTCCACTTAGAACTAATCACCCGTGAACTTAATTCCAAGTCATCTAACATGACCTTCATGCTTCTACTGCGAATGTGCTTTTGTCAAGGGGTCAACCACATTGATTTTAGTTGGTACTCTACAAATATTCACATCTCCTCGATGTACGATCTCTTATATGAGATGTAATAGTCTTTGTATGTTCTTGGAATGTTGATGCAATCTCAATTCCTAATCTTGTGCAATAGCTCCATTGTCACATTATAGCTCCACTGCATTGCTGATGTTTGGGAACCACCCCAAGTTCAAAAATGAACTTTTTGATCCAAACAACCTCCTTTGCTGCATTAAATGCCACAATATACTTAACCTTAGTTGCAAAATCAATAAATGTCTCTTGCTTGGAACTCTTCCATATTACAACTTTGTTGTTTAGGAAAAACACAAATCCATATTGCTATCTATAGTCATACTTGTTAGTTTGGAAGCTTGCATTGGTGTAACCCTTTACCACCAACTCTTCCTCACCACCGTAGACAAGGAATTGATCTTTAGTTCTTCTTAAGTACTTTTGGATGTTCTTTATGAAAGTCCAATGACATTGACTGGGATCTGACTGATATCTAATAGTCATATTCAAGGCATATGAGACGTCATGGTGAGTACATAACATTGCGTACATGATAGATCCAATATTAGATGCATATGAAATCTTAATCTCTAGAGATACTAAAACCATTAGAGATGGGTAAGTGTCCTCTCTTTGAGTTCTCCATTCAGAACCTTTTCAACACTTTGTCAATATATGTGCTCTAGCTTAGGCCAAGAAGCCTTATAGATCTATCTATATAGATATTGATTCCTAAGATATAGGATGATGCACCTAAGTCCTTCATAGAGAAACTATTTCCTAGATAGGTTTCTACCGTATATATAGTAGGGATGTCATTCCCCATCAATAGTATGTCATCTGTATACAATATGAGGAATACAATCATGACCCCACTAACCTTCTTGTAAACACATGGTTCATCTTCATTTTGACTAAATCCAAACTCTTTGAATATTTCATTAAATCAAATATTCCAGCTCCAAGATGCTTGATTCAATCTATAGATTGACCTTTATAGCTTACATACTTTATTTCCATCCTTCGGATTTATAAAACCCCCAAGTTGTATTATGTACACAATCTCAAGAATGTTCCCATTACAGAATGTGGTTTTAACATCCATCTGCCAAATCTCATAGTCTAATAAGATACAATGACAAGTGTGATCCTGACGGACTTAACTAGGGCAACTAGAGAAAAGGTTTCATCATAGTCAAAACCTTAAACTTGTTAGAAACCCTTTGCAACCAATCAACCTTTGTAAGTTTGTACATTACCATCCGTGTCAGTCTTCTTCTTGAAGAACCACTTGCACCCTATGGGTTTTACCCCTTCATGTGGATCCATTAAGGTCCATACCTTGTTGGTGTACATAGATTCCACCTCAGATCCCATGGCCTCAAGACATTGATTAGATTCTGGTCTCTTAGTAGCTTCTTGGTAGGTATTTGTTTCATCACCAATGATTGACTTGTTGCCTTCTTGAGTCATAAGATAACCAAATATATTTGGATCAAGGTGTGTCCTACTAGATATACAAGGTTCTTATGTCACAAGTGGAATCGGAGGTTCCACAGTGGTTTTTGACTCTCTATGTTCCTCTGGAACCTATATAAGTTCCATGCTTTCTTGTTGGTCTTGAACTTCTTCGAGTTCTAATTTCCTCCCACTAATTCCTTTGGAAACGAATTCCTTTTCTAAGAATACATCATCCCTAGCAACAAACACCTTTTTGTCAGATGGAGTATAAAAGTAGCATACTTTGGTTTCCCTGGGATATCAAACAAAATAACATTTATCCAATTTGGGTCCAAGCTTTTCGAGAAATTGCTTTCTCATGTAATCTCCACAACCCAAAATATTAATTAAAGACACATTGGGACGCTTCCCATAACATATCTCATATGGTGTCTTTCGAACCGATTTAGATGTACACAGTTTAGTGTTAAAACTGTGGTTTCTAGAGCATAACTCTAGAAGGAAGTTGTAAGATCAACAAAACTCATCATTGATTGCACCATATCTAACAATGTTTGATTCCTTTATTCTGATACACCATTGTAGTGTGGTGTTCTAGGTGGAGTCCTGTTACAACCCTGATTTTGGGTTCATTTGCCGAGAAATGAAATTTCTCATATTAAATATATTTGAACAAATAATGATATAATTTGGTTCAAATAAATGGATTTTGTTTACAATAGCCTTGATGTTTGTGTTGTGGGATTTTTGGCTATTAGGGCCCAAATAACAAGAAAATTCTATTAGTGAATGGATAATTGAATTTTTTAAGAAAAGAAATATGTATAAACCTCTAGAAGGCACATCCAAAGAGGATTTCATGCCTCTTGGGTTCCTTGGGTTCCAAGGAGTCCAACGTTGAATAGAGAATGCAATAAGAAAAGAAAAGATCAATTAAATATTTCTTTATTAAGAAAGAACTTGAAAATAATGATAAAATGTGGAAAACAAGTGAAAAGAGGTATAATTGAGTTATCCTTTGTGGAATTTCGTATCCCAAGGATTCCAAATGATAAAAGGAATATCAATGAGGAAAATAAAAGAGAAATAAAGGGAAATCCTCAAAAAGGAAATATGTTAATGAGAAATAAACAAGATAATGTGAAATAATGCATTTAGATGCATTTAAAAGGATAATAAGTATCCATAAAAAGGAATTTCAAAATAGTAAAGTTTCTTGGGGTCCAAGGAGCCCAAATGGAGAAGAAAGAAAGAGAAAAGGCAAATAATATAAAATAAAAGGATAATATGATTCATTATTAATGAGTTTTGTGATATTGATAAAAAGGAAGTATTTCCTATTAAAAGGAAATAGATTTTCGTGGCCATGGGTTAAAAGTCAAGCACAAGGAACATAAGGGATGTAAAATTACATTATAAATATACCTTCTTGTGACCTTTGGGTTGATACCTTTTATCCTAAGCAAAGGAAGGAGGGATATAATTAAGTCTTTGCCTTTTTATCCTTTGGCAATCACGTATGGAAACACCTTCCTATCTTGGGTAGATTGTGACTCACGTAGGCTTTCACTGGAGTATTCACGGGGAAGGTTTCCTCTTCTAGGCAATGGGGTCTTTCTCTCTCCCATCCATGAGTGTATATGAAGGGAACATGACTCTCCATTTTTCCCCTCGTCCTCCCTTCATCGGGACACCTAGGATGGCTACTAGAGCAGATATATATACATAGATAGGGACCCCGGGGCCACATCTCCAAGATGGCACCCTCCACCATCATCTTTTGTGGCCTCTACCATAGGTCAGATGGAGGTTTCCCGAAGGGATGTAGTGCTCCACCACGCCAGGAGTATATAAAAGACATTGCTGTTCTACTCACGTGATCCATGGTTGAGAAGCAGTCGCTACACCAAACCACCAATAGAAACGGAGGGCGAGTGGGATGGAGGAAGCCGCATGTGAAGCCTAGCCAGAGTAGGATTGGGCGGAGGCGCCTTTCTCTCTAGAGAATAGGCTGATGCGAGAAGGGGAGACCAGGATGTTAGCACCCTCGGTCAATCCCAGCCAACCCGAGAGGTGTCCCGCTCTTGGACCAGACAGCACGAACGAGGTTTTCCCTTGCAACCACATCTCTAGGGAGGAGGTGAGAGTATACATGGATGAGGTAGCAGGACCACACCTTGTGTGTGGCTACCCGAGGTGGGCGGCAGGTAAGGCAGCCGTCGATGATGCGTTGTGACCTACGCGGAGGACCGGTGTTGGCGATGTACAAAGGTGACAAAGACGGTGCTTTGCCAAGAGGTCACACAGAGCAGCGGCGGCAAGGAAGGGACGACAGATTTACTATGTCGGATCTGTGCCAAGACACTGTGGCTAGAGCGGCTGGGTTTTCTTCAGAGGTTTAGCTGGTGGAGACAAAGCTCCTCCTCGACGTCTGTAGTGTGCCCCTACGCACGACTGATGAAGGAAGACCAAGGGAGGTGGAACCAACCTACAAGTAAGGTGGACTTCAGTATGTGTCGACGTCCGTGTGACGCGGCTTATGCATGCAGGATCTTGGGGGCATTGTCAGCGCTGCTACTCGTGCGGCAACCCATCACAACGGGAGGTTAGGGATGGCTAATAGCCATGGGACAATAATGCCCCTTGACACGCAGCAGCATGAGTCACCACCATAGGGACAAAAAGGTATTTTCATTATAAACTAACCTCATTCACAGAAATAGATAAAAGGGAGTTAGTTGCTTACGTGGAGCTTGGTGATTGGTCCAAACATGCTAATCTTGCAAAAATAATAACTAATAATGCGTAACTCGGATTGCAACATAAAATATATGAAAATTTATCAAGAGAATGAGAGGAACCCAATTAAAATAGTTTTAGAATCCGAATATGCTTCTAGTTCTAAAAGTGTACATGGTTTGATTAGAATAAATGGGAAACCTAGATTTGCCTTAATTTGATGCTTAATAGGTTCGTTTATGCCTGATCTAAACATGTATAATGAAGAAATCCCTGATAATTATGGATAATAGATGATTCCAATTTAGTAAGCTTATATATGTTGATTTAGGGTGTTATAATCAATGTCAACATATTGCTATGATCTAACACTTATAATATGATCTAGGTATCACGAATAACCTAATATGCTTGGCATGATGATTAGGGTTTCACCTAATATGCATAATGTATTTGGCAATCTTAGAAACCATAATATGATCATATTAGGGTTTGTAACCCTAACTTATAGTCCAAACAAAAGATAGTCCTAAACCCTAGTTTAGGAGCGCATTTAGATCTGAATAATGTAATATGAATACATGGTGACACATATGTAGTATGTATATTTCATAATAAATGCTTTGTTTCTTGGATGTTTGGATACACTCGTAATGTACATGATGTTTTGCATGGTTTCTATGATGGCATAAGGTATGTGGTTACGCTTATGAATAATCGCTCTAGTTTCACGGCGATTCCCGAAGTTTTAATCGGTTGCTTGAAAATAACTGTTGGATGTTTATTTATTTCATGCAACTATAAAGTGACTATGATTATCACTATAAATGTGCGTATATAACTAACTAGATCCGGGTCCAACTCTATTGCTTTGAAAAGGCTAAGAAAAAAGGGTAATCCTAGAGCAAGGTCTAGGTTACCGAGAGTTAGAAACTGGGCTACCTACGTGTAGTGCCATGAGACTCATTAGCCTGCCATGAGTTAAGGAGTGGGCTACTTACGAGTAGTGCCATGTGACTCAACCCTAGAAATTGGTTCACTTATAGGTGGATCTTGAGGGGTCTAATGGGGACAATATAGAGGATAGGGTACTCTTGGATCGCAGAGTTATATCTAAAAAGTAATCTTGGTTGTTAAATGATTAATTGAATGATTACATTGTTAATGTATTTACATAATTATTCTTTCCCCCACATACCAGCTTCGGATGACTGATGTTTTGTTTGTCGGCGTTTTAGGTACAAGCCAAAAGGGCAAACAGTAAATCGTCATATTGTGAAATACATGAAGTTAAATACAAGGAGGATTAGCTAGAGTAGAATCCTTAAGTGGATAGAAGTTTAGAGATCCAATTTTTCAAAAAGGTATGAAAAAATTTATTTTCTTACAGCTTTTCAATATAGTAGGTTAAAATTTGATAATTATTTTTTGTTAATTTCCGAACCTTTGATCTGGAAGTTATGGGTGCGGCTTCGACCTCTCGGTCTCCCATAATTGGGGGGTTATCGGGAGGTGGGGTCATAACATTTGGTATCAGAGCATAGGTTCCCCACTTAACCATTAATAATTATTAAATTTTACAAACTCCATAGAACCCAAGGGAGTTATTAGAGGATTATCTGAAAGATGGATGTGTCTAGAAAAGGATCACGACCGAGGGCTGGTAATATTTTCCTCCACACCGCTAGTCGGAATACGAGGACTCCCGGATCCGTGTGACTTCCTTGCCAAAGTCTTAGGGTATGAATCGAAATAATATACCTTTAGGACTTTCTCATCTTATTCATCCCTTCTCATCACAAAATTCTGTTAAGGACCTTAAGGATTAGGGTTTTCTCTTCTCCTCACCCTCTTGAGGTATGGGTAAGGATAATAAGGTCTAAGGAATCCTCCACCAAATTAATGAAAAGTATGTAAATAAGATGTCATGGACATAAGCTTAATAGATTAAGCGCAAATTAACGGATAGATACATGCTTAGGTCGTATGACATAAGTTGTCATGTCCTCAGAAGAGACCTGAGGCTAGACCTTCTTGTTAGGAGGATTAGTTAGTCTTGGAGATAGAGATATCCATTACAAGTGGAGACCTGGCACATCCTCTGAGGATGATGCTAACCCTAACCCTAAGTGAAGGTTAGAGAGAGATGAGTTGGACCAGGTGTCTGAAAGGACATGCCTTTGGGATGTCATATGATCCATGGGTGACCTAGCACCTTTGGCAACCCAACCCTGGGAAGGGTTGTGCATGTTAGGGTAAAGGATAGCTCCTTAGATGTTGATGTTAGTGAAGGACCTTAGAAACCCTATGGGCTTGTGAAAGTAGGGTATAGATGGCACCTAGGGCACGTCATAGTGCTGACCGTAGGATGAAACCCTAGATAAGGAATCATGATGGTGCATAAAGGGTTATGGATGATAGTGGTTGCCTCATGATCGATCCCTGAAAGTTGATGATATCTTGGTTGCCTTTAGAGGGGCCAAACCCTAGAGAGAGAAGATTAAGATTCTGGTACCTATGTGCCTACGGTATAGGTGTTTACCTTTTAAGGTAGGAAGAAGAGTTCCTTAGACCTAGAAAGGTTTAGTAGCGGGTTATGAGGCCTTGTACCTTGTTGCTTGTCCTCGAGGAAGACTCAACATTAAGGTGTCAATCGAGGAAAAAGGATGACCCGATACATGTTTGGTTTGTGGTTAAGAGGTTGAACATGCAGTTGGACAACCAAGAAGAGAACCTAGGGTTCCTAGGCCTAAGAGGGGAAATGGTATACCTAATGCTCATGACGAGAATTAAGTTGCCATAGTTTCGAGCATGATACTCCTCATGTATAGAGGAAAAGGGAAGTCCCTTAAGTTTAAGGTATGTGTGATGAACCCCTCACAACAAGGTTGATGATAAAGGAAAGTATGATCTTGATCCAACATCGAGGAAAGAGGATAAGTATGACCTAGCATGGTACAGTAGGTGATCTTCTTGTGCCTTAATAGCTTGCTAGGGTTAAGTAGGCTCATGTGGATGTAAATCCTAGACCTAAGAGGTTTTGTGACCATGGTGTCAAGAGATAGTTTTCCTCCCATCCTGGGAGAGGGACCCCCTTTGGTAGGGTGTATATCAGTTTTGGTGGTTTAGGGTAACCTAAAGAGGTCTCATAGGATCTTGAGAAGCTAAGTGAAAAGTACATGGTATGAGAATGAACTTGTAGACCCATAGATATACATCTCTAATTGCATATGAATGTGTTAGCATGGAGGTAACCAGTATGGGGCTTGACCAAGGTAGGCAGGTTGCCATGATCCCTATGAAAGGATGAAAGCCAACCCATGAATGCAGAAAGAGAGATGATGAAGACTTGGGTAAGGTTCTAAGTGAACATGTATTATAATGGAGAATCCTAAGTCTATCCTAGGGTCAGGTAGGGATAAGACCGATGAAAGTAGGAGTTGCCTAATTCCCTAGATGCACATGACCATAGGGTCGGGAGGTAACAACTATCATTGTCTGAGGGCCATGGGTTAGGAGATTGATCACCTTCATGAACTCATGGGGCCCAAAGGGCAGATGAGTAGGGCACTCTCTTGATGCATGAGGGAAGAGGGATGACCCCAAAAGAGCCGGTACCCTATAAACCTAGAGGAGATGACCAAGGATATAAACCTCAGTAGGTTCAAGAATAGTTTTCCATGGAGGTAACTTTGATATCATGATGTCTATGATGTAGAGGCATATGTGGCACGTTGCAACTTAGATGTAAAGGTGTATTGGCAAGGTGGGATGTACCATCTCTACTCTTGGAACAGGAAGAACTCTGTATTTGGACTGCAGCCAAATGCTTATTTCCTCTTGTTATGGGGGTGAGAGATAGGACATTACGCATTCCATACACCAAGGATAAGAGATGATGTAGGTTGGAACGTTGCCACGAGAAATGGGGATAGAGAAGATAACCTACCCTGGTAAAGTGAATGATACATGGATGATTTACTAACACTAAAGAGGAATGAAGTAGTCACCTTATGAGGATGATGTTATCATGAGATATACAAGGTTGAGTTTGATTACCAAGAAAATGAGCTCAAAAGTGTTCTCAATGAAGATAGACTTAGAGTTAAGAGTTAATATGATAAGTGAAATACATGTAAGTGTATGTCTTCAATGTTACCTAATACATAAGAAGGTGGAGTAGTAATGGATGCGCTGGTTGAGATATATCTGCCTAGTTTGGCTAGAAGAGGTTGTTAAACTAACCCTAAGTTTGGAAAAGAAGATATGTTTGGCTAACAATCTGATGTAACGAGATCAGCTGATGATTGTTTGGTTAGCCAGTCGAGTCCTTGATGCAATGAAAGGATGGTGGTAGAACCCCATATGCACTCTTTGGAAAGGAAGGTGATCAAACCCTAAAAAGAGTGGTTTAGGGTTTCTGAGGAATCAATCTTGAGGAATTATGACATACAGGAGATCATGATCACCATAAACCATGGTGCTACAAAGATGGTAAATGGCAGTAGTACTTTGGATTTTTTTAAGATGAAGTTGCATGTGGTATATGACCATGCAAGCCGAGGGTGAAGGACGAATACTAGTAACCCAGTGCATTGATATAAAGGATAAAGAGTCCCCGAAAGAGAAAGGGAGTTCATCACTATGGATGTTGTAAGTCTCCCCTGGATCAAGGAAGGTCGAGATGCAATATGGGTTATGGTAGTTCACTTTACCTAGATGACATGAGAAAGGAAGAGTTCTGTCAAGGACAGATCTGGTTGAACTAACCATGAGAGAGATGGTTCAACTACACCATGATGCGAGTTCAAAGGTTCTTGAGTTTGACCTAAAGGTTCCCTTCCAAAAGGTGGAAGTAGGCACATGAAGAACTCGATGTTAGTACAGTTTATCACCCCTAACTAATGGTTAGTATAATCCAGACTAAAGGGTCTGATGAGAGAATATGTGCTTGTTCAGGGTGATAGTTAGAGACAGTTCTTGTCCTATGAAAGATGTGATGATAACCACCATAGCCAGTATCGGGATTTAAAAAAAAAAGCTTTGTAAGAGAGGTTGTGTCGTTCACCACTTCAGTAGGGTGATGTTGGTGAAAGGACCACGTGATGGTTAGAAAAGGGCCACAATGTGTGTAGATGAAGTCGCTTTGATCGTGTAATGGTTGAAAGGAGCCTAGAGATGACAAGAGTCGTGATCAGATGCAAAGTAGACTGACATGTAGTTCACTGTGGGAGAATATGTGACATAAAAATCCGACCCCTCTATGTTATAACTAAGGGAGTTGAGTCCCCGATACATGGGTTCTTTTGACAAGGTTTGGTGGAGAAGGTTTTGGTTGACCTTACCCCTCAGGATAATGTAATGGGTGATAAGTTCCAGGTGTCCAATTTAGAGCACTATGTGAGGTACCCCGACCATGTGCTGAGCAATGAACCTATTGAGCCCCAAGGGAGGCTGAAATGGCCTGAGTCCACCTGTTCAGTTTATAGACGCCAGGATGAAAGAATTTAGATAGAAGAATATGTGATGATAAAGGTTATTTGGAAGCGCCATGAGTACGGTAAAGCCACATAGGGGCGAATGATGGACATGGAAAAGTCTTATCCATAATTGTTTGTTTGCTTGACAGAATTTTGAGGACAAAATTCCTATAAGAGGGGAAGGATGTTACAACCCTGATTTTGGGTTCATTTGCCGAGAAATAAAATTTCTCATATTAAATATATTTGAACAAATAATGATATAATTTGGTTCAAATAAATGGATTTTGTTTACAATAGCCTTGAGGTTTGTGTTGTGGGATTTTTGGCTATTAGGACCCAAATAACAAGAAAATTCTATTAGTGAATGAATAATTGAATTTTTTAAGAAAAGAAATATGTAGAAACCTCTAGAAGGAACATCCAAAGAGGATTTCGTGCCTCTTGGGTTCCTTGGGTTCCAAGGAGTCCAAAGTTGCATAGAGAATGCAATAAGAAAAGAAAAGATCAATTAAATATTTCTTTATTAAGAAAGAAATTGAAAATAATGATAAAATATGGAAAACAAGTGAAAAGAGGTATAATTGAGTTATCCTTTGTGGAATTTCGTATCCCAAGGATTCCAAATGATAAAAGGAATATCAATGAGGAAAATAAAAGAGAAATAAAGGGAAATCTTCAAAAAGGAAATATGTTAATGAGAAATAAACAAGATAATGTGAAATAATGCATTTAGATGCATTTAAAAGGATAATAAGTATCCTTAAAAAGGAATTTTGAAATAGTAAAGTTTCTTGGGGTCCAAGGAGCCCAAATGGAGAAGAAAGAAAGAGAAAAGGAAAATAATATAAAATAAAAGGATAATATGATTCATTATTAATGAGTTTTGTGATATTGATAAAAAGGAAGTATTTCCTATTAAAAGGAAATAGATTTTCGTGGCCATGGGTTAAAAGTCAAGCACAAGGAACAAAAGGGAGGTAAAATTACATTATAAATATACCTTCTTGTGACCTTTGGGTCGATACCTTTTATCCTAAGAAAAGGAAGGAGGGATATAATTAAGTCTTTGCCTTTCTATCCTTTGGCAATCACGTATGGAAACACCTTCCTATCTTGGGTAGATTGTGACTCACGTAGGCTTTCACTGGAGTATTCGTGGGGAAGGTTTCCTCTTCTAGGCCATGGGGTCTTTCTCTCTCCCATCCGTGAGTGTATATGAAGGGAACATGACGCTCCCTTTTTCCCCTCCTCCTCCCTTCATCGGGACACCTAGGATGGCTACTAGAGAAGATATATATATATATACATAGATAGGGACCCCGGGGCCTCGTCTCCAAGATGGCACCCTCCACCATCGTCTTTCGTGGCCTATACCATAGGTCAGATGGAGGTTTCCTGAAGGGATGTAGTGCTCCACCATGCCAGGAGTATATAAAAGACATTGCTGTTCTACTCACCTGATCCATGGCTGAGAAGCAGTCGCTACACCAAACCACCGACATAAATGGAGGGCAAGTGGGATGGAGGAAGCCGCATGTGAATCCTTGCCAGAGTAGGATTGGGCAGAGGAGCCTTGCTCTCTAGAGAATAGGTTGATGCGAGAAGGGGAGACCAGGTTGTTAGCACCCTCGATCAATCCCAGCCAACCTGAGAGGCGCAAGGTTACGACCCCACTCTTGGACCTGCCAGCACGAAGGAGGTTTTCCCTTGCAACCACATCTCTAGGGCGGAGGTGAGAGTATACATGGATGAGGTAGCAGGACCACACCTTGTGTGTGGCTACCCGACGTGGGCAGCAGGTAAGGCAGCCGTCGATGGCGCGTCGTGACCTACGCGGAGTACCGGTGTTGGCGATGTACAAAGGTGATGAAGACGGTGCTTTGCCAAGAGGTCACGCAGAGCAGCGGTGACAAGGAAGGGGCGACATATTTACTAGGCCGGATCTGTGCCAAGACACTGTGGCTAGAGCGGCCGAGTTTTCTTCAGAGGTTTGGCTGGGGGAGACAAAGCTCCTCCTCGATGTCTGCAGTGTGCCCCTGTGTACGACTGATGAAGGAAGACCAAGGGAGGTGGATCCAACCTGTAAGTAAGGTGGACTTCAGTCTGCGTCGACGTCCATGTGACGCGGCTTACGCTCACATGATCTTGGGGGCGTTGTCAGTGCTGCTACGCGTGTGGCATCCCATCACAATGGGAGGTTAGGGATGGCTAATAGCCATGGGACAATAATGCCCCTTGACACGCAGCACCATGAGTCACCACCAGAGGGACAAAAAGGTATTTTCATCATAAACTAACTTGATTCATGGAAATAGATAAAAGGGAGTTAGTTGCTTATGTGGCGCTTGGTGATTGGTCCAAACATGCTAATCTTGCAAAAATAATAACTAATAATGGGTAACTCGGATTGCAACATATAATATATGGAAATTTATCAAGAGAATGAGAGGAACCCAATTAGAATAGTTTCAGAATCCGAATATGCTTCTGGTTCTAAAAGTGTACATGGTTTGATTAGAATAAATGGGAAACCTAGATTTTCCTTAATTTGATGCTTAATAGGTTCATTTATGCCTGATCTAAACATGTATAATGAAGAAATCCTTGATAATTATGGATAATAGATGATTCCATTTTAGTAAGCTTATATATGTTGATTTAGGGTGTTATAATCAATGTCAACATATTGCTATGATCTAACGCTTATAATATGATCTAGGTATCACGAATAACCTAATATGCTTGGCATGATGATTAGGGTTTCACCTAATATGCATAATGTATTTGGCAATCTTAGAAATGATAATATGATCATATTAGGGTTTATAACCCTAACTTATAGTCCTAACAAAAGATAGTCCTAAACCCTAGTTTAGGAGCGCATTTAGATCTGAATAATGTAATATGAATACATGGTGACACATATGTAGTATGTATATTTCAGATTAAATGCTTTGTTGCTTGGATGTTTGGATACACTCGTAAAGTACATGATGTTCTGCATGCTTTATGCAATGGCATAAGGTATGTGGTTACACTTATGAATAATCGCTCTAGTTTCACGACGATTCTCGAAGTTTTAATCTGTTGCTTGAAAATAACTGTTGGATGCTTATTTATTTCATGCAAATATAAAGTGACTATGATTATCACTATAAATGTGCGTATATAACTAACTAAATCGAGGTCCACCTCTATTGCTTTGAAAAGGATAAGAAAAAAGGGTAATCCTAGAGCAAGGTCTAGGTTACCGAGAGTTAGAAACTGGGTTACCTACATGTAGTGCCAGGAGACTCATTAGCCTGCCATGAGTTAAGGAGTGGGCTACTTACGAGTAGTTCCATGTGACTCAACCCTAGAAATTGGTTCACTTATATGTGGATCATGAGGGGTTTAATGGGGACAATATTGAGGATAGGGTACTCTTGGATCGCAGAGTTATATCTAAAAAGTAATCTTGGTTGTTAAATGATTAATTGAATGATTACATTTTTAACGTATTTACATAATTATTGTTTCCCCCACATACCAGCTTCGGCTGACCGACGTTTTGTTTGTCGGCGTTTTAGGTACAAGCCAAAAGGACAAACAGTAAATCGTCATATTGTGAAATACATGAAGTTAAATACAAGGAGAATTAGTTAGAGTAGAATCCTTAAGTGGATAGAAGTTTAGAGATCCAAGTTTTCAAAAAGGTATGCACAAATATATTTTCTTATAGCTTTTCAGTATAGTAGGTTAAAATTTGATAATTATTTTTGGTTAATTGCCGAACCTTTGATCCAGAAGTTATGGGTGCGGCTTCGACCTCTCGGTCTCCCATAATTGGGGGGTTATCGGGAGGTGGGGTCATAACAAGTCCATTCTAATATAGTACCAAATCCACAGAAGGTCCTCAAACTCTTGGCTTAAGTATTCTCCACCTCAGTTACAAAAAAATTCCTTAATACTTTTACCAAGTTGGTTTCTTACTTCATTCAAGAAATCCTTGAACTTTTCAAGGGTTTCTGACTTATGTTTCATCAAGTAAACATAACCATACCTAATGAAGTCATTATTAAAGATAACGAGGTACTGATAACCACCACTTGCATTTGTTCTAAAAGGGCTGCATAAATCGGTATGTATTAGTCCTAATGGATCATTAGCTCCCATAATGTTACGAGTGAAGGAAGTCTTTGTCATCTTTCCCAACAAACAAGACTCACATGTCTCTATTGATTCGAAATCAAAAGAGTCTAGATATCCATTGTTATGGAGTCTAGAAATGTGATTCACATTGATGTTCCCTAGAAGATAATGCCAAAGATATGTTTTGTTTGATTTATCAAATTTAAATATTAACATTTGTCTTTAGATCTAGTAAATAAAGGCCATAAGATATTAGGGCACTGCCATAAGAGATCTCATCTTTTGAAATAGAACATTGGCTATTCTTTATATGAAATTAATATACATCCTTATCCATATAAGATACAAAAAAAATGTTTCCATTAATGTTAGATACAAAATTGCATTTTTTAACTCTGTTACTAGCCCCATGGTGGAGATAAATTATAGGTACCAACTGTAGTGGAAGAAGCTCTTGCTCCATTTGTAAAATGTAGTTCAACCTCGAAGGCTTACTTCTTTTCAGATCCTACATAATAAAAAATATGTGAGATCCACATCCGGTATCTAGTACCCAAGATGAAGTAGACAACTTTATCTCAATAACATATGTACCTAAAGCGAAGATCTCTATCCCCACCTTCTTCCTCAGTTCCTCCACGTAGAGAGGGCAATTCCTCTTTCAGTGTCCATGCTAGTGACAGTGGTGACAATTGCCTCCCTTAGTCACCCCTCTCTTTGCTTTGACTGCAGAAGATTTGGGCTTATGGCTACCTTTAAAACTCTTCTTAGCTCTTCCTTTGCCCTTGGACTTTCCTTTACCTATGTTAATAATCATCACAAACTTGGGCTTGTATTTCTTTATCTGCTCTTCAACTATCCTGAACATGCATAGTAATTCTGATAATGACTTGTCAATACAATTCATGTTGTAGTTCATTACAAACTATATGTATGAATCTGGCAGTGACTACATAATTACATCTATGCCAACACTTGACCCAAGGGAAATCCTAGTCTAGAAAGGTTCTTTACATACCCAAGAAGCTTGAGCACATGGGGACCTACTGGATCCCCTTCTTCCATTTTGCACTTGAACATCACCTTGGAGACACCATATCTCTCATGTCTTACCTGATCTTGGTACATGCTATTAAGATGTGTTACCATCTCAATAACATCCATGTTCTCATGTTGTCTCTATGACTCATAGTTCATTGAGTATAACATCAGGCACTTGACATCTTTGACATCTTTAGAGTGATTCTTGTAAGCATCCCTATCAGCCTTAGGTACAGTGGGGGCAGATTCATCTGGCTCTGGTGTCTATAGGACATAAAGCTTGTACTCTTGTGTGAGAATAATTCTTAACGTTGTGAACTCATCATGGAAACTATTCCCATTCTACTTGTCCTTCTCAAGGACCAATTGCAAGGAAAACATGTTATTGATTGTCATTTGATTTTGTAATTTGTCAAAACACTTCTAATTTGATTTGATTAAAACAAAATTTGACGATGTTTATGTAAGCCTTTAATTAATTATTTCTCTCACTAATGTTTTCAAATTGATAGCCCTCACTTATCAATTCAGAACATTGCAACATTCAACCTTCCAGTGAGCCAAGACCAAAAGCATTGAGTTATTACCCAGCCAACACCAACATCCATAACCATTTTTTAAGGTAGACAACATTTGCCAATTACATATCAAGAAATTATTGGATACATAGTTTCCATAACTCTTTGTCATAGTCACCTGCATGCTTCTAGGTACTTAATCTCATTAAGATTAGCTAGTTATGTCTGATCCAAAAGCCAACATGATAGTAATAAGCCCTTCTTGGAAGGATAACATGACTACCATGACACTTCCATGAGATGGACAACGCACCACACTTGGCATGCCCATGCTTAGTAGATCATGGTTTTCATGTGCATTTCTCAGGGAAAGAATGTAAGACTTGATGTTTTATTGAGGGGTTTTATATTTATATAAAACATATACATATCCAATATCCACATACTTATATGTACCATATACATACTATATGCACAAAGGAAACATGCAATTATAAAACACAAGCATTGATTATGGCCATACTACGATAATTCCTTGGAGTAACAAGGGATTACTACCACCTAGGATCCACATGATATGAAACAACCTATTGTTGATGAAGATCTGTGTTAGAACTAGCCAGGGTCAATCGATTCAACTCTTGAACTGATTGTTTGGCCTCTTGGTTGATCACTTGGTCTCACAGATTGGTTGACTAGTCTTTGGTTCAAGAAAATATGTACTCTACTAGCCGATCAGTTGGTCCACTAGCTGATTGGTCGTCTCCTCTTATCATCTAGACTCTTTGGTCCACCAGTCAATCAATTCATCTCTTGAAACGATCAATTTGTCTGGAGAAAAATGACTTCTTTTCCATAACAGAAAAGGAAACCATCCTAGTCCTATTTAACTTATTAAATGGTAATAAGGAAACCTTGAGTTACGTTCAAGAGGAGAATAGGAAGACAAGAATTAATACTGTTACATATGGAAAAGGAGACAGAGGCTTGGTATGCAAACTGAGATAAAATAAGAATAGCAACCATCCAACAAAGCACAAAGATATAGAGTTATTGGCCATAACCATGCTAACATCCACCATCAAAATCAATTTTAGGGATACACATATAAATTTCATATATATGTGTATATATATGTATATATATGTATCATATGTGGTATTTAATTGGATATGCACATTAATCATTTAAATATTCACATCACATATAGTAAATAAATGATAAACCAAATATCCAATCATATCAATTAAATCCTAAAACATAGTAAATTGATGTGGCTTTTATGCCACTGTAGGGAAATAGGACATCATGTATGGAAGCAGAAACAAATTTTTACTACCATATCCCCCTTTGAAAATAGATTGTGTCAACAATAATGTATGGGGAATGAGAGTCACAAAGCATATACATACTCCTACAGTGAGTGCAATGACTATCTCTAGTTGCAGTGTGCTTCTCTCTAGTTGCAACTGGACAACTATCAAAACCAGACTCTTGGTCGATCACCATGGATGGCGGTTGACAACGTCCTCCTAGCTGGTGGCAAAGGTCTCCTTGTCTCTACAGTAGTCCATGTAAACCATTAGGAAATTATGTCATTCTTTTGAAATGAACAAGAAGGAGTTGTCCCTTCAAGTCAACGTGCTAGCATCGACTTTCTCTGTCTTGTTGTCTCTCCCTTACTCTTCCTCTCTTTTACGGGTAGAACTTTCTCAGATTCTCACGTTACTACAACTATGAGAAGACAACAATTGTCAAAGCTTATTGTTGTGTCTCTACAATTATTGTCTTCTCATCTTAGCACTTGATCTAGTTCACTATGTTTCCTATTCTCAATATACTATATTTCAATATTCAATTAATGCAAAACATTATGTCAACATCAATCCTTGATCAAAACTCATTTATCAACCAAATGGTCAGTTCACAACCTAAACTGGTCAGTTCAGACATCAGAGCCGACCAAATCACTTGTTGAATTGGTCGTTTCTAATTTTTGATTGCCAATCTTGTTTCAATTGAATACATAACACTTTATTGATCAAGTTTAAACCATATTCATGAGTAATATCCTATTATAAGTGTATCCTATGCATGTGATCATACAGATCCTGAGTTACGTTGACAGTGAATGCCCATAACAAAATTATGGCATCACAAGCAATGAGTGGGTATCTAGCAAGACATCATTGCAAGCCAAGTAACCAAAAAATTGGAAAACAAATTCAACTTCCAATCTATGATGAGTGTTACAATGATCATATAGTTCCTTTGTCTCTAATATCTAGATTGAACTTAAGGCATGGAATCTTCATCCTCTTCAATGTTCAATCCAAGTTCCTTGAACTAGAGAAGACTGTCTGAGATATATGTAAGCTCAATATCACACATTGACTCACATGATTATGGCCATGCATTTCTCAGTCTCTCTTATCAAGTGGCCAAGATATTGAACTCCTATATGTGGGACAAATCCCATCTACATCACTCACAATCATACCACATGTGTCACAATATATATGATCATCACCTTTATGGTAACCCTTATTCAAGATCAAGTTGGATACTGTCAAAGTACATCGAACAACATGTGATGAGTGTAGTATTTTAGGTCAAAGAACTACAATCACCATAATCAATAAGGGAGATGATTATGACTACCATTCAATGTTTTTTATGCATCACTCTCAAGATGGGTCTATCCAATACACAATTCTCTAACTTGTATCTATGTGTTTGGTTTGATATCACATATCATGACTTAATGAAATTTCATCATCAACCAACACACACTAGTATTATGTGTTATTGATGTATATCAACTTCCATAATAACATCTAACTAGGGATATAACAAGAATGTATATACTCTTAACATCCGTATGATCTCATTTTTAAGTCCTTAACCTGATGGCATATTCCATTATGTGATATCATTTTTTGACATTTATTGTGGTACATAGTCTCTCATAACTTAATAAAACTGAATAATTGGAAGATTGCCTTTATTGTTAATCAAATCATTTACAAAATATGGCATAACAATTATCATATGATTTGCTCTCTAGGAATACATACCAAAACCAAAGTCATGGTTTCAAACATCCCTCTCCCAACCAAACCTTACGACGTGACCTCCATGTTACTATTGGGCATGAGGGGACCCTATCCCTAGCGGACCACTAGATCCTAGATCCAATGACACATTGTTTCGTCTCAAAAACTAAATAAAAAAGCACTCAAGTTTATGGCCCTATTTCACATCTAAGCTTGAATGTCAAATAGAAAATGTGAAAATCCCCCGATAATAAAAAAAATGTGAAAATGATATCTCCTCCAAGATGACATAAAATATGAACAAGAAATTATTCAATACATCATCATTTAATTTAAATAATTCTATAAAAACCAAAAATGTAGGACATCTATATGCATCTATGCACCAAATTTTTTCTCAACCCAACAACCACAGATCTAGATATTGTTATAACATCAATCTATAAAATTTATTAATTAGTTCTGATTTCTAATAAGTATTCTTATGTGTTAATGACTTAGAAAGATCTAGTTACTTTTAATTTTGAAAACCCCTTTAAATTATTATAAAAATAAAATTTGTAAATGAAAATACAAATATGGATCATATTATCAATCATGAATGCTATAGGCACCTCATTTTTTGTTTTCTAAAAAATTATTGTTTAAATTCACTTGTGGTCTACATCCGAGTTTGTATAATTATTATAGTTATCAATCACATGATAATGAACTAGATAATGATGTACGAATGTCATAAATTGGATCAAATTATTATGAAACCATGGGTTGAATTAGCTTCCTAAGGCACTGAATATTTCCTTGAATTTATAGAAAGTAATAAGAATATTTTCAGTATGTGATATGCATTCCAAGAGATGTCAAGACATACAAATATTATAAATGTTATTCTCAATAAATCCAACGTACCACTTGACCCTTGAGTGAATGCAAGGCTATATATGAGAAAAGATTCAATGAACACCATGATTGATAATCATATTATGAATGGATTAATATAGATCCTAATCAATGCATAACAAAGGTCACATTGAACATTAAAATGCCAATTACAACAACCAGAAAGAAACCATTGAAGATGAATATCTATTCAACTGACTCATGACAATATACCTTACTCATATATCACCATTAGAGAATAGAAGGCCCCTAACCTACAGACCCAAATAGAGTTACACTCAACCAAACCTAAAGTAGATAAACAATAAATATTAGTATCTCACAAAACCAAGCATAGAACTTGTGTGACATTAGAATGTGACTACATATGTCCTAGTTTCCTCCACAAAATCCCATGTGCCACATCGATGTGACTATTATTCTGTGAGTTGAGGTTGAGTAGGGCATCTTTTGAGCACATTCTACATCCTTTGGAGTCCCCATACTCCATTGTGAAACCCTTGTTGTTATGTGGATATCATTTACAAAATATCTTAAAAATTGACAAGCATGTTCCCTTAGAGTGTTCCCTCACTATGTTGGTATTCTAATAAAAACTTTGATCGAGTTTGATAGTGAGTAGTTAATAATCACCATGTATGGTGGGTGTGCCCATTCAACTTTTGGGCTAATTTCATTATGAAAAAGGAGACAAGATCTCACATCATTTAGTTGCTAATAAAATTTTTTATCTCCATAAAAGTGACCCCTTAGTCACCATTTATAGAGACTCCCAACCCTAATACTTCACTACTATGAAATCACCCAAACAATGCCCCTCCTAGACATAATAAGTTGGAAGCGTGTTGGACCAAGTAATTGGATCAAAACTTTCTTGCCCCTTTTTATTATATTGTGGATCATCCTTATCTAGACTATTTCTCATAGTTTACTATAAGTCTTTGTGTTTCCAAGATATACAATGTGGTGACCATCTTATATCCCCATCATTTACATCACATGTGTTAGCGAAGGGAGAACTTCTGAAAAACTTTAGAATCCAACAAAAACCAAATGGAGACTCTGTAGGGGAAATTTTACCGAAGTTGCTAAACATCCTAACAACACCAATTATGTTCATTTGTAGACTAGGTAGATATTGGGTCGCTCCTTGAGAGTTCTCATGTGGCCCTACTTTATCTAAACATGCATTGGCTAAATAGTCCTGTCTAGGTTCACATTCTCAATGAGCTATAGGAGGGTCTCCCCTTGTATGTGTTCACTTTAATAAAAGAAGCCCTACATCAAGTCCTGAAGAATATGCCACTTAAACAATTAAAAAACATCTATCCTATGTTTGGTGTACTCCCTAAGTGCGCTTGCCTAGGAAATGTAGTTATTATTAGACTAGGAGATAGTAAAAATGATTGCATGCACCTTCATGTAGGAGTCCTATAGGGGAACACCCTCAAAATTATGTCAATTAGAGACAAATTTGAGAAGGGACAAAAAGTTTTTGGGGGTCATACATCTAGGTTAGACGCGACACACTCTAATAGAGTTGCTTTTGAAAGCAATGGTGATCACTTGCACTTCATCCAAGTCTTAACTAAGCATGTCCTTGAAGTGTTCCCATGTTCTCATTATCTCTTGATCTCACTCAATGTGATCAATATTTGTCTAATTTTTCCCTTATAGATTTTGATAGTGTGGGCAAGCTATGGGGATGCATAAGCTTTTCCTCTATTTCTCAACCCTTTTTGTAGGCTACTGGAATAGAAAAATAAACTTCTCAAAAATTATTTTATGACATTTCATGCATTATATCATATCTACATTATCATTTATAAATTAGTATCTCTTGGATTCCTTTTCACATGTTTTGGGATGAAAATTTTACAATTTACTCCCCACACCTTTTTTTAGGATATATATATGGGAAGCGTAGCACCCATGATACACGATAAAAAATATCGGGTAATCGATAATGGTAGGGACCTGTGTAAGTAGGTAGTCTACAACTCTAAACATGCCCACTCCCTTTTACATGGGATATTTGTACAACCATTGTGATTAGGAAGTATATTAAGGGTAGCAGATATGGGATCAAGAACATTTCTTCCCTAGTGCAGAAAAAATGCCCACATTTAGCAGGTACATGTGAGGAGAATCTGTCAAAGTATCTTATTAGACTCATTAGGGATAAAATGAGATGAATTTACTTGTTTTCAATGTATTGACCAAAGACCCAACCTTCACAGTCCCCAAAAGCCAAAAGAATGTTGAAATGATATCAGTTGTTCAACCTTTCAGTAACTTATCTCAAATCCCATATAAGTTTGAAATATAAGTACATTTCAAATTTATCATTATATTGTTCTTAAACACCCAGTATACACCAAAATATCGACAACAACAATATTTAGTAAACCATACATTCAAAAAATCAAATCACAGTCTCAATATTTTTGAATTTCACAGTTTTTATGACAATCTATTAAATCTTGAATGACTTCCTAAATCCTAGTTGATTTCAACTATTTTGGTCCAACACTCTTCCATACCTGAAATGCATAAAAACATAAACAATACGACTTCAATTAACATACAGCTCAAAATAGTAAGCAATGTTTTCCAAAAGTTTGTACCATTTGGTAACAACCTATTAAAACTAGTACGAGTTCAGAAGACATATCAATTCTAAACCCTTTTTTGTACCACATTTTACAAAGAACATATAAAGAGTGGGACATGAGAGGGTGTACACTATTTAGTTCTTATGAGAAAGGATAGAGAACCACATCCAAACAATTGAAATATTAAATGATTCAACTAAGAGGTGCATGCCCATTTCTCGATAATTATGGTAAAGAATAAAGAGTATTTTGGCATCCAAATTTACTTCAACTATCATAAAACTCAACATTGTTCATCAATTGGTCCATGGAGAAGAAATGGAAAGGAATGGAAAGGAAAGTATGAACTAAAAGATCAGATACAATGGGAAACCTAGCCATCTCATAACATTTACACTTATCCAATATGTTAGTCCACTTGTGGCTCATCTCTTGGGTGGGCTAGGAAAATCACCTAGATGAAGGAAACATAACATGGTATAAACAAGTAAAATTGAAGTATGTACAATATGGAAATATTTTGGCATTAAATAGGTCCTGGTAAACAATTAATAATGTTTCCACGCAAAAGGAGTATTGATCAAGTAGGCAATCAAGAGAAAGTAGATTTAGGAGACTACCAAAACATGAAGAAAGAAATTCTATTAGTAAAGAGATTTGGCCAAATACATGAATAAGAATTGAAAACATATATATGTTTACTTGTGACAAACAATAAAGTATGCATCTAACAAACTCCACATCTACCATAGATGTGGGGTTAGTGAGAAAAATACACATCTTCTCTATAATGTGGAGTGAGCAAGAAAAATACAGGTAAGATTCACAATATGGAATGAGATGGAAAAAGTACACATATGTTGTGAGGTGGACGTGCTACACATCTTCTCTATTCAATTAATTAATAAGAATCGTCACTCTGCACAATTTATGGGAATTCATCACATCCACAAATAATTTATGCTAGTAAGTCACTAAATGATGCATAAAAAGGTCAAGTAAGTTCATTTTAAAAAAGGTGATTTGAACATCCATATTTACATCAAGTTGAGGTCATATGACCTATAAAAAATAATTCCACAAATTTTAGTAACCAAAGAAATATAGATTCTCAAATAAACACATTTTCAAAATATTGTGCGAGATATGAAAAAGAGATTCATTTCCAAGGATACACCTCATATAGTAAGTTTAGGGTTATAGTCAATATAATTCCCAAAAGATAAGACAATAATTCAAATACCTCAAACTTGATTCTATGTCAAGCAAATACCACTACTACCCATCAATTAGGGTTTCAACACACCTTTACATATAATATAACATATTTGGTTTCATATCTTCATTAAATAAGATACTATAAATTTCAACTTTTGGAAATCATTGAATTAAACCTTTAAACTGCTATGGGAGGAACGATTTCATTTTTCATTTTAGAAACCTATTTATTTTTAATTTTTTGATGTTAGATAGTTAGTTATGTATATTACAAGATATATGATTACTGATTGAATAAAAAGTAAACTATTGCCAAAAGACTAGTGTACGCATACATGTGATACCAAACCATGCAGGAATCATAGGGATAAATAAGTCAAAAAAATCTCGAATGTGCATGGAGGAGAAGTGGAAGAAGTACTCTTTTTCCCTAAAAAAATGACCACTAGGCAATGTCATGAGGGAATGCTTGTAACTCTACATCTGCGATGGTTCTTAGAGGACAACTTATGAGAAGACACCCATGGCTAGGATCACATTCATTTCTAGACTCTCATGAGACGGGGAACTCAGTAACCAAAGAAAAACCAAGCTGAGATCATCAAGGAAAGTTTGAGAGGATCTCGGGATCTTAGAGAAACCAACACAACCACAAACTATTCCGAGAAGGTGTGAATGGAAACATAGTTCATCATAGAAGGAGAGAATTGGATTTGTAGATTTACCATGCATGAAGGTAAATGGAGGAAGGGTAACATTTCAATGGACCAAAATAGACTCCTCAATGTTGTTTCTAAGTCACAATAGGTTCCAGGATGCGCTATCCATGAGACACCTACAAGTAGAAGCTTCTTAAGTTGGGATACCAACTCGTCAAATCCAAAGGAAAAGGGATTCATGGAAAGGCTATGGGATGATGAAAGGAAGGTCCTTAAGTGAAGAATTGAGTTTTAGAAATCGGAGTTGAATAGGAGAAGATGGATGTTCAAAATTGTAAAACAAGTTGGAAATGATGACACAAGAGGATTACGATAAATTTGGTAATGGAGAAGAGAAAGGAGAGACTTGGAGGAGATTTCTACACACACACACACACACACACCCACACACACACATATATATGTATATATATATATATATATATATATATATATATATATATATATGCCGATGTATTAAATTCCCACAAACATGTGCATAGAATAGTGGTGGCATGAAATGTAACTAAATAAAAATGAATTACAACTGTATGGAGTACTGATGGCATAATTTCTATTTATACATAAATTAATTATGAGTTCATGGAACAATGGTGGCATCACTTTTTTATTTGGAATTCAACTATGAGTGCATGGGTGCAGTGCAACTATTTGTAATTAGTCAAAAATTAATTTTGAGTGCATGTGGTAGCATGAAAGATAACTATAGACTTTGAGGCATCCATTTTAGATAGATAATAAAAAGGTGAATGAGGATGAGAGCTTTAAAAAATGCTCACCCTAACACATATTCACTGTTGACTCATAAATAGGAGATGTTCTATGTAGTTTCTATGTACATAGCTCAAACTACATATCAGATAAAGTGGGCGTGATCATGCAGCTGGAACTTATTTGGACCAATGTTTTCATAACTGAACCAGTGGTCATACCTATACTGACTCAGACCGGATTGAGTTGGGTTCAACCGGAGTGGTTAAACCAGTTGGACTGGAAATGATATTGGAATGACATAAAAAAAAATTGAACTGGAAAAACCAAACCGGTCAGCATGATAAAAGGCAATTAGCGGTCGGACTGGTCAAACTGGTTGAACCGGGCATATTATATATATAGATATATATATATATATAGTATCAATATATATATATATATAATAAGTATATATATATGATTTAATATATATATATATATATATATATGAATTAATATATATATTTGAATATATATACATTATATATATGTATATATATTTTATCATTATATATATATATATATATGAATACATATATATATATATAAATATATATGTATACATATATATATATATATATATATATATATATATATAAATATATATGTATACATATATATTATTATGAAGATGTACACATACATACATATATACAAATATACATATTATATATATATATGTATATATATATATATATATATATATATATATATATATATATATATATATATATATATGCATTCTACCTTATATGTATGTTTTCTATGTAAATACATCCATACATATATATATTACCACCCTCCCGGGTGTTCGGCCTCCGCCACGGGCGTGGGAGAGGGTGGGAGGAGAAATCTTTCTCTCTTAATCCCATACATACATACATACATACATACATACATACATACATACATATATATATATATATATATATATACATATAAGTAAATTTAGCTGACAAGGAGAAGGAGTGGCTCAAGTGGTCAAGCACGGTGTCTCCTCCTCATGAAGGGACCTGGGTTTGAATCCCAGTTGCCACCTTGATTTACCCCCCTCTCGGGTGTTCGGCCTCCACCAAGGGCGTGAGGGGGGGGGAGAAATCTTTCTCTCTTAATCCCACATATAAGTAAATTCATAGATGTATTCTACCTTCTATTTTCTCTTCTTTTTGAACTAGTGGTTCAGTCTGGTTTGGTCCAACGAGCTGGTTGGACCGCATTCTGACCAGTTGGACTGGAAAAAGATACATAACCAGTGTTTTAGGCTTCCAGACCGGTCAGCTTTTAGTTCACCAGTCCAGTTCGGTTTTTAAAACACTGATTTGGACATGTTGTAATGTAAATGTAATATAAATGAGCAAATAGTAAAGACCATACATATGCTGTAATATATAGACATAAACTATTATATATCAAAACAGTTCAAATGCTCTTGCTAAGAAGAGAAATAAAATAAAATTTGACTGGATAAATAAATTGAATTCATGGATGCATTTATATATATGGTAGTCTCTTGCCTCATAAAACCTCTTGCACAAAAGAAAGTGGCTCACATTAGTCCGAGCATATATCCATTATAAACAATTTAGAATAAACATATGGGTGATTTTATGAAGTGGTTGGATATACTATAATATATAGGAGCAAATTGTAATGTGGTTGGATGTACATTAATATATTGAAGAAAATTGTAAAGGAAAAAGCCACATTGTAATATAAATATAGAAATTGTAATGTGTGAGAAAAGGTTGATCACTTTATGAATAAAAAAGAATAAATTTCATAATGCTATGGAGTTATATATATTGATGTCTTTATGTATGTTATGGACATATTATTACTATCATACCTTTTTAATAGAATGAAGTGTCTATTGGATTCAAAATATAAATTCAGTTTATGAAACTTGTGTATGGAATAAAAAATGTAATGTGGTTGGACATACTGTAATAAGAATAAATTGTTTTATAATGGCAGTTTACATTTTGTAAAATAATGATACTCCCTTGTTGTAATACAAAATGTTGTTGTTGGTTACATTTTTCTACTTCTTATTACACACTCTTTATTCTCATTACAAAATGTTTGTTCTTATTAAAATTTATTTTGTACCAAGATGCATTCTCTTAGAAACTAGAATGTGATATATCTAGGGTGTATTAGAAAATGTCATCCTTGGTTACGATTTTATCCTCCTAGTTACAAATTCTATTTTCTCATTATAAAATATTCCTTCTAATGATAATTTATGTTGCACTGAGTTTCATTCTCTTGGAGAGTAGCGTGTCATATAACAAGGTTGTTGTACAAAATGGCATCCTTGGTTACAATGTTCTCCTTCCTGTGACAGAGTCTTTATTCTCATTATAAATTATTTCTTCTTATTATAATTTGTTATGTATTGAGGGTTGTCATTTCAGATGCAAATGTGTCCTTCACATTAAGTATTATTCATTCTTCTTAGACAGTATTTCTTCTTATTAGAAATTGTTTATTTTTGTGGCATATTCTTTTTGTGGGCATCTATATTTACAAAAATATGATTGAAATACAACTACAATATGATTTGTTTTGTATTATTTGTAGAATTTAAATACCCTATAAGGATAATTGGCATAATGTAATGATTTTAGCGAATGCGTAATGTGAAGGAGAAAACTGTAACTAAGGATGATGTTCCATAATACAACAGGACACCACTACAATGGTTTAAGACTCATTATATTAACCATGGATATGCTTCAATATTGGTACATGATCAGCTAAAAAATTAGTTTATGTTCATCTCTCTTTCATTATGAGGATCTGATTAAATATGATACATGCTCCGATGAGAAATATAATGAAAATTCCGTCAGTTTTGTTGTTCTTTTCAAGATAATAAAAGACCAATTTTGTCCTATGTGCATGCTTGATCGTACTCGTCCAAGATTGATGAGGTTGTCAATTTCTATCTCTACTCTTAGATTAGGCTTGAACCCCTTCTCCATGTACATGTAATTATTTCCAAACATAATTGATAATAGTGCCACCACAATTCCATGCACATAAAGAAGTTACACACCATAACTACAATTAGTGCCACCGCTACTCCGTATCAACACAACACAACACAACACAACACAACATCAATTGTGAACTGGGTAACTTAAGTTATCTAACCGTGTGGGCAACTAGTGAATAGCCTACATATATATATATATATATGTATATATATATATGTATGTGTATATATATATATGTATGTATATATATATATATATATATATATATATATATATATATATATATATATATAAATATATATATATATATATGAGAAGAACAATGAGATGTACAATTAGTCTCAGACAAACTTAGACTATCAGATATGAGATGAGAGGGAAGCAAAGACAATAGATGCACGTGACAACGATATGTGAGAAATGATAGGAATCCGACTGATATAATTTAAATGAACAACATTTTAGATCAAAAATTCACCAAAAAAACACATTTTAGATCAAAACTATTTAATTCCTTTTCAAACTTAGTTTAGGGATCCGAAAGTATGGAATCTTGATAAAAATGGACATGTAGGTCAGTTAATGTATGTAGAATCTGCCTTTATTGTTAATTCCTTATTTAGATATCATCCATGAAGTAGTTTAATACTTTGAGTTAAATGTGATTACCACCATTTATGTTATTTAGTTAATATGTCATTGTAATAATTTGGGTTTGTTTTGAAATTATCTTCCCTTGAAACACTTCTCCAAACACGTACTCCATTAATAATCACTTTTTGAGATTAGCTATTACATGATAAATAATTACATCATAATTTATTGATATTATTACCAATATATAATCCTAATAAAGATATCTTTCAAATATTTATTGATTAATTTCATTTATGAGATTTACTCATAAGAATTACATTTGCTAATTCTCATGTGAAACCATATTGTGTATTTTATTCAAGATTCCTTTTCAATTCATCTAATTATATTATCTTTCAAATGAGTGTAAACAAATTCTCCATTAATCTATATGTACTTTTTGTACCTATAGAATATTTGTCGTCGTTATTGTAGACATGAAGAAAATTCCATCATATCATCAAATTAATCATTTGTATTAGATAATTAATGTTGGAAATGTGATATTATTATATTTATTCACATGTGATTTCAATAATAGAAAATTAGTGGGTTTATGATGTGTCACATTTTTTTACTATGTACTAAACAACTTACACACTACATTTATTTGTTCATTTGTACAAAAAATTGTATGCATAAAGTGATTTATAGTTTAATTTGCATAGTTTCCAATTATGGTAATCACAAGAATTAGTCTTCTATATACTAACTATCACCATCATATTAAATTCACTCAAGATATAACTTAAGAAGTGTTTGGGGTTTTCTCCTAAATTAATCCCAAGGTATCCAAACCATGTAATAGTGTTTTTAGGGTTAGGATGTTAGTTTTAGTATGTTACAACACTCCCCCCCTCAAAGAGGATCTCATCATCAAAATATTATCATCTTTACCAGGATACCACATACCTTATTTTTATCTTTTCAGATGCATCAAATGTAACTGTGGAAATTAATATGATGTTATCTATTCAACAATTACTAAGTTCACACAACCCCCTTATTGGTTTATGATCCTATGATCTAAAGCTTGTAAGAATCCATCACTTAAAATGGGTTAAATACCTAGTATATTAGCTGAACATTTCTAGTGGTAGTAGGTCTATAAATCAATTCTAGAGTTGTGTTTAATAGGAGGGTTTTGATGACCCAATTTTTAGGGTTGCCATAACCAATTAAATATTTGAGGCTAAAGGATATTCTTGGTTGGATAAACACAAGTTAGGGTGATCTTTATTCAACAATGGACTCTTTTGACCCATAAGTATAATTATAATGCTAGTAGAGGTAAATTGATGTATAGTATAAATTCAATATTTTAATATATGCACCCATTTGGAGTACAAAAACTAAAGGGCCAAATAATCAAGTTGGGTACTGAATGCTTACTTAAGATGGACTGCAATATGAGGAATATTGGCCAAATTTTAGGGTCAAAGAATCTCCTATGGGATTCTATTGGGGTTTGAAATAAAGAACAAAATTTATTATATGATAATTCAAAACTTAGGTTGCTACAATATTTGACATATGCTGAGATATAGGCATCTGTGAGGCGGCCATTGTTTTCCCTAGTTGTATGAATATTTTAATTCAGCCAATGTTATTCTTTCAGAATAAACAATAGGCTACATGGAGCCTAGAAAGCCATAGATTAACATCTAGAAAGTTGATTACCTATCTTCTACTTCTGTTTCTCGTAGAGCGTCTTATACACTTGGAGACCAATTCCCCTTGGTGTCATACATCTGAGATAATAGGATTAGGACTAGTATATAGAGTGAGGTGTTAGCTTCAGTAGACTCAGATCTTTCCAAAGACCCCTTACTTGGAGCAAACCACAACCTACACAAAGAGAAGGAAGGACCTGTCAACCCATGTTCTCCATCGTGAGTTGCACCATGAGTTTGGAGGGGAAAACATGGAGTGGAGTGTGTGATGGGAGTAAGGGAGGAGAGGCAAACTAGGTAGGAGTCCAAGGGGTTTAGAGATCGGGGAGTCCTATTACTCATCCCCGAAACTCTAGCTTCTCATAGAGGATGCCATAGACCTTATCTCCCTTTCTCCCTAACACTCATGTGGGCCCCCAATCAAGGACTGCTCGACCCATAGACTGGAGAAGACCAAAGTGGGGTCATATACTCCTACAGACCACCACAGTGGTGCCCCCCAACAAGCTCGACCTGGTAGAACTTTTAGAGGTCTGATCCACATCAGCACCTAGGAGATCCTCCCTTTCGTCAGGATGAGCAACTAGAGAAGGTAAAGATGGGCCGACGATATGGATAGGATGTGGATGAAGTAGCTACACACCTCACTCCATACGACAAGGAGGTTGTGGTCATCGTCACTCACTGAAGACCCTCTTAGGGATGACTCTCACACAAGATCAGAGCACAGACGATGCCGCTTGAACCTGGTCATGATCTGGAAGAGAAATAGGATCTCTTCGTTAGGCTGACCAATCTTGAATCGGCCAGACTCAATGACTCTAGTGAGCCAGGAGATACAACAAGAGGTAGGAAACCCAGTGTGGGCCAATCGACGACTGCCACCTCAGGAAGTGGGACCCACCACATAAGGTAATTCCTTTTGAATTCTCAGAATATACTAGACCTCATAAAATTCATTTTAAATATCTCCCTTTGCCTAAAAATACCCCTTGACTCTGAAAAATGTCTACTTTATCACTCAACCCCTATATCATACCATTGAATCACTTTGAATGATTATATCTAATTTAGAGTACAATGCTCCTTTTTAGGTTTCATTTATTGAAATAAATAATATCAATATGATATTAAATCTCAGAAAATTATCATATAACCCTAATGATGATTGAAATCTATTTTTGGACTGTGATCTTTGTTATATTACTCAATATTAGGTCTTTCTTTGTTATGACCAAATAGAAGCATTTAGCCTCATATTAATTCTAGAAAATTGACCAAGCATCAAAAAATTATGAAAATTGAACCAGGCCTAAATAATGGCTTCTAGATCAGTACAAGATATCATAGACCATTTAAGGCTAGTTTGAACCTAGGTTTGGATAAACCATAGTTTGGATATGTCATACCTATAATATGATGAACAACTTATTCATGATGATTAATTTGCTATTAATCAAGTGTGACCAAATATCTAAATGATCAAGGATAAATATAAATCTCTACATCAAGGTATGTGGGTTCATTTAGTTATATGATTATGAATTTCATGATTGAATCATTATATCTATGTATGCTCTTTTATCTACAAGTATTTGAAATAGTATTCTATTAGTAATTAGTTATTTGTCATTTCAAACATAAATTAAATGTATATGTTTTGTAGTTATTTACAGTGTTTTATTATCCCCCTTATGAGGGAAAGGATTAATGTTTACTAGTATACCTCCCTAGAGCACACAGTGTATGGGGAGTTTTCCCAGAGTACTTGGTACATGGGATAGGGCCCAACATATAAGTTTTGTTACTAGTCCACCTCGATAATGCAACTCATCTAGAAAAATGACTAAAATTGACGTATTCCACTTTTTAAAAAATTGTTTTCTACGATCTTTCTCTTCTTTTTGCAAATAATTTCATGTTATGTAAACGATAAAAATATGTATATTTCTACCCAAATACACAACACATTGTGTGGATTCATTGTTTCTCATATGTTTTAGGTTCAGAGCTAGCATGAGATAAAAGATAGAAAGTGAGCAATTTACATGTTGTACCTATTGTGTCTAGATCATGTTAGCATACATGTTCATAGACTTTGTAAAACTTTCTTTGAAATTATGTAATGTAAGTTGTAATAATTCATGTTCTAAATATACATGTTGAATGTTGTGAAGTTTTACGATGTATGTTTTTATAATTGAATGTTCATGTATGTGTATTATGATTCTACATTTCTCTCTAAAACAATTAGCCAAAATTTTTGGGTTTGTCCTCCTGGGCCTTCTAATCTTGAGATGGCAAAATTTGGAGATGTAACAATTAGTATCAGATCATTAACAATAGCAACACCTAACAATTTCTCATCAGGAAATGTAAAACTAAATTCCACCTTTCACTTTAAACCCTAGAAACTTAGTAAGTTGTTCTATAGGAATAAGGTTTGACTTAGCCTCTAAGTTAGAATCTAGATATCGAAGAACTTGGTTTAGACAAGTGTCTGAAACCCAATCCATATATAGCTCTTATGTATTGGGAAGCTACACTAGTCTACACCTTGTTCTCACCGTTTCACTAGGTGGCATGGCATTGGACTATCTAGTATGTGTGGGACACTCATTTTCCTGATTTGTTTTTTATTTTCTAATCAGATTGAGCCTCAATAGTTTTTATGACATCTTATTTCTCAGAGAAAAATATATAATATTGTATAATATATATATATATATATATATATATATATATATATATATATATATATATATGTAAATATAAAAATTTGTCCCTCACTCGGGAGAGTAGTAGGTGTTCATACAACCTAAGTGAAAGTGAGTGACATCAGTCTAGAAGAGAGAATAGATCTAGATTAGATGTCTACAACCTTATTGGATATGTGACAGTTAGAGTAGATTTGATTTATCTATGAAATACACATGTGGAATCTTATCTATGTTTGATCTTTGATGGTATAAGTTTACTTATGAAGATTCAAGTTGTATATGAGATGAATCAAATTTTGAAGAAACTAAGATAAGTCTTGATGATGTAAGTTGTGATATCCTAGATTTCTAGGATTTTATAATCTTCCTCATGGATGGATTAATAATGAATAATGGGGATCCAAAAACTTAGATGATAATGACGATCATATTTGGTGTTTATGAACATTTAATAATGTGTTTTAAAGTATAATGTTGAAGGTCAACACATTAGGTGGACAAATAATTCTAAATATACTTCAGGAATCATGCTTTGTTCTTATTGAGTCACCAACCCATGTATTGAGGTGTCTAATGAGTTTTCCTTGTTAACTTACTTGATCTAATGAGAAATGTTTGAGGTGATCTTGACCTAATCATATGGTCATTGGATTAATACTTTCAAGGAACATATTAGGTGTACAAACAATAATGATTTTGGCCCAATCATTTTCATAAGCTACTTTTAGTGGGTATCAATCTACGAAAAAATTTTCATGGAATTTTGATTAACTATTTAAAATATATTGATGCTTAAATTTTTTATTGATTGACCAAGATCCCGAAAGATTTTATGCCTATGTTCAGATTTTAAATAATGTCAGTAGACATCACATAGCTGAGGGAGAGATTTTAGTTGGATGAGGTAGTGGATATGATACATGGCCCAATATGAGTCGTTCCTTGTGATCTGGCAATTGAGACTTTGTCTCCAAGCTCTAAATCCTACAGAGCAAAAGACATTGACTTTGTTGCATATGAATCACATCTGGTAAGTTGGGATCAACCCAACCAATATTTTAGTTCTACAAGACCAGGAACTACCCAACAACATCCCATATATTTCGTAGAGCTGAGAGACTGATGAGATTATGCTTTCACCATCCCTTTCTTTCTCCATCGTTGTAAGCAACATCAGACCCTAGATATAGATGAACTCTCTCAAGTGCCTTTGGATAGGTTATCCCCTGGCTTCACCATTATCATCACCCCTTTTCAATCCTTGTTAGAGGGGATACAACCTAGTGTTGAGGATGCATTTGTCTGAGGGATTTTGATGCGAGTAGAAGCATCACAAAGCTCTTTTCCCTCACCTTTTTACCTTATTGTGCTGGTGCCAGGTCCAGGTAGCTCACAAGCTCATAGATTGTGATACCTTTCTATTTGAGATTTCATGGCATTTCCAGGGACTTGAGAAGGAACTCACAAGACCTCTCAATGATGTACTTCCCTCTTGTATGATTTGGATCTACCTCAGGAGTTCACTAGAAACGTGCATCGTTGGTGTTGGGTTGCAGACGGAAAGAAGGAAGCTTGGAGACAGAAGAAGGGAGAAGTCTAAGGGGATGTTACATGACCTTGTACCCTAGATGCCTTGACTCCATGAGGTAAACCAAGATGGCTACTTTATCTCTGGGTGAGGACTCCACTTCCACTGTGTATTCCTCACCGCCCATTTCCCTCACGGCAGCAACATTGGAACAAGGATGAGATGATTTGCAAGATGATGGTAGGTCTGTTTGTTAGGAACTAGGAGATCGAGCTTACCTTATCTCCTTGATGCCTTGTGAGTTGAAGAGGGTCATTCATCTATGATTTGTTGGAGGACCGTCATTGGAGATGCCATATGTTGTGGCGACTTCAAGCAGAAGACCCTTCCCAGCAACCCTAGATAGTCGGTGATGGCCAATCGCTAGTGTGACATCCCACCATCATAAAGACAACGAAACGCCATGTGAAAATGTGTGGAACCACTATAAACATCATATTACCAAAAATACGGGTTAATTAAAACCGATTGCAGAAAGAATCATAAGAATGGAACTATTACATCCAGATCCACATCCTATAAGAAAACATGTTATATATATAACCATGGTATATGTCCATCCACACATAGGATCTGTCGGTTCCATATCCATCAAGGATACATCACCTATTTATATACATATCAGACCTAGCCAAGCCAACAACAGGATACTAAATCCATAACAACTATACATTGTGAAACCTCGTCAAAACACCTCCAAGGACCTGAGAGTACAGAGATGATGACTCTAGGACTCTACTACAAAACAACCACAAAAGCAGCATATCCAACTCTTGCCTTCTACTGTTCTTCTTTCTGCTCAGCTGCAACACCACGATCACCACCACGTCTAGCACATCCACCTAAAAAGGGTTTTAAACCAATGGGGTGAGACACACAGTCCCAGCGAGAAACATAACTCCCCGCCGAACTATAAAACCTCGGGAGAGCAAGAACAAATAAAGCAGGTAGATGATATTAGCAGATCATATATGCTACATATTGAGCAGAACTATCTCTATAACATCTTATTAGGATATCTAAGAGGCATATAGACAGATAATATATGGAACATGATTGATAAGACAAGTCTTATAGGATCTTATCACAACATCTGAGGAACATGTAATTAGCTACAAGATATAACTAGGACAACTATACAAACAAGGCCTCAACTAATGTTCCATGTTTGTCCTAAGCAAATATACTATACGGTAGGATTACGATTTATTATGCCCTGAGGAAGTGAGTCCTACCACTCAGATCCAAACCGACCACCGCTTAGTCACAATCGATTGTCACACAAGGTCAATGGGAGAACCGGGTTCCACGACCTCTTTTCCTTGTGGTCAGTGCACAAGAACCAACAAGTAGGACCACAGTCTCATGCTTAAGTGGCCTCAGCCACACATGGTCAGGGTACCCTCTGCCTAGCCCACCTTGGTACAGGTATCGGTGCTAGAAAACCAAGCCATGGGCATGTTCACCGTGCTCCATCATCATTGAGCCATGGGCCTGTTCACCATGCTCTATCACATTTCCTGAGCCATGGGCCTATTCTCCATGCTCTAACCACATTGAGCCATAGGCCTAAAATTGTGCTCTAATCCTGAGCCATGGGCCTATTCACCATGCTCTACATGCACTAATACTTAGGGCATAGGCGCAACCCCAATATTCAACAATATGTGTTCCATATTATCCCTTAGGAGAACCTATTTCACCATCACCAAACTTCTAACGATGACAGATCTATGGCCAGGGCAAACTACATGAAAGATTCATCTGTAATTAATTAACATATTTTAAGTGGATTGCAAGATTCAACCAAGTTATGTAACATGTAAATTATAACACAAGTAAACAACATAGATCTCATTATCATGTGTTACATTATCACTCTTATTCTAAAATCCATCAACATCATCCTAATCCATCACAAGGATCCAACATTACATGTTACCACTTGGCCTCTTGCCAATCATCAAGATCCATCTCAAGGATCAATATCACAGGGACTCAATCCCATCATCAAGGCACTTATTTCCATTCCATGGGTAACACCCATCATATATCACTGGGTTCATCATAACCCTTGATGTTCCATATCATATCACTATCATACCATCACCATGGCTATTACCTGATTTCATATCCATACACATGGAACCTGCATGGTTAGCATAATCATAGAGAAACAATGGTACTTATACAAGGAACATCTTTAACTCATTACTTTATCATGAGAGATTTAACTTATGCAACGTATATGAACAAACCTATGCATAGTCATTCACATATATCTATCAAAGAAAGCATTAGTGTTACCAAAAGAACATGGGATGCAAACCTTATCCTAGGTATATCGGGTATGGGATAACCCTCACCAAAAGCATCAAAACCCTCACTAGAGATATATCGGGTAAGGGACAACCATCACCAAAGGTTATCACAGCCCTTACCAAAACAGTTAACATCATGCGATGCCAACATGGATATTGTCTATCACCATGTATCGGGCTAACATCTATCTTGGGCTAATGTGCAGCTGTGGACAAACCGATAACAGGTACACTCAAGGAAAATCACATAATGGGCTCATAGCTAACACTCTTCCTGAGTTGTCACCCATGGCTATCCGATATCGTCTAGCTAACTGATCCCAATAGGTCGATAATGGGCATCCCGCTCCCATAATGGCTAACAACTCACATGGTTAATGCCATATCCCGATAATTCCCTAAGGCCGATAATGGGCTAATACACTTGCACACTGCTCATAGTAGGTCAATACCAGGAAAGCACATAGCAGGCTGATACCGCCCAGCCACACACACAGCAGGGTCGATATCGTGCAAGGGAAAACAAGGTGCATAACACCCATAACGGGCTATCCATATGACAAGTTGATATTGCTCAAAGGAGAAAACCAACACAATGTCACCTTACCATCCCAATAACGGCCATCAGACATATCGACCATCCAAGTCTATCGGGCAAGGCATCATCTTGGGTAAAGACTCATAACGGTCAAAGGGATCAACAAAACATCCATCTAACATATCATCCAAGATCAACCCTAGGAGAGGGATATAGGGTTTCACCTCCCCACAAAATGATATTGGGCATCAAGGGATATCAGGTTACACAACCTATCGGGTTGTTCAACTTCAACCTCAAGACAACCGCCCAACCCTAAAAGATCAAGAGTGTTGGCTCACCTCTCAACAACTAAGGGAGAGGGTTCTTGCACAACCTCTATCACATATAGGGTATCAAGGTAGATCATCACCATTTCAACCAACCAACCAACAACTAGGTCAACACCCAACAAAAGTCTCACTCTTTCAAATCCATGGTGAGAGAGAGGGGTGTTGCTCAAGAAACTAGAGTGTAGACTCACCTATCACAACTAAGGGAGAGAGGGGTTTTTCCCACACAACTAGAGCTTAAGCTCACCTCTCAAGACCCAAGAGAGAAAGGGGTTTTTCCCCAAGAACACGCCACAACACACCATTGAATTAGGAGGCCCTAGGCTCACCTCTCAACAACTAAGAAAGAGGGGTTTTACCCAAGGAACACTAATCCAAGGTTCGGCCAATAAGGTCCATGGTACATCTAGTGCAAAAACATGACCATTAAAGCAAGAAACATATCTAGCAAGATAACATGGCTGACCAAGATAGCATATAACAAAGCAACATGGTAAGGAAGTAGTATAGTTAGGGTTAGGAGTTATGTAACCCACCTTAAGCACACTCCTCAATCTCAAAAGCTCCAAGATCCATGCTCCGAGCACCAAGGCACCACCTTCGGCCACCATAAGGAGAGAAGTGAAGCTCATAACCACCATGGACAAAAGACAACCAAGAAGGAGAAGGTTTCAAGGAAAGAGAGAAAAAGATACCCACCACAAGAGAAGGAAAGAAGAAAGGACAGTCTAGGGTTTTGGCCACCACTAGAGGAAGAAGAAGACTAGAGCTATGGCTGCCAAGGATGTTGCCCTCCAATCTCCACTAAAGGATATCAGCCACCAAGCTCCACCAGGGGGGGTATCGGCCACCAAAGGAAGAAGGGAAGAAACTAAGGAGCTAAAGGGATCCCAAGCTAGAAAAGAAGAGGGTATATATAGGGGGTTCAAGTGGACATCCTCTAGAGGGATGTTCCACATGTGCTCGCCCAGACCACCACTTGTCCAAGCTATGCCACCTTGCTAGCAAAGAGCAACAAGTATCACCAAGGGTGACACAAACGATGCTAGGTCAAGAAGGGTGTATATCGCCCAACATGGTGCCATGGCCGATACATCACTGCCCGACACACTCTTAGTCGATACACCCTTGCCCGATGCACCAAGCAAGGAGGTGGCACCAAGCTCAAACAAGGCCCAAGAAAGCCCAACAACAAGCCTAAGCTTCAACAAGCTCAAACAAGGCCCAAAGCAACTCAAGCAAGGCACCTAACCCATCCTCTCAACTCTAGAGGATGCAAGGATAGAGAAAGACATCTCTCAAGGTGACAAACTTGCACACCAAGCCTAAAACTTGGGTAATTTGCAAGTTGCATCTCAACCTCCCAACAAAGTGCAAACAAGCCCTAAGCACAACTCAGGTGATTAGAGAACATCTAAACACAAGGTTTAGGCAAAGAAAACAGGGTAAGCTCAAAGCGAAGGTCAGGGTTCTTACAAGCCATAAACCCCTACAAAAGGATGTCACCCTCGAAATCTGAAGAGAAAAGCGAGGGATACTTCCTCCTCATCTCTTCTTCAAGCTCCCACATGGCTTCCTCAATGCCATGATGATGCCAAAGAATCTTCACAAGAACCACGTCCTTCCTCTTCAACTTCTTCACTCTTTTGTCAATGATCAACACTAGACCTTCCTCGTAGGTCACATCTTCATCAAGATCAACCTCAACCAGCTGTATCACTATCTCTGTGCCTAGATGAATTTTCTTCAGCATATTGACATGGAACACTAGATGCAACTTGTGCAACTCTAGCGGTAGATCTAACTTGTAAGCCACTTTGCCAACACGTGCTATCACCAGATATGGCCCTATATACCTGGGAGCCAACTTGCCTTTATGACCAAACCTCAGCATGCCTTTCCATGGAGAGACCTTGAGATACACCTTGTCTCCCACCTAGAACTCTAGAGGTCATCGACAATTATCTACAAACGACTTCTGTCTATCTTGTTCTGCTTTCAACTGTTGTTGTATCACCTTGATCTTTTCTATCGTCTATTGCACTAACTTAGGACCCAAAAGATGATACTCTCTAGACTCATACCAATATAAAGGAGATCTACACTTCCTGCTGTATAAAGCCTCATAAGGTGCCATGTCAATACTCTGTTGGTAACTGTTGTTATAGGCAAACTCTATTAAATTGAGATTTACGTCTCAGCTGCCTAGGAACTACAAAACACAAGCACAGAGAAGATCCCCCAAAGTCTGAATAGTCCTTTCAGACTATCCATCTGTCTGGGGGTGGAAAGTGATACTAAACCTTAACTGTGTTCCCAACGCTCTATGCAACTGTTCCCAAAAATGACTCATGACCTGAGGACCTCAGTCAGAGACTATCGTTGCAGGCACACCGTGCAAACACACTATCTCATCCACATATACTTGAGCAAGCTTCTCTGTTGTATATGTTGTCTTTATAGGAATGAAATGGGTAGACTTCGTTAATCTGTCCACTATCACCCAAATGGAATCATGATTTCTAGCTGTCCTCAGAAGACCAACTATGAAATCCATGGTTACATGATCCCATTTCCATTGCGGTATCGGCATGGGTTGCAACGTACCTGCCGGCTTCTGATGCTCAGCCTTAACATGCTGGCATATCACAAACCTAGCCACAAACTCGGCCACATCTCTCTTCAAACCAAGTCACCAATATAGGTCCTTTAGATTATGATACATCTTGGTGACACCTGGATGCATAACATACATTGATGTGTGCGTTTACTTGAGCACTAACTTCCTCAGATCATCAACATCAGGAACCATCATCCTATTATGATAACAAACTAGTCCATCCTCAGACTCATGGAAGCCATCACGCTTCTCGCTGCCAAATTCTATCCTGATCAACTGAACTGTAGCATCTGCCTACTATGCTTCTTTGATTTGCTGCCTCAACGTAGGCTTCACTTGTATTTGTGCCAACAGTCCTTCCAACAAGGATACTTACAACTGTACATTCATCTGCCATAAAGAGATGAACATATCCCACCTATGGCATATCAAAGAACTCAACTATGCCTTCTTCGTAGGAAGCGAAGAAGACTTCCTACGAAGTGCATCAGATACCACGTTTGCCTTACCAGGATGATACTCAATGGTGCAATCATAATCACTGATCAGCTCCATCCAGCGACACTATCATATGTTCAACTCATTCTGTGAGAAGATATATTTTAGGTTCTTATGATCCGTTAAGATCTGACACACCTCCCCATAAAGATAGTGTCTCCAAATATTTAACGCATGGACCACCACTACTAGTTCCAAATCATGTGTCGAATAACTCTTCTCATGTTTCTTAAGCTGTCGCAAAGCAAAAGAAACCACATTATTTTCCTACATCAGCACACATCCTAAGTCTTTCTTGGAAGCATCACAGAAAACAACATAGCCTTTCCCAAGATCTGGAAGCACCAACACTAGAGCACTAGTCAGCTTCTCCTTCAAGCTCTAAAAAGCTCACTGACAATGATCATCCCAAACAAAAGGTACATCTTTCCTGGTCAACTTTGTCAACGACAACGCGATCACACTAAAGTTATTTATAAACCTTCGGTAATATCCTACTAAACCCAGAAAACTACAAACTTCAGTCTGCGTCTTCGGTTGCTCCCACTCTGCTACTGTATCCACCTTCTTGGGATCCACCCTGATCCCTTCCACTGAGATCACATGACCCAATAAAGTCACTTCCTTTAGCCAGAACTCACACTTACTGAACTTGGCATACAACTGATGTTGGCGAAGGAGAGTCAACGCTTGTCGAAGATGTTTCTCATGCTATTGACTATCCTGAATATAGATCAAGATTTCATCTATGTAGACTACAACAAACTGATCTAGTAATGGACGGAACACCTTATTCATCAGATCCATGAAAGCAGTAGGTGCATTGGTTAGCCCAAATGGCAAAACCACAAACTCAAAGTGACCATACCTCATCCTAAAAGATGTCTTCAGTATGTCATCATACTTGATCCTCAACGGATGATATCCAGACTGTAGATTGCTCTTTGAGAACACTGTAGCACCACACAACTAATCAAATAGATTGTCTATCCTCAGAAAAGGGTAGTTGTTCTTGATCATAACTTTGTTCAACTGTCAGTAATCTATGCACAGGCGCATCGATCCATCCTTCTTCTTCACGAATAGAACTGGAGCACCCCAGAACGATATTCTAGGTTTGATGAAACCTTTATCCAGCAACTCCTATAACTGCTTCTTCAGCTCTTCCATCTCAGCTGGAGCTATCCTGTACGGTGTCTGAGCACCTGGCTATGTCCCTAGCACTAGATTGATCTCAAAGTCAATCTCTCGAGGTGGGGGAACACTGGGAAACTCATCGGGAAACACATCCTCAAACTCTCTAATAACTGTCACATCTTGAAGACTCGGACCTTTTGCCTCGGTATCCAGAACATGAGCCAAGAACGCTCTACAACCTTGCCACAACAACTTCTCCACCACCATTGCTGACACCAAACACGTTAGAAGAATCTTCCTATCTCCCTAGAAGATCCACTTCTCACCATCATTAGCAAACACTGCTTGCTTGGAACCACAGTCCAACACAACCTTATACCTCTCTAAGGTATCCATCCTAAGGATTATATCGAATCCATGCAAATATATCAAGTGGTATGAGATCCACTTGTACGTTGTGAGCTATGGCTGCCAAGGATTTCGCCCTCCAAGCTCCACCAAAGGATATTGACCACCAAGCTCCAACAAGGGGGGGGGGTATCGACCACAAAAGGAAGAAGGGTAGCAACTAAGGAGCTAAAGGGATCCCAAGCTAGCAAAGAAGAGGGTATATATACAAGGGGGTCAAGTGGGCATCAACTAGAGGGCTGCTCCACATGTGCTCACCCAGACCACCACTTGTCCAAGCTATGCCACCTTGCTAGCAAAGAGCAACAAGTGTCACCAAGGGTAACACAAACGATGCTAGGTCAAGAAGGGTGTGTATCGCTCAACATGATGCCATGGCCGATACACCACTACCCGACACACTCTTGGCTGATACACCCTTTCCCGATACACCAAGCAAGGAGGTGGCACTAAGCTCAAACAAGGCCCAAGAAAGCCCAACAACAAGCCTAAGCTTCAACAAGCTCAAACGAGGCCCAAAGAAACTCAAGAAAGGCACCCAACCCATCCTCTCAACGCTAGAGGATGCAAGGAGAGAGAAAGACATCTCTCAAGGCGACAAACTTACACACCAACCCTAAAACTTGGGTAATTTGCAAGTTACACCTCAACCTCTCAACAAAGCACAAACAAGCCCTAACCACAACTCAGGTGATTAGCAAACATCTAAACACAATGTTTAGGCAAAGCAAATAGGGTAAGCCCAAAACGAAGGTCAGGGTCCTTACAACCACCCATAAGCACTTGGTGGCTATCAGGATATCACAAGGAGGCCTCAAATCCATGCTTCCTCTCATCGCAACCCTTAGAAATGGCGACACCCTAATCTGGAGCGACTCCCGAGCATGGTGGAGATCTCCTGTGAGAAGAGAAGGGAGAAGTCGTGCCTAATCAAAGAATGAGTCCCCCATCAGGTATTAAGGAATAGAGAGAGAGAGAGAGAGAGAGAGAAAAAGAGAGAGAGACCATGGCCCTATTGACACTCTACCCATATTGAACTGGGTCTTACAAACCTACTGACCCGATTGGCCTAGTCTTTTTGTAAGGTAAATCATCAATTAATTCTCTAGAAATAGATATGATTTTGAAAAAGTTGTTAAAAATAGCACCACTGGCCAAATAATCCCCCAAAAATATCCCTAGACTCAAAGGAATTCCCTCTTTCTTATCAAACCTTTATATCAGAGTTTTGATATATCCTTGCAGATGATGTTTCATATAAATGATGATACTTCTTTCTAGGGTTTAGTTAAATGGGAAGAAATAGAAAATGATCGAGATTATATTTGAGAAAAATACTCCTGAACCATAGTTCCATATAGAAACAAAACATAGGCTATGATTTGATTATTATGACTAGATTTTATGCCTTTTTAGATTAATTAATAATTATATGCTTTTAGCCTCATTTTAATTCCAGAAAATAGACTAAGCATAAAAAAATTATGAAATCTGAACCAGACCCCTAGAATGACCTTATGATCAGTAGAAAAATATAAGATACAAGTCCTAGGTTGTTTGAACCTGGATTTGACCAAAGCCTATGTTGGACCTAAATACCTAGAATATGATGAACATTTATTAATGGTAATTAATTGCTATTCATTAGGTGATGACCAGAGGTGTAGATGGTCTAGAAAATAAATAGGAATATCTAAACTCAGGTATGTGGGTTTTATTAAGTATATGACTAGTTTTCATGGATGCACAATGATATGATGTACTTTGGATGTGTTTATTTGCTTATAAATTATGGGATGTGTATTAGTATTATATGCTTTGCCAAAACTAAAGGAACATAAAAGAACTTTTGATGAGTTGTAGCTACTAGAGCATAAATGGCCCAGTATGGATGTATGATATATTGCCTAGTATGGATGTATGCTGAATTGCCCATGCTAGATGTATGATAAAGTAATTTTCCCATACTAGATGTATGATAAGTGCTAATAGAAGTTGTAGTGCAACTATATCCAATCATATGTCCAAAATATGTGTTTACTTGATTATCGCATTAAACAATATTTTATTTTACTCTTTCTATCTAGAGTTATTTTTATTATGCAAGCATATTAGTATGTATCTTTCTTCCCACTTACACAACACCTTGTGTGTTGTTCCGCTATTTCATGTATGTTTTAGTTCAGAGCTAGCATGGGATAAAAGAAGGGAAGTGAGAAGTTGTCTAGGTGGTACCTATTGTGTTTAGATCTTGTTAGCATACATGTTCATAGACTTGTAAGGCTTTCTTTTAAATAATGTACTATAAGTTGTAATAATTCATGTTATAAATGTACATGTTGAATGTTGAGATTTATTGTATGGTGTATGTTATGTTGAAAGTTCATGTATGCGTATGTCACTTCTACATCACTCTCTAAATCAATTAGCTAATGTTTTTAGCTTTATCCTCTCAAGCCTTCTAAGTCTCGAGATGACAGAATCTGGGGACATTATAGTTGGTATCGAAGCATGTACAATAACTACACCTAACAATTCCTCATCATGAAACAAAAAACTAAATTTCACCTTTCACTTGAAACCCTAGAAACTTAGTAAATTTTTCTATAGGAATAAGGTTTGACTTAGCCTATAAGTTAGAACCTAGATTCTTGAGAACTAGGTCTAGACAAGTGTGTGAAGCCCATTCCATATAGAGCTCATATGTATTGGGTAGCTACGAATAGTCTACATCATGTTCTCACCATTTCACTAGGTTAGATGGCACTAGACTATCTACTATGTGTGGGACACTCGATTTTGCTGATTTGGTTTTGTTTTCCAATCAACACAAGCCTCAGTAGTTTTCTCTGATGTTTTCTTTCTTGGAGAAAAACTATATAATATTTTATTATATATATGTAAATATGAAAATGTGTCCCTCACACATGATATTAGTAGGTGTTCATGCAATCTAAGTGAAAGGGAGTGACATCAGTCTAGAAGAAAGAGTAGTCTAGATTAGATGTCTACAGCCTTATCAAGACATGTGATACATAGAGTACATGATATAATGATAGTTGATATAAGCATGGATGATCTTATCTAACTTATACCTCTAATGATATAAGTTTTTTTATATGTATCTAAGTTGTATATGAGCTGAATTTAATTTTGGATATTTTGAGCTAAGTCTAGATGATGAAAGTAATACTTTTTTCTTACCTAAGATGAGCTAAGTTGAGGTAAGGTCAAATATGCATGAGCCTCAAGCTCTATTATGAAAGAGGACCTCTAGTTTAGGAAAAGATATGTGGTGAACTCCAGATAGAGTGAGACCCACAATGAGATGATCATAGGACCTACCCTATGATAAATAAAAATTATGAGATATATGTGAAATGATGTGTCCTAAGCTGGGTTACTCCTAGGTAGATGAGTTGAGTTCTTTTACATGATTCAATCCTACATGTGAAAGTTGGGCAAAAAAAATGTTGGGCATGTGACTCATAATGGGAAAGTCAATCCTTTTGATTGAGTTAGATCCTAGATTGAGTGACATATGTTTGTGAATCTCATCATTAGCTACAAGAGAGGTGATATATGAACTCTACATCTGAAAATAAAATGCCTTGGGCATTAGATACTCATGGTTGTTGTTCCTTCCTTCTCTCTTTCTTGATATATGATGCTAGAAACCTCAGTTGAGCTATATTGATGATTATGTATGAAGATTCACTCCGATAAGCTTGACCTAGTATATTATTCCCCCTTCTACAACATATGCGGTATGTACACATTTCAAATAATGATATTGCCTTAGTATATTCTCTTTCCTCCTCTGTCATATAAGAAAGATATAAGTATAATCATGAGCTTGAACCAAAAATATATTTGGATCATAGGTTGTATGATCACAAATAATTCTTAACCTCATATCTTCTAAATCTATGTTTCAAGTTTGAAAATAACTCTCACACAACAGGGCAAAAACCCTATTATGTAAATGTGAAAATCAATCCCCTTTAATGATGGCATCTTAGAATGGTGATGCTAATAATAAATCACAATATTGATGATGTAAGTGTGAAATTTTTATTATTATATGACATAAAGTCTTGATATCACCTTACTTGGGTGAGTTGGGTGAAGGATGAAATCTTTAATATAATATTCTCAACCCATATGTGAGAGAAAACCTTAACTCTTAGGGCAATGAGGGGTGTGAATACTAACATACTAGAATGCCAAGTTATGACCAAACTACGTAAATGACGCCTCCATCCACATAAGGTGGGGTGGGTACACCCAAGTTGCTCTAAATGCTAAGATAATAACTTAAGGTACATCTAGAACTATGTTGTCTTTGATGAGAAGTAGTGAGTATATGAAGTTGGCTCCCTGATATCACCTTAAAATGATGTTAGTTGAATTTTGAGGATAAAATTCCACTTATGGTGGGGTGAATGTGATATCCTAGTTTGCTAGGATTTTATAATCTTCTTCAATATAGATGGATTAATAATGAATAATGGGGATCCAAGAACTTAGATGATAATGAAGATCATATTTGGAGTTTATGAACACTTATTGATGAGGTTTAATGTATAATGTTGAAGGTCAAGGCATTAGGTGGCCAAATAACTCTAAATATACTCCAGGAATCATCTTTTTGCTTTGTGCTTATTGAGTCACCAAGCCATGTATTGAGGTGTCTAATGAGTTTTCCTTGTTAACTTACTTGATCTAAAGAAAAGTGTTTGAGGTGATCTTGACCTAATCATATGGTCATTGGATTAATACTTTAAGGAACATATTAAGTGCACAAACAACAATGATTTTGGCCCGATCATTTTCATAAGCTACTTTCAGTGGGTATCGATCTATGGACAAAGTTTGATGGCATTTTGATTAACTATTTGAAACATATTGATGCTTAAATTTTTGATTGATTGACCAAGATCCTGAAAGATTTTATGCCTAAGTTCAGATTTTCAATAATGTCAGTAGAAATCACACAATTGAGGGTGAGACTTTAGATGAATGAGGCAGTGGATAGGATATGTGGCCCAATATGAGTCCTTATGTGTCTTCTGGAAATTGAGACTTCATCTCCAAGCTTCAAATCATGGAGTAAAAGATATTGACTTTGTTGCATCTGAATCACATACGGTAGGGTGGGATCAACGCAACCAATACTTCAGTTCTACAAGACAAGGAACTACCCAACAACATCCCATATATTTACTAGAGCTGAGAGACTAACAAGATTATACACCCCACCATCCCTTTATTTCTCCATCATTGCAAGCATCAACATACCCTAGATATAGATGAACTCTCTCAGGTACCTGAGTTTGGCTGGGTTATCCCCTGGCTTAGACATTATCATCACCCCTTTTCAATCGTTGTTAGAGGGGATACTACCTGTGGTTGAGGATGCATTTGTCTGAGGGATTTTGATGCAAGTAAAAGCGTCACAAAGCTCTTTTCCCCAACCTTTTTACCCTATTGTGACGGTGCCAGCTCCAGGTAGCTGACAAGCTTATAGATCGCAAGACTTTTCTATATGAGGATTCATGGCATCGCTAGGGACTTGAGAAGGACCTCACATGACCTCTCAATGATGCACTTCCCTCTTGTATGATCTGGATCTGCCTCAGGAGTTCACTAGAAATGAGCACTATGGGTTCTGGGTTGTAGAAGGAAAGAAGGAATCTTGAAGACAGAAGAAGGGAGGAGTATAAGGGGAGGTTCCATGACCTTGTACCCTTGATGCCTTAACTCCATGAGGTAAACCAAGATGGCGTCTTTGACTCTGGGTTAGGACGCTGCTTCCGCTGTGTATTCCTCACCAACTGTTTCCCTCATGACGGCAATGTTGGAACAAGGATGAGCCGATTTGCAAGATGATGGTAGATCTGTTGTTTGTTAGGAACTAGGAGATTGAGTCTGCCTTATCTCCTTGATGCCTTGCAAGTTGAAGAGGCTCATTCACCTATGATTTTTGGGAGGATCGCTGCTGGAGATGCCATCTGTGGCAGCTATTTCAAGAAGAAGACCCTTCCCAGCCGCCCCTGATAGTCGGTGATGGTCGATCGCCACCCACAAGCACTTGGTGGCCATCAGGTTCTCATGAGGAGGCCTCAAACCCATGCTTCCTCTCACCGCGACCCTCAGACATGGTGGCACCCTAATTTGGTGCGACTCCCTGGCACAGTGGAGATCACTTGTGAGAAGAGAAGGGGGAAGTCACGCCCAACCAGTGAACGAGTCCCACATCAGGTTTCAAGGAATAGAGAGAGAGACCTGAGCCCTCTTGACTCTCTACCTAGACTGAACCAGATTCAAACCTACTGACCTGGCTGGCCCAATCTTTTTGTAAGGTAAATCATCAATTAATTGTCAAGAAATAGATATGATTTTACAAAAGTGGTTAAAAATAGCACCATTGGCCAAAGAATTCCCAAAAAATATCCCTAGACTCAGAAAAATGCCATCTTTCTTATAGAAACTCTATATTAGAATTTTGATACATATTTGCTGATGATATTTCATATAAATGATGATGCTTATTTTCTAGGGTTTAGTTCAATGGGAATAAATAGAAAATGATCGAGATTATATCTGTGAGAAATACTCCTAAACCATAGTTCCATATAGAAATAAAACACTAGCTCTGATTTGATTATTATGACTAAATATTATGCCTTTTTGGATTATTAATAATTATATGCTTTTAGCCTCATTTAATTCTAGAAAATAGACTAAGCATAAGAAAATTATGAAATCTGAAATAGACCCCGAGAATGACCTTATGATCTGTAGAAAAATATAATATACAAGTCCCAGGTTGTTTGAATCTAGATTTGGACAAACCCTGTTGTGGACCTAAAATACCTAGAATATGATGAACATTTATTAGTGGTGATTAATTGCTATTCATCAGGTGATGACCAGAGGTGTAGATGGTCCACAATATAAATATGAATCTCTAAACTCAGTTATGTGGGTTTTATTAAAGTATTTGACTAGTTTTTGTGGATGCATAATGATATGATGTACTTTAGAAGCTTTTATTTGCATATAAATTCTTGGATTCATATTAGTATTATATGCTTCTCCAAAACTAAAGGAACAAAAAAGAACTTTTGATGAGTTGTAGATACTAGAGCACAAATGTCCCAGTATGGATGTATGATAGACAACCTAGTATGGGTGTATGTTGAACTACCCATGCTAGATGCATGATAAAGTGATTTTCCCATACTGGATGTATGATAAGTGCTGATAGAAGTTGTAGTACAACTGCATCCAATGATATATCTAAAAGATGTGTTTACTTGATTATCACATTAAAAATGTTTTCTTTTAATCTTTCTTTCTAAAGTTATTTCAATTATGCAAGCATATTGGTATGTATCTTTCTACCCACATATATAACACCTTGTGTGTTGATCCTCGATTTCACATTTGTTTTAGGTTCAGAGCTAGCATGGGACAAAATAAGTGAAGTGAGAAGTTGTCCAGGTGGTACCTATTGTGTTTAGATCTTGTTAGAATACATGTTCATAGACTTGTAAGACTTTATTTAAATAATGTAATATGAGTTCTAAGAATTCATGTTAAATGTACATGTTGAATGTTGAGATTTAATGTATGGTGTATTTTATGTTCAAAGTTCATGTATGCGTATGTCGCTTCAGCATCGTTCTCTGAAACAATTAGCTAATGTTTTTGGGTTTGTCCTCTCAGGCCTTCTAAGTCTCGAGACGACAGAATCCATGGACGTTACATAAGTACATCCTCTTTTCTTACTTAAGATGAGCTAGGTTAAAACAAGGTTGAATATGCATGAGCCTCAATCTTTTTTATAAAGGAGGTCCTTGAATGTTAGGACAAGATACATGGTGAACTCCAGAGAGAGACCCACAAGAAGAGGGTCATAGGACCTACCCTAAAATATTTGTATAATTTGAGATATGTGTGAAATGATGTGTCCTAAGCTGGGTTACTCCGAAGTAGATGAGTTGAGTCCTTTTGGATTTTTCAATCCTATTTGTGAGAGTTGGGTAAAAAAGTTATGGGTAGGAAATCATAATGAGAAAGGATGTCCTTATGATTGAGTTACGTCTTAGCTCGAGTGATGTATGTTTGTGAATCTCATCATTATCCACAAGTGAGGTTATATATGAAACTCTGGTTCTGAGAGTAAAATGCATTGTGCATAAGATACTCATTAGTGTTGTTCCTTCCACTTCTCTTTCTTAATATATGATACTAGAAACTGCATTGGGGCTATAATAGATTAGTTATATATGAGGAGTCACTCATATAAGCTTGAACTATTTTATATTTCCTTCATATATAATATATGTAATATCCAAGTTTGAAATCATGATAAGATTGTCTTGGTATATTCAGTTTTCCTCTCTACCATGCATAAAAGATATAAGTCTAAAATCATGAGCTAGAAATAAATATATCTTTGGATCATGGGTTACATGATCACAACATATAGTATAATTTCAGATAATTCAACTCTAAGCTTCTAGTTTGGTAATATTATTACATAATAGGGTGAAACCCTAATATACAAAGATGAATATTGGTTCCATCTAATGATGCAATCATAGTATATGTTTATCATAGACCACATAAGTGTTATTAATTATGATAGCGTTGGTAAACATGAAATCTTGTTTCCACTTTGCATAGATTAGTGGGTGAAATAGAAACCTTGAGAAATGCCTTCTAAACATCGAATATGGAAATCTAACCCCTATGCTTAGGGTAATAATGGAATATTGCCATCACCTTACATTGGTGAGTAGCGTGAATGAAGAAACCATGGGTACTTCCTTCTCAACTTCAAAATGGTGAACAAACCCTTATACTTAAGGGAGTATGAGGATGTCAAAATAAGAATGACATGGTATGTCTAAGACGTTAAATGATTCTTCAACCTTTATAAGTCAGGGTGGGTACACCCTACATGCTTTAGATCCTAAGATTCCAACTTAGGGTAAACTCAAAACCATGAAACCCTTAGCACTTGGAAATAGTGGCATCCTAGAGGCATCATGAATGCCTTGATATTACCTTGAGTATGATATTACTTGAATTTTGAGGACGAAGTTACAATAAGGTGGGGTGAATGCGATGGCTTGGTTGTTATAGTTGTCATAACCAAGTCAATATTTGAGGCTCGGAGATATTCCTTATTGTCTAAGCCCAAGTTAGGGTGATCTTTATTCAATGATGGACTCTTTTGACCGATAAGTATAACTATAATGCTAGTAGAGGGAAATTGATGTATAGTATAAATTCAATATATCTATATATGTACCTCTTTGTAGTATCGTAACTAAAGGGCCATATAATCAAGTTGGGTACTAAACACTTACCTATGATGGTCTATACTATGAGGAATCTTGGTCAAATTTTAGGGTTAAATAATCTCCTATGGGATTCTATTGGGGTTTGAAATAAAGAAGAAAAATTTATTATATGATAATTCAAAACATAGGTCGCTACAATATTTGACATATACTAAGATATATGCATGTGTGATGCGGCCATTGTTTTCCCTGGTTGCATGGTTGTTTCTATTCAGCCAACATCATTCTTTCATAATAAAAAATAGGCTACATGGAGCCTAGAAAGCTATAGGTTAGCACCTAGGCAGTTGATTACTTGTCTTTTACTTCCGTTTCTCATAGAGGGGTTCATACACATGGAGACCAAGTACCCTTGGTGTCACACGTCTATGATAATAGGATTATGACTAGTATGCAGAGTGAGATGTTAGCTTTGACAGGCTCAGATTTCTCCAAAGACTCCTCATTTGGAGAAAGCCACAACCTACATAGAGAGAAGGAAGGACCCCTCAACCCAGGTTCTCCATTGTGAGTTGCAATAGGAGTTTCAAGGGGAAAACATGGAGTGGAGGTTGTGATAGGAACCAGTAAGGAGAGGGAAGCTAGGTAGGAGTCTAATGGGTTCAGAGATTGGGGAGTCCCAGTACTCATCCCTGACACTTAAGCTTCTCACAAAGGATGCAGGAGACCTTATCTCCCTTACTCCTTTTCGTCCATAGAGGAAATCCATGCTGGAAAGCTCAACTTTGCTAAGATGATGGCCCACAACTCAGGACTACCCGATGAAGACCGAAGTGGGGTCATATACTCCTATAGACTACAACGGTGGTGCCCCCCAACACGCTCGATCTGGTAGATCTACCAGAGGTCTAATCCACAACAACGCCTAGGAAATCCTCCCTTCTACAATGATGAGTGGCTAGATAAAGGAAAGAGGGAGAAACAATATGGATAGGATGTGGATGAAGCTCCTACATGCCTCATGACATAAATACAAGGAGGTTCAAGTTGTCATCGCTTGCCGAAATCCCTCTTCTAGACGACTGTCACCCAAGATTAGAGCTGACCCTAGTCGCGATCAGGAAGAGAAATAGGATCCCATGGTTTAGGTAGACCAATCTTGAACTGGCCAGACCCAATGATTCCAATGAGTCAGGAGCACTCACAAGAGGTGGGAATGCCATCTTGGGGCAATCAAAAACTGCCACCTCAGGTAGTGGGACCCGCCACACAAGGTAATTCCTTTTGAATTCTAAAAAATATACCAGATCATAGAAAATCCATTGTAAATATCTCCCTTTGCCTATAATACCCCCAAAATATCCCTTGACTCAGAAAAATGTATATTTTATTACTAGGCCCCTATATTAGTCCCTTGAACCACTTTGAATGATGATATTTTATTTAGAGTGCAATGTTCCTTTTTAGTGTTCACTAAATGAAATAAATAGTATCCATATGATATTAAGTCTAAAAAAATTCTCATATAACACTAGTGATGATTGAAATCTATTTTCAACTTTTATTTTAGTTATATTGCCCAATATTAGGTTTTCTCATCATTAATGACTCGTTAGAAACTTTTAGCTTCATAATTATTCTAGAAAATAGACCAAGCATCAAAAAATTAAGAAAATTGAACACAACCTAAATAATGACCTCTAGATTAGTACAAAAATATGATAGTCCATATAAGGTGTAAGGACCCTCAAAACATAGTCCCAACCCTAAATTGCAAGAATTCTTCTTTCATATGTTGACTTAAGTCGAGACCATGCTTAATTCATATTCCAAAATGAGCTAAAGATATCAAGTGGACCATGAATTGAATCATTTACATCAATACTTAATCACATCAATGCCATTTAACCCTAATTATTCAATGGTGACTAGTTAGGGTTGGATGATAGTTTGGACCCACGTACATGTATAATGTATCCCACTAATTGGTATGTGAGTAGATAATAGAGTAATAGAGATTCCATCTGATTTTGGTAATACAATTCCTTTCCAGTGATTGTTAATGTGTTAATTACCCTAAGTAGCTAATGATGTAAAACACATGTTCCCCTAACTCATATATGAATTTTAATTGGATAAGTGAATTCCTCTTGGTCAAATTAGCTTGCCTACCTATTTTGGTTGGTTTTGGATAATCCTAGATGCCCCAAATGATATTAGGAAGAAATTAAAGTAGGAGATAATGATGATTTATGATTAATCCTATAATAATATACAGATGATTATCCTAGTATTACCCCAAAGTTCAGGATAATTGGCCTTTCCTGGCCTGTTACACGCTGCTTTTGATGATTGGGCTCTTGTGATCCGTTGGATAAAGGATCAGAGGGTAGGGCATTCGTCCCCTACCTCACACAGAGTTCGCACGGGGGAGGGAACAAAATCCCAACCCCGGTGGAATGTGATAACTCAATCTTCTCTCAACATTTTGCAATTATCTTGGCATCAACAGAATTGAGAGACGATCCCAAGTTCATGGAACCCTAACTTTACTCCTATATTTAGCCCTACAGAAAATGCCTAATCTTCCCCTTTCTCCAGTTCACACGACGTCCACACCCACCCTACCTATTGGCATAGGAATGACTCTAGTTGATACCTAAATCACTGAAAGATGTTGTAGGACTTGTTCTCAGTTTCAATTTCAAGTGAGGCCACTGGTGGAGGTGACACAAACTCAATTTTCTCTAAAGAAGACAAAGAGCTTGAGCGAGAGTTCCAGGGACTTGCAGTCAAATTGAAACTCCTATAAGCATCCTCACACACCGTTCTAGTTACCCTTAATATCATTAGCCCTCGTGATTTGTCCATATGCTGTGACCACAATCCCAACTTCAGGTGGGAGAACCATGAATTTTGAATAGCCTTCTTGGCAGATTTCTCACCGCAAAATGCATCCCCACCGTCTTGGATTGTTGCTCTGATGGATTTTCCCGATTGAAACTGGACGACCCTATCTTTGTGCACATTGTGGTGCTCCTAAATGTCTTTAAGGGATAGAAGGAAATGTCATTGTTCCTGTGACTTCGACATGCATAGACACCTCAACCTCATTTCATGATGCATATTTTTCTTTGCTCTGATGGGATTTGCGGTTTCAACTTTGTCCTGCTCCTCCATTCATGGAGCTGACTGAAGATGGAGCTCCAAGTCATTGCGAGCTTCATCTTTTAAGTCTCTGAGTTCAGTCGATACGAGGAAGCCACATATCATAGCTTCTTATTTGAGTTTATCATCGATCGTGAGTTGGTGCCCAAGATCATAGCTTGGTATCCCCATTTGTTCATTGATTTGGAATGTGTAGTTAAATGATTTTACCCTCATTTCTATCTCAGTCACCCCCTAATAGTACTATGCTCATTCCTATATGCTCATGATAATACAACAATGAGTGTCTATGTTGTGACTATCGAGCCCTGTCACACGACCTAGACCAGGCACATAATGTGCAGGTAAACTGGTCTTTTTAGTTATGTTTTCCTTCAATTTTATTGAATGATTTTAATTAATTTTTCTTGGTTTCTGATTGGCCAGAACTCAGAAAACTTATATCTTTTGCATATGACATCGAAAAATTTAGTCTAAATACCTGTTAGAAAGGTCTTGAGACAAAGAACCTATATGACCAATTATCAGACTTTAATTACAAACCTAATTACCCTTATTTCCATTAGAAGCTCTAAATCCATGTTAATAATGTGTAATTAATTCATGGTTATGCTAAAATATAGGAAATTAGGACTTATCAGGACTCAAACTTCTATTACTGTACATCTGCAACTTCAGGTGAGTGGATCATGCACACTGAGCATAATTTTAGGGTTCTGGGTTTACACTACTCATTTATGTATTTATAATTACTTCATTAAAGTGAAATTATGTGATTACTCATTTATACTTATGAAAATGATGCTCATGCTATCAATTTAGGTTTCTTATTGATTTAATGATTTTACTATCATTGAAAATACCATGCTAATTATTCAAGAAATCATGAAGATCATGCTTAAGTATAAGAAACCATGCTATGTTAATATAACTCCTCTCGATCATGTTATGTGAGCCTTAATCAACCTTATATGAGCCTTAAGTGGCCTTATGAGCTCTGTGGGAGCATTATGTGAGCCTTAACTGGCCTTATGTGAGCCTTAATCAGCCTTATGAGAACTGTGGGTGCATTAAGAGAGAGAGAGAGAGCGACTATATTAACTCAAGTTGAACTGCACACCATTATTTATCATGTTTATTAGGTTTCAAGTAATCATGTTCACCATGTTAAGTCACTAAGTTTTTTTTCAAGCTATCTCATGTCATTTAAATGATATGTTATTTCATATTATAACTACTCAATGCCACTCACATAGTTTTACGATGCCTTGAATGGGCTTGGGATGATATGTCTGCAGACGAGGAGGAGGAGAAAAAGTAGATCTCAAGAACATCAGCTCAAACTCAAGGACATATCCTACCTAGTGGGGTCCCATTCTAGATAGTTATCTTTTATTATTAGTCTTACATGTGGAACTTTTTAGTTTAAAACTCTCTTTACGTTGGACTTAGAGTCTCTTAGTTATGGCATGCAACCATGTACATTGTGGTTCTTTTTATTCTATGGATTTTGCTTGGTTAATGATATCATTTCATGATTTTTCATGATCTCCATTATGTGAAAATGATTCCTCTATGGTTGTGTTAGTTTTAGAAAGGAGGTCATGAAAAAAGTGGTATTAGAGAAATCCTAGAATGGCCATTGTAGTAGGATCCTATGTATCACTCCACATGCTTATCAAAGTCTCCTTTCCTATTCCATATGGCCCCTAAGAGTCGCCTTGAGCATGACAAGTCACCCCCTCATTCTGGTGGAGAGAGTGAGAATGACTTTAAGCACGAGGAGAACCCACATGGAGCAAACCCTTCCCTCTCATACAATGTGTTGAGCACGAGGAGAACCCACATGGATGCAATGGGAGGACGAGTGGGAGGTCGTCATCAGAGGAAGAATGAAGTCACCTTAATAGACTTCCTCAAGGTGAAATGTGAGACTTTAGTGGAAGAAGAAGAGATGGATGTTGTGGGTAAGGCTGAGGCCTGGATCCACAACTTAGAGCATTGCTTCGATGACTTGGACTGTTCTAAAGAGTCACAAATCAGGTTTGGGACTCACATGCTTAGAGGACCAGATCGTGTTTGGTGGGAGAACTTTCGTGGTGCCAGAGACCCAAATGAAGAGTTCCTCAAATGGGAGGAGTTTGTAGAGGCTTTCAAGAGCCACTATGTGTCAGAAGTGATGATGGATAAGGAGTTAGAGTTCCTCCATTTGCGGTAGCATGGTGACATTACCGTTACCCAATATGTCATGAAGTTTCACATCCTCTAGAACTATGGAACTGAGACGACTGAGCTAAAAAGAGCCAAGAAGTTCATTCGAGGTCTCAAGGATGATCTCAGCTACTCTCTTTCTGGGTGAGGCCACAAGACAATGCAGGATGCCCTGGACACTGTTCTAGATCTTGAGGATCACCCAGGGACCTCTTGGAAGAAGAACCCCCATGGAGGACAACATCACCACCATGGACACAATAACTAGGACCAAAACCACAATGATCACAAGAAGCATAAGGCCCTAGAGGATCCTCCAATAAAGGATGAATGCCCCAGGTGTGGTAAATACCATGCAGGACCATGCAGATTGGGCTTAGGTGTTTGCTTCTATTGTGGAGGAGAAGGGAACTTCAAAGACAAATGCCCTAGGTTAGCTACAAAGAAGGGTGTAGATCAAAACCCTAACCCAGGTCCCCCAGAGGAGAAAATCTAGGATTTTCATGATGGTGTATGATAAAGGTAAGGTTTAGTTTTCAAATTACATTAGTGACTCATGCACTCATTATATTTACTAGTCAAGTTAAATATTATGCAAAATTTATTTATGGGAATACCATATCATGATTATGCTTAGTGTTGACTTATGAAATGTTATGATGAGACAGTAAGATAGGGTACATATATGTGAAACCCTAAGGTGGGTAGTACCATAATATGACATGAAAATTTTGAGGACGAAATTTCTATAAGGTGGGTAGGTTGTAACGACCCTCAGAACTTAGTCCCAAAATTGCTTACCTTTACTAAAGATAAAACCCTAAGTTGAAAGAATTCATCTTTCATACATTGACTTAAGTCGAGACCATGCTTAATTTGTATACCAAAATGAGCTAAAGATATCAAGTGGACCTTGAATTGAATCATTTACATCAATACTTATTCACATCAATGCCATTTAGCCCTAATTATGCAATGGTGACTAGTTAGGGTTGAATGATAGTTTGGACCCACATACATGTATAATGTATCCCACTAATTGTTATATGAGTAGGTAATAGAATAATAGAGATTCCCTTGGATTTTGGTAATACAATTCCTTTCTAGTGATTATTAATGTGTTAATTACCCTAAGTAGCTAATGATGTAAAACACATGTTCCCCTAACTCATATCCAAAATCTAATCAGATAATTGAATTCCTCATGGTCAAATTAGCTTGCCTACCTATTTTGGTTGGTTTTGGATAATAATAAATGTCCCAAATGATATTAGGAAGAAAGTAAAAGATAATGATGATTTATGATTAATCCTTTAATAATAAACAAATGATTATCCTAGTATCACCCCAAAGTTTAGGATAATTGACCTTGCCCGACCAATCACGCGTTTCTTTTGATGATCAGGATCTTTGTGAGCAGTTGGATAAAGGATCGAAGGGTAGGGAATTCATCCCCTACCTCACGTAGAGTCCACACGGGGGAGGGAACAGAACCCCGACCCCAGCGTCCTACGATAACTCAATCTTCTCTCAATGTCTCACAATTATCTTGGCACCAACAGAATTGAGAGATGATACCGAGTTCATGGAACCCTAACTTCACTCCTATATTTAGCCCTAGATAAAATGCCTAACTTTCCCCTTTGTCCAGTTCACACGGTGACCACACCCACCCTACCTATTGGCAAAGGAATGAATCTATTTGATACCTAAAGCACCGGAGGACGCTGTAGGACTTGTTCTCAATTTCAATTTCAAGTGAGGCCACAGGTGGAGGCGTCACACACTCGATTTTCTCTGACAAAGAGGAAGAGCTTGAGTGAGAGTTCCAGGGACTTACAGTCAAATTGAACGTCATGTAAGAATATATACATGTCATTCTAGTTACCCTTAATGTCCTTAGCCCTCGTGATTTGTCCCTATGTTGTGACCACGAGCCCATCTTGAAGCAGAAGAACCATGACTTTCGACTAGAGTTCTTGGAAGATTTCTCTCTGCAAAATGCATCCCCTACTGTCATACGACTTCCACGAAGCTATTTCAACACCCATCGTCTTGAATTGTTGCTCTGATGGCTTTTCCCGATTGAAACTGTATGACCTTGTCTTTCTACACATCATGGTGCTCCTCAAGGTTTTTAAGGGATAGTGGGCAATGTTGTTGTGCCTACGACTTCGATAGGCATAGACATCTTGAACTCATTTCACGATGCATAGTTTTCTTTGCTCCAATGGGTTTGCGATGTCAACTTTGTCCTACTCATCTAGTCATGGCGTTGACTGAAGATGGAACTATAGGTCATGGAAAGATTCATCTTTTAAGTCTCTAAGTTTGACAGATCATGAGGAAGACACTGATCATAGCTTCCTATTCGATTTTATCATCGATTGTGAGTTGGTGCCCAAGATTATAGCTTGGTGTCCCTTGTTGTTTGTTGATTTGGAATGCGTAGTTAAATGATTTTACCCTCATTTCTATCTCTATCACCCCCCTAATAATACTATGTTCATTCATATATGCTCATGATAATACAACAATGAGTGTCTATGTCCTGACTATTCAGCCCTTTCACGTGACCTAGACCAGGCACACAATGTGCAGGTAAACTGGTCTTTTCAGTTATGTTCTCCTTCAATTTTCTAGAATGATTTTAATTGATTTTTCTTGGTTTCTGATTGGCCAGAACTTAGAAAACTTGTATCTTTTGAATCTGACATCAAAAAAATCAGTCTAAATACTCGTTAGAAAGGTCTTGAGACAAAGAACCTAGCTAACCAATTACCAGACCTTACATACAAACCCAATTTCCCCTATTTCCATTAGAAGATTTAAATCTATGTTAATAATGTGTAATTAATTCATGGTTATGCTAAAATACAAGAAATTGGGACTGATCAGGACTCGACTTCTATTAGTGTACCTCCACAACTTTAGGTGAGTGGATCATGCACACTGAGTATAATTTTAGGGTTCTGGGTTTACGCCACTCATTTATGTTTTTATAATTACTTCATTAAAGTAAAATTATGTGATTACCCATTTATACTTGAGAAAATCATGCTCATGCTATTAATTTATGTTTCTTGTTGATTTAATGATTCAACTATCATTGAAAATACTATCAATCACTTACATGCTAATTATTCAAGCAATCATGAAGATCATGCTTAAGTATAAAAAACCATGCTATGTTAATATAAGTTCTTTCAATCATGTTATCTTATCCTTAACCTGCCTTATTTGAGCTTTAAGTAGCCTTATGAGCTCTATGGGAACATTATATGAGCCTTAACTGGCCTTATGTGAGCCTTAATTGGCCTTATGAGCAATGTGGGTGCTTTAAGAGAGAGAGACTGTATTAACTCAAGTTAAATTGCACACCATTATTTACCATGTTAATTTATTTGGTTTCAAGTAATCATGTTCACCATGTTAAGTCACTAAGTTTTTTTTCAAGCTATCTCATGTCATTTAAATTATATGTTATTTCATGTTATAACTACTCAGTGCCACTCACATAGTTTTATGTTGTCTTACATGGGCTGGGGATGAGATGTCTGCAGATGAGGAGAAGGAGAAGAAGTAGATCTCAAGGACATCGGCTCAAACTCAAGGATACATCCTACCTGGTGGAGTGCCATTCTAGATAGTTATTTTTTATTATTAGTCGTTCATGTGGAACGTTTTCTCTTTATGTTGGAGTTAGAGTCCCTTAGTTATGGCATGTAACCATGTACGTTGTGGTTCTTTTTATTCTAAGGATTTTTCTTGGTTAATGATATCATTTCATGATTTGTCATGATCTCCATTATGTGAAAATGCTTACTCTATGGTTGTGTTAGTTTTAGAAAGGAGGTCATGACATAAGGTTAGTTTGAACCTAGGTTTGGCTAAACTCTAGTTTGGACCTAAAATACCTATAATATGATGGAAAATTATTGATGATGATTAATTTGTTATTAATCAGGTGTGAGTAGATATCTAAATGATCAAGGATAAATATAAATATCTAAATTATGGTACATGGATTAATTTAATTATATGGTATGGTTTTCTTGGTTGAATCCTAATATCTATGTATTTTCTTTTATGCACAAGTATTGGATATAGTATTCTTTAAGTACTCAATGATTTGTCACTTCAAACATAAATTAAGTGTAGATGTTTTGCAGTTATTTATGGTGTTCATTATCCCCCTTATGAGGGAATGTATTAATGTTAACTAGTACACCTCCCTAGAGCACACATTGTATGGGGAGTTTTCCTAAAGTACTTGGTACACGTGATAGGGCCCAACATATAAGTTTTGGTACTAGTCCACCTTGATAATGCAACTCATCTAGAAAAATGACTAAATTGGCGTATTTCACTTTTTAAAGAATTGTTTTTTGTGATCTTTCTTCTTTTTTTTGCAAATCTTTTCAAGTTATGATTACCAAAAATATATGTATATTTCTACCCATATACACAACACATTGTGTTGATTCATTGTTTAACATATGTTTTGGGTTCAGATCTAGCATGGGATAAAAGATATAAAGTGAGCAATGTACATGTATGACTTGGGATTTTATCGCACTAACAAACTCACTCGGGGTTGAAATCCCCGAGCTTATACTAAAACTAAAGTGCAATAATACCACCCACAAATGACAACATTTTTAAGAATCTTAGTCAGTCTAGTCTAGTTCGAGTTAAGGCTAATATTTATAACGATTGGTTGATTTGAGGTTAATTAAACTAACTGCAAGAAAGTAAAAGATAAATTAAAGTTGGATTTAGATCAATGATATGGAATCGTTGGGATGGTATCGGTTTTCACCGCCGCTACACATGCAAACACATTCAATCACAAACAATCCAGTCAAGATACATCAATCCAAATAGAGCTGCTTCAGAACCCCCCATACGGGCGTTAGGTTTGTGTAAGCATCACCTTAGGCATTAGATGTCTCGTCACCATCCATATCACTTACATATGGCTCCAAAGATACAGAAATCCAATGAAGGTTGTGAGCCCCCTATACAGGCGTTAGGCACACAGAAGCGTCACCGAAGGCTAGATGGCTCGTCCCCTCATGGATCATACACTTACGACCTCGAAGATATCCCATTCTATTTCTAGTTTGGGAGTCAACCGCATTAATCGATGAGCAAAAGAAGGTGGTAGATCTACAAACTAACATCGACGATAAACAAAGATGATACAAAATCCAACTAAGGTTATGGTCCTCCCTGAGGGATGTTTAGACCATAGAAGCATCACCATAGGATGGATGTCTCGTCCCCAAACAGATCATACACTTACGACCTTAAGGAATCTTATCAGAAGTTCTCGTCAAAGAGTCGAACTTTGTAACCGCCATTCCGTCCCACATATGGAAGATTTCACAATATAGGAAAGAACAAGATGAAAGCAAGTAGATAATCAGCTACAAACATACCAATTAACGATGAAATGGAGAGTTATATACATTTTCATGGAGAGTTTAACAAAAGAACATGATTTGCATGGGCAGCGGGGATAGTCCCCGCACCCCAGCAAAAAGGTACTACTCGCTCATGATGCGAGAAACAAGAAGAATGAGAAAGAGAGAGAAATCCGCCATGAACTTAGTGTAGAAGGTAGTCACAGCTTAGTGAAGAAGATACAACCTTCTACGTCATGTTGGAGCAGATCTGGACAAGAATGGGAGTTGCCAAGACAGACCAGACAGTCCCCCTCACTCTGTCTTCCTTCTCTCCTCAACCTCCTTGGTCGCAGCATGGGTAGTAGGTAGAATGAAACTGGCGTGGATGGCACTGGATTTGGATCGAACCAGTGTACAGGCATCCTGTCGGCGTCCCAAACCGATGCCCCAAATGAGGACCCTACTGGTTCTATTTATAGGCACAGGACATGTCTGCACATTTTTGGTGCATTTCCAGTCAAACAGTTTTGCAGATATTTTTGCTCAAACAGTCTTGTCAAATTTTGACCAAAAAGTCTTGAGAATAGAAGGGAAAATGTTCTTGCATCGTTAAGACCAAGAGGTTTCACAGACCGTTTGCCTTCCTCCAAACGGTCTTGTGCAAAAAGGGGCAAATAGTTTGCAAACCATTTGATATCAAACGGTCTTGCATTCGGTCAACGCCTCATCCCAACAGTCTTCGCCCTTGCTGATCAAATAGTCTGAGGTCCGAAAGGGGCCAAACGGTCTTGCATCCAGCAGCTTCAAATAGTTTGCAAATCGTTTATAGTCAAACGGTCCTGGACAAGTCCGTTCGGTCTCTGCTGGCAACAAACCTCCAAATGGTTTGGCCATTCGGTGTAAGAAAGAGACCAAACGGTCTTGCTCACATAGTTGCGACCCTTCAAAATGGTCTCAGACCGTGCAGCAACGCCATGGCGGAGGTGCTGGTTGCTGAGTGTGCGGCACTGAGGCAGGTAGCTAAGGAGCCGGTGGGTGTGCGGTTGTCGTAGCAGTAGATGTGGTGGAGTTGGGGCTGTTGCTCGATAGGGCATAGGTCCAGGAGTGTGGTGCCACCAGAATCGGCCGCATTTGAAGAAAAGAAGTGCTGCTTGGCGGAGGTGCAGAGGTAGGAGACAACGCACCACGGCTGAGGCAAAGCACCATAGTCATGGTGATGCTCCACGGCCGTGCTTCTTTGCACAGGCGTGGCGGGTGAGAAATTGGGCTCTAATGACATTGTGCCACGATCGTAGTGAGGACAGTAGGTCATGACCATTTTGAACCACCACGGCTGTGGCGTGACACCACGATCATGGTGAGTACAGTAGGCCACGACCATTTTGAACCACAACGGCCGTGGTCCAGACTCTGCTTTGAGATCTTGAATTCGTGCACTGCTCGATCCCTCATGGCTAGGTTATGCCTCCAATCGGTCTCTACTGGCCCAAACGGTCTTGAGACCAAAAGGGCCCAAATGGTATGGAGACCAAATGGGTTCAAACGGTCTTGAGACCGAATGGGTTCAAATGGTCTTGTGACCGAATGGGCTCAAATGGTCTGGAGACCGAATGGGTTCAAACGGTCTTGAGACCGAATGGGCTCAAACGGTCTTGAGACCGAATGGATGGAATTGCTTAGTTAGATCGCTTGATCAGAGCCAAGGGAGAGTGAAGGTGGGCCCCAACTTCTTGTTCATCTTTAACAAGACCTGCATTAAATCAACATAAATTTGATCAAAACCTTAATAATAGAATTAATTGAGTAATTTTGCATATTATGATGCATTTTGATATTTAATGAGTGAAAATGGTAATGTTGAGTCAAAATAAGCCCAAGATGGTAATTGAATTCCATAATGAATATGCATTCATCAAAATACCCCTAACTTAAACGTTGCTCGTCCTCGAGTAACACAAAATCTGAAACAGTCGCCAAATGAATACTTTCAATTCGTGTGATTGCCTCTTCTTCACATCACGATTGTTTTCTTTCTTCTCAGTATGACTCAGTATCTCAACCTCCTGAGACCATTAAACACATCTTACCATATCTTTGTTCTTGAGTTTGTTTTCCAAAATCACTTCCTCCTCACTTTTTCCAACAACAAGCATGTCAAAGAGTTTTGTAAGAGTCCAGAGACACCTACAGAACAACAAGTGTGCATCTGATCTGACATAATTATTTTTAAGGATAGTGGGGGCATGCTTTGTGCCATTAGGTAGAAAATGGAGTGAAAGGTGATATGGAAGGAAGAAATAAATCTCTCTATTCGACTTGAGATTTTTATTATTTTTGCAATTTCATTTATTGCATTTTTTTGTGCGAATCTCTCCTTTATTCGACTTGAGATTGCATTTATTTTTGTGTACGCTTTGGCATCTTTTTGTTTCCAGATCTCTCCTCTATTCGACTGGAGATTGCATTTTTGGTGCTACACCCCTATTTATTTGCGAGGGGTATGGAAGAAGAGGATATGGAGGGAAGCTGTGTGCCACCCCGAACTTAGGGTTTGGCACTATTTTAGCTATTTTTGTTTCTTTTTGATGGATGGAGAGATATGGAGATGATACAAGAAGTGTTGAAGAGAGTTCAGACCAAAATGCAACTTGATTTACAATTCTGTGTTCCGGGTCATTCTCTTTATCGTACTCTGCTCAAATAATGACTTGATGAGGATCCAGTGGGGATTCCATGTTGTTGTTCCACTAGTCAGTTAGGAAGCACAATGTGTTTGATCCCTATCAGATCGACAGACACTTGCCAATTTTGCATAAGTATCATGATGTTAGGAATCACAAGCTTCACAAGATGATTTCAATCAAAAGGCTTTGTTTCAAAAAGTGGTCGTTTTGAGGATTTACTTCAAATAAGGAGGATATAATGATTTAAAATGCATAGCAGGTTAGAGAGTGACTTTTAATGAAATAGGAAGTGTCAAAAATTCATCAAGTATCTATTCAATTTCTTTGAAAAACATTAAAGAATTTTGAAAATTTTGAAAATTTTATCAAGAATGTGACAGTGAAAACTTAAGTATGAAAAGGATGGGTGTAGGTGGAAAGTGGGGTACGTACCACCCACCCTCCACCCCGAACTTAGAGATTTTCTCATCTTGAGAAAACCCTAAATCCAAGATGGAGGGGATAGTTCATGCCAGATTGACCACCAGATGTGGTAGTGTTCCAGTCAGCGCACATCCTCTTATCTAAAAATCTAAAGAAAGATTAATCAGAACTCAAGATAGCATCTCGCGATGTGAATTTTATTTGGTGCAAATTTATCTAAAAGGTGAAAAAAAATTAAGGAAAAATTTCTAATTCAAAATTAAAAACTAAATACAAATTTATTTATCGGGTTGCCTCCCGAAAAGCGCCTTTGTTTTATGTCGATGGCTCGACTTGATATCTTCAACTTCATGGTGGTTCCTTTGGATTGGAGAGATCTATTATTTCTTCAGTGCTCATATCTGCTGTGGTGAAATATCTTTTCAAATGTTGACCATTCGCCGCAAATTCACCTGACTTTTCGCTCCATAAAGAGAAAGCACCATGTGGGGAGGTGCTTTTGACAATGTACGGTCCAGACTAGCAGGAGTGGAGTTTCCCCGGGAATAACTTTAACCTTGAGTTGAACAGCAGAACTTGGTATCCCACTTGTATGTCTTTTCTTTTCAAATGACCATCATGCCAAAGTTTGGTGTGTTCTTTGTAGATTCGTGCATTCTCGTAAGCTGTCATCCTGAGTTCATCCAGCTCTTATAGTTGCAGAATCCTGGCTTGGCCAAATTTCTTCATATAAAAATTCAATTGTTTAATTGCCCACCATGCCTTGTGTTCCAATTCGACTGGCAGGTGGCAAGCTTTTCCATATTTTAATCGGAAGGGTGTAGTCCTGAGGGGAGTTTTATAAGCAGATCGATAGGCCCATAAAGCGTCATTGATTTTCACTGACCAATCCTTTCGATTGCGGCCTACAATTTTTTCCAAAATAGCCTTTAGTTGATGATTAGAAACCTCTACATGTCCTCTCATTTGTGGATGGTAGGGTGAGGCTACCTTATGTATTACACCATATTTTCTCAGTAAAGCTTCAAAGCTTCTTTCAAGGAAGTGAGACCCTCCATCAGATATCACGGTTCGTGGCACTCCAAAATGAGGGAAAATAATTTCTTTGAATAATTTGATGACGGGTTTGGAATCACTAGTGACAGTTGGTATAGCGTCAACCCATTTTGACACATAATCAACTGCTACTAAAATGTAAGAAAATCCGTAAAAAGATGGGAATAACCCCATGTAGTCCACACCCCAAACATCAAATATCTCAATTTCTTGCCACAACTTAAGTGGCATCTCATTTCTCTTCATAATGTTACATGTTCTTTGACATTTGTCACATGATAGAACAAAGTTGTAGGAATCCTTGGATATAGTCGGCCAAAAGAATCCACATTGCAAAACCTTTATCGCAGTCTTCTTAGAACTCATGTTGCCTCCAACTGGGCCAGAGTGGTAGTGCTCTAGAATGAGTTTGGTTTCTTCCTCAGTGATACATCATTTGTAAAGACCATCAACACATAGCTTAAAAAGATATGGCTCATCCCAGTGATATTGTTTCACATCATGCATAAATTTCTTCAATGCATTTCCGGTGCATTGAGGATGGATAACCCCAGTAGCAAGGTAGTTCACAAAATCTGAGTGCCACGGTACAACTTCTAAGACCTTCATTAGTTGATCATCTGGTAGGGAATCATTGATCAGAATCTTCTCAGTATATAGAGTGTGGATGCGACTGAGGTGGTTCGCTATAACATTCTATGTACCCTTTTTATCTCTTATCTCTAAATCAAATTCTTGTAATAGGAGGTTCCATCTGATCAACCTGGGTTTTGCATCTTTCTTTTCTAGAAGGTAACGAATGGCAGTGTGGTCTGTGTAGACAATGACCTTCGAACCAATTAGGTAGGATCTGAACTTGTCAAAGGCATACACGACTGCTAGAAGTTCTTTCTTGGTAGTTGCATAATTCCTCTGGGCTTCATCGAGAGTTTTTGATGCATAATAGGTCACATGATGTTTCTTCTCTATATATTGCCCTAAAACAACGCCCACAACATAGTCACTGGCATCGCACATAATTTCAAAAGGGTGGTCCCAGTCGGGAGCTCTAATGATGGGTGTTGTTGTGAGAGCCTGTTGTAGTGTGTTGAAGCTTTTGACACATTCTTCGTCAAAATTGAATTCAACATCTTTTAGTAACAAATTCGTCATTGACTTGGTTACCTTTGAAAAGTCCTTTATGAATCTTCTGTAAAATCCTGCATGACCTAGGAAAGCACAGACTTCTTTTACATTTTTTGGAATAGCCGGTTTAGAAATCACTTCAATCTTGGCTTTATCTACTTCAATTCCTCTGTTGCTGACCCTATGGCTGAGGACAATGCCTTCCTTTACCATAAAATGGCACTTTTTCCAATTCAACACAAGATGTGCTTCTTCACAACATTTGAGGACTAGAGAGAGGTGCTTTAGATATGAATCAAATGAATCTCCGTATATATAAAAATCATCCATGAAAACCTCCATAATTGTTTCAGTAAGACCAGTAAATATGGCAGCCATGCAATGTTGGAAAGTTGCAGGTGCATTGCAAAGGCCGAACGACATTCTTTTAAATGTGTATGTTCCGAATGGGCAGGTAAAAGTAGTTTTCTCTTGGTCATCTGGATGTATGGGTACTTCATAGAATCCAGAGTAACCATCAAGATAACAAAAATATTCTTGGTGAGCCAACCTTTCTAAGACTTGATCAAGGAAAGGCATTGGAAAATGATCTTTTCGAGTTGCCTTGTTCAATTTTCTACAATCTATGCACATCCTCCACCCTATGACTATTCGATTGGGGATAATTTCATTATTTTCATTACTTATAATAGTTGTTCCACATTTCTTCGAGACTACATGCACTGGGCTCACCCATGGAGAATCTGATATTGGATAGATTATTCCAGTTGTGAGCAGTTTGATGACCTCACGACATACCACTTCCTTCATATTTGGATTCAATTTCCATTGATGCTCAATAGTAGGCTTGTGCTCTTCCATCATAGGGATCTTGTGCATACACAACTCTTGACTAACCCTAGTGAGGTCACTCATTTTATAACTGATGGCTTTCTTTCTTTCCTTAACTTCCTTCAGGAGTTTATCTTCTTGTTTAGCTGTTAGATTGGAATTTATAATAACTAGGAAAACTTTGAGGTCATCCAAAAACACGTACTTCAGTCCTTGGGGCAGGGGCTTCATTTTGGGAGCCTCTGGTCTTTCACATGTTTCTTTTGTAGCTTCCATAGCTTTGAGTTCTTCACAAGTGGCTTCAACATCTTCTTTAGCAGAGTCAAGGGATACAATGCAATTCTTTACTTGTTCATCAATTGGTTCATCAACTGATGGATTTGTTAGAGCAACTTCTAATGGATCGTCTGATTCATGATGCTCTTGAGTCAGAAGTGACATTTTCTCAATGCAGTCAAACATATAGACTTCTTCTTGCACACTTGGTCTTCTCATACTTTCAAAAACTTTGAATTCAAGAGTTTCCTTGCCTAGTCTAAGCAGCAAGGTTCTTGCTTCAACGTAAATTAGAACTCTTGCAGTGGAGAGGAACGGATGTCCAAAAATGAGAGGATATTTTTCGTCTTCCTATATGTCCATGATGATGAAATCACACAGAACATAGGAATCTTTTCCTACCTTGACAGGTACATCCTCAATAATTCCCAACAGATGTTTTATCGAATTGTCTGCAAGTTGTATGGTCATGCAATTCGAAGAAGTTCGGCAAACCCTAGACTTTTACAAAGGCTAAGCGACATGATCGAAATGCTAGCACCAAGATCAGCTAGCTCTTTCTTGCATGATGAATCACCGATATGGTAGGAAATCCCAAAAGATCCTGGATCTTTCTGCTTCTTTGGCATCTTACTCTGGATTATATCTGAAGTGGTCTTAGATAGCTTGACTGTCTCATATTCTTCAGTTATATATTTCCTGGTGAGGAGTGACTTTAAATACTTTGTCTAAGCTGGTATCTCAGCAAGCACATCCAAAAAGGGTATATCAACATGAAGTTTCTTCATAGCTTCTTTAAACTTATTGAACTGAGTATCCATCTTTGTTTGCCTTAAATGAGCAGGGAACGATATACGAGGCTTGTATATAGGAATATCAGGTTCTGGTGTTTCAGTTTCTTTGTCAATAGGTTTCTCAAGACTTTCCTTATCTATCTTATCAGCAATTACTGGTTCTTCTGGTTAAGACTCCAGTGTTGTTGAGTCTTGAATGATCACAAGCTCATAATCATTAATAACAACCACATGTGTCTTGATAGGAGGATTGGAATCGCCTTTTCCTGACCTGGTGGTTACTGCCTTTAGTTGTTATGGGTGCTTTGGGTTGTTCTCGGGTTGGCCAGCAAAAACCCCAGCTGGTGGCTTAATGCTAGCTGCAAGTTGCGCTAGTTGAGATTTAATAGCCTTCTGCTGGGCTTGCTGGTTCGCTATCATAGTTTGATGAGTTTGTAGCATCTTTTCAATGGATGTTAACTTGTCCTCAGAAGAGACTGGTCCTGCTTGTTGTCCTTGCTGTTGATTAATATTCTGGTATTGAGAGTTGTTTTGATAATTATTGTAGTTCCTATTCTGAAAGTTCCCCTTGAAATTTCCTTGATTCCCAAAATTTTGTTGATGATTATACTGGAATCCTAGTGGGCCTCTTGGTTGATTGTTTGAACCAAATTGATGCGAGTTTACTGCTCCAGAGGGGTTTCCATATTGAAAACCTGGATGATTCCTATTCTGATTCGGATTGTAATAACTTTGACCAGGGATGGTATTAACAGCGTTAAGATTTTCCATTTGGCCATTATCTCCTTGGCCACATACATTGTTCAGAACAACGTCGTAAAGAACATTGCATGATAAGGTGGAATGATCAGTTCCTTTACATGCTTCACAGAATAGGGAAGCAGACTTGACTTGTTCTGGTTGTCAAGTGGGTGAACGTCCTCTTCTAATGGCAGCAAGAGATGATTCAATATGCTCTTGCTTGACAACTAAGAGTTTTAAGGTTTCAACGATAGATACGTACTCGGGAGTAGCTTTGGCTATAGCTACTTTCAAAACTCCTTTACCTACTGATCTACCCCAATTGGCTTGATTTTCTTCTCCTAGGGTGACGACTCTCCATGTGATGTCATAACTTTGACGCATGAAGTTTCCTCTAGCGAGGAATCGAGGAATCTCTTGATATCATCATCCACACCCCTATAGGAAATCTCAATGAGTTATTTCTTGGGAATTCCGTGGTGTGGACACTTGCGTAGAAGCTCTTTGTATCTATCCCAAACTTCAACAAGGGTTTCTCTACGAACTTGAGTGAAATTTATTATCCTCCCTCTAATTTCATAGGTAAGAGATGGAGGGTAGAATTTTTCTAGAAACACATTTTGGAGTTGTTCCCAGGTGGTGATGGGTGTTTCACTTTGCAGCAAATTGTACCAACTTATAACTCTATCAGCAAGGGAATACTTGAAGAGACGGAGTCGAATGGCATCATATGTGACTCCATTTTGTTCTGTCATGGCACATAGATCAATAAATCTCAAAAGATGTTCTTGGCTATCTTCTCCTTGCTTGCCATAGAAAGGGTTATTCTGAAGAAGGGTGATCTAATGCGCTCTTATCTCAAAATTAGGAGCGTTGATGGCAGGAGGTTGCACTGGGTGATGAAAATTCATAGCCTTCAGGATTGAGAACACTCTAAGATCCTTTTGTAGTTCAGCTGCTTGCGCTGCTAGGATTTCCTATTGAACAACAGCCCTGACTTCTTGCATGAGCCTCTCTCTTTGTGCATTGATGGCTTGAGCCACCCTTCAGACTACCTCTTCTTCTTGAGCCATCCTTGCTTGATTTTCTCTGATCTGGTGATGAAAAGTTCTGTCTATTTTGGGATCAAAGCTTACTGTTAGTCTGCGATTGTCCGAACAGCACATGCACCATGCCTTGGGTTGTACCTGAATTAGAATGATTTCGAAAGTGAGAATCACAAAGTAGAGTCAGATTTCAAGTAGATGATTGATTGTGTCAAAAGAAAAATCAAAATCCTAATTAGTCTTAAAAGAACTAGTTTTGACTAATGGATTCCATTGTCCCCGAAAATAGCGCCAGAATTTGATGTGGGATTTTATCGCACTAACAAACTCACTCGGGGTTGAAATCCCCGAACTTATACCAAAACCAAAGTGCAATAATACCACCCGCAAGCGGATGAGTGTTATCACAATAGAGTTAAGGATCGAACCCAAAGGACAATGTTTTTAAGAATCTTAGTTAGTTTAGTCTAGTTCGAGTTAAGGCTAATATTTAAAATGATTGGTTGATTTGAGGTTAATTAAACTAACTGTAAGAAAGTAAAAGTTGAATTAAAGTTGGATTTAGATCAATGATATGGAATCACTAGGACGGTATCAGTTTTCACCACCGATACACACGCAAACACATTCAATCACAAACAATCCAGGCAAGATACATCAATCCAAATAGAGTTGTTGCAGAACCCCCATATGGGTGTTAGGTTTGCGTAAGAATCACCTTAGGCATCAGATGTCTCATCACCATCTAGATCACTTACTTACGGCTCCGAAGATACAGAAATCCAATGAAGTTTGTGAGCCCCTATACAGGCGTTAGGCACACAGAAGCGTCACCAAAGGCTAGATGGCTGATCCCCTCGCAGATCATACACTTATGACCTCGAAGAAATCCCATTCTAATTCTAGTTTGGGAGTCAATTGCATTAATCGATAAGCAAGAAGGTGGTAGATCTACAAACTAACATCGACGATAAAAAAAGACGATACAAAATCCAAATAAGGTTGTGGCCCTCCCTTAGGGATGTTTATACCACAGAAGCATCACCATAGGCTAGATGTCTCGTCCCCTAACAGATCATACACTTAGGACCTCAAGGAATCTTATTTGAAGTTCTCATCAAAGAGTCGAACTTTGTAACTGCCATTCCGTCCCACATATGGAAGATTTCGTAATATAGGAAAGAACAAGATGAAATCAAGTAGATAATCAACTACAAACATACCAATTAACGACGAAATGGAGAGTTATATACATTGCCATGGAGAGTTTAACAAAAGAACATTATTTGCATGGGCAGCGGGGCTAGTCCCCGCACCCCAGTGAAAAGGTACTACTCGCTCATGATGCAAGAAACAAGAAGAATGAGAAAGAGAGAGAAATCCACCATGAACTCGGTGCAGAAGGTAGTCACAGTTTGGTGAAGAAGATACAGACTTCTACGTCATTTTGGAGCAGATCTGGACACGAATGGGAGTTGCCAAGATAGACCGGACAGTCTCACTCGCTCCGTCTTCATTCTCTCCTCAGCCTCCTTGGTCACAGCACGGGCAGTAGGTGGAATGAAATTGGCATGGACGGCACTGGATTTGGATCAGACCAGTGTACAGACAGCCTATCGGTGTCTTCGAACCGATGCCCCAAATGAGGACCCTAGTGGTCATATTTATAGGCATGGGACAAGTCTTCACATTTTTGGCACGTTTCCTGTCAAACGGTTTTGCAGATATTTTTTCTCAAACGGTCTTGAGAATAGAAGGGCAAACGGTCTTGCATCGTTAAGACCAAACAGTTTCACAGACCGTTTGACTTCCTCCAAATGGTCCTGTGCAAAAAAGGACAAATGGTTTGCAAACCGTTTGATATCAAACGGTCTTGCATTCGGTCAACACCTCAACCAAACGGTCTTCGCCCTTGCTGATCAAACGGTCTGAGGTCCGAAAGGTGCCAAACGGTCTTGCATCCAACAACTTCAAACAGTTTGCAAAATGTTTACAATCAAACGGTCCTGGACAAGTCCGTTCAGTCTCTGCTGGCAACAAACCTCCAAGCAGTTTGGCCATTCGGTGTAAGCAAGAGACCAAACGGTCTTACTCACGTAGTTGTAACCCTTCCAAATGGTCTGAGACCATGCAGTAACACCATGGCGGAGGTGTTGATTGTTGAGTGTCTGGTACTGAGATAGGTAGCTAAGGAGTCAGTGGGTTCATGGTGGTCGTAGTAGTAGATGTGACAAAGTCGGGGTTGCTGCTCGATAGGGCAGAGGTCCAGGAGCATGGCGCCACCAGAATCGACCGCATTTGAAGCAAAGAAGTGCTGCTTGGTAGAGGTGTAGAGGTAGGAGACGATGCACCATGGCCGTGGCGAGGCACCACGGTCGTGGTGATGCTGCTACTCCACGGCCGTGCTGCCTTGCACGGGCGTGGCAGGTGAGAAATTGGGCTCTGATGGCATTGTGCCATGGCCGTGGCGTGACACCACAGTCGTGGTGAGGACAATAGGCCATGAACGTTTTGAACCACCACGCCCGTGGTGAGGACAGTAGGCCACGACTGTTTTGAACCACCACGGCCGTGGTCCAGACTCTACTTTGAGATCTTGAATTTGTGCACTATTTGATCCCTCACAGCTGGTTATGCCTCCAATCGGTCTCTGCTATCCCAAACGGTCTTGAGACTGAAAGGGCCCAAAAGGTCTGGAGACCGAATGGGTTCAAACGGTCTTGAGACCGAATGGGCTCAAATGGTCTGGAGACCAAATGGGTTCAAATGGTCTTGAGACCGAATGGGCTCAAATGGTCTGGAGACCGAATGGGTTCAAATGGACTTGAGACCGAATGGGCTCAAACGGTCTTGAGACTGAATGGATGGAATTTCTTAGTTAGATCGCTTGATCAGAGCCAAGGGTGAGTGAAGGTGGACCCCAACTTCTTGTTCAGCTTTATCAAGACATGCATTAAATCAACATAAATTCGATCAAAACCTTTATAATTGAATTAATTGAGTAATTTTGCATATTATGATGTATTTTGATATTTAATGAGTGAAAATGGTAATGTTGAGTCAAAATAAGCCCAAGATGGTAATTGAATTCCATGATGAATATGCATTCATCAATGTAGTACCTATTATGTTTAGATCTTGTTAGCATACATGTTCAAAGACTTTGTAAAACTTTCTTTTAAATTTTGTAATGTAAGTTGTAATAATTCTTGTTCTAAATATACATGTTGAATGTTGAGAAGTTTTATGGTGTATGGTTTTATGATTGAATGTTCGTGTATGTGTAATTTTCTTCCGCATCACTCCATGAAACAATTAGCTAATTTTTGGGTTTGTCCTTTCGAGCCTTCTAGACTCAAGATGGCAGAATCTAGGGACCTTACAGTTGGTATCATAGCATGAACAATAGCTAAACCTGACAATTGTGCACCAAAACTATACTTCTACTTTCACTTTAAAGCCTAGAAACTTAGTAAGTTATTCTATAGGAATTAGATTTGGCTTAGCCTCTAAGTTAGGACCTAGATTTTGAGAACTAGGTTTAGACAAGTGTGTGAAACCCTTTCCATATAGAGATCATATGTATTGGAAAGATACAGTAGTCTACACCTTGTTCTCACCATTTCACAAGGTGACATGGAACTAGACTATCTACTGTGTGTGGGGCACTCATTTTTCTAATTTTTTGTTTGTTTTCTCATATGCTCGAGACTTGATAGTTTTCTCTAACATATTCTTTCTTAAAGAAAAACAATATAATATTTTATTATATATATATAAATGTAAAAATGCATCCCTCACATAGGAGAGTAGTAGGTGTACAACCTAACTGAAAGGGAGAGACATCTGTCTAGAAGAGAGAGTAGATCTAGATTAGATGTCTAGAGCCTTATTGGATATGTGACAGTTAGAGTAGATTATTGATTCATCTATGAAATAAGCATGTGGAATCTTATGTAAATTTGATCCTTAATGGTATAACTTTCCTTATGAAGATTTAAGTTGTATATGATATAGGAGAGAGCCATAGGACCGACCCTAAAATATATGAATAATATGATATATATGTGAAATGATGTGTCCCAAGATGGGTTACTCCTGAGTAGATGAGTTGAGTCCTTTTGAATTATTCAATCATATATGTGAGAGTTGGCTGAAACAATGATGGGTAGGTGACTCATAATGATAAAGTCAGTCCTTTTAATTGAGTTAGGTCCTAGCTTGAGTGAAATATGTTTGTGAATCTCATCTTTATCCGCAAGTGAGGTGATATTTGAAACTCTAGTTCTGGGAGTAAAATGCATTATGCATAAGTTACTCATAAATGTTGTTCTTTCCACTTCTCTTTCTTAATATATGATACTAGAAACCTCACTTGAGCTATAATATATGATTTATATATGAGGATTCACTCATATAATCTTGACCTATTTTACATTCCCTTCCTATATCATACATGTAATATCCAAGTCTGAAATCATTATAAGATTGTCTTAGTATATTCTATTTCCCTATATATCATGCCTGAAAGATATAAGTCTAAAATCAAGAGATAGAAATAAATATATCTTTGGATCATGGGTTCATGATCACAACATATAGTTCTTAAATTCAAAATTTTCCACTCTCAGCTTCTAGTTTGGTAATAACTCTTACATAGTAGGGTGAAATCCTGATATAAAAAGATGAATACTAGTTCCCTCTAATGATGCAATCATAGTATGTTGTTGATCATAAATCACATTAGTGATGTTAAGTGTGACCATTTTGGTAAACATGAAATCTTGTTATCACCTTTCATAGATTAGGGTGTGAAATAGAAACCTTGAGAAATGCCTTCCAAACATTGAATATGGAAATATAACCCCTATGTTTAGGGTAATAATGAAATATTGCCATCACCTTACATTGGAGAGTAGAGTGAATGACGAAACCATGGGTACTTCCTTATCAACTTCAAAACGGTGAACTAACCCTTACTCTTGAGGGTATGTGAGGATGTAAACCCTAAAAATAAGAATGCCATGTTATGGCTAAGATGTTAAATGATGCTTCAACCTTTATATGGTGGGGTGGGTACACCCTACATGCTTTAGATTCTTACATGCTAAATTATGGTAAACTCAAAACCATGAAAGCCTTAGCAATTTGAAATAGTGGTGGCATAGAGGCATCATGAATTCCTTGATATTACCTTGAATATGATATTACTTGAATCGAGGATATAATTACAAGAAGCTGGGGTGAATGTGATGGCCTGGTTTTTAGGGTTTCCATAACCTATTCAATATTTGAGGCCCACAGATTTTCCTAATTCACTCAACCCAAGTTAGGGTGATCTTTATTCAACAATTGAATCTCTTGACCCATAAGTATAACTATAATGCTAGTAGAGGTAAATTGATGTATATTAAATTCAATATACCTATATATGTACCCCTTTGGAGCATTATAACTAAAGGGAAAAATAATCAAGTTGGGTATTAAACACTTTCTTGGTCAAATTTTAGGGTCAAAGAGTATCCTATGGGATTCTATTAGGGTTTGAAATAAAAAAGAAAATTTATTATATGATAATTTAGAACTTAGGTCGCTACAATATTTGACATATGTTGAGATATAGGAATGTGTGACACAACCATTGTTTTCCCTGGTTGCATGGCTATTTCAATTCAACCAATGCTATTCTTTTACAATAAACAATAGGATAAATGGGGTTTAGAAAGTCATAGATTAGCATATAGGAGGTTGATTACCTATCTTCTACTTCCATTTTTCATGGAGGGGCTCATACAATTAGAGATCAAGTCCCCTTGGTGTCACACATTTTAGATAATAGCATCATGAACGGTATGCCAAGTGAGGTGTTAGCTTAGACATGCTCACATATATCCAAAGACCCCTCATTTGGAGCAAACCACAACCTACACGGAGAGAAGGAAGGACTGCTCAACCCAGGTTCTCCATCATGAGTTGTAGTAGGAGTTTGGAGGGGAAAATATGGAGTGGAGGGTGTGATAGGAGTCAGTAAGGAGAGGGAAACTAGGTAGGAGTCTAAGGGGTTCAAAGATTGGGGAGTCCCATTACTCATCCCTGACACTTAATCTTCTCACAGAGAACATAGGAGACCTTATATCCCTTCCTCCTTTTCGTCCATATTGGTGATCCATGCCGAAAAACTCGACTTCACTGAGATCATAGACCCCAACCAAGGATTGCTCGATCCATAGATTGGAGAAGATCAAGCGGTGCCATATACTCTTAAAAACCACCACAATGATGCCCCTACAACACACTCGATCTGGTAGGTCTTCTTAAGGATGGGATTTTAGAGAAGGCAAATAGGGGATGACGATATGCATAGGATGTGGGTGAAGATCCTACATGCCTCATGTCATGAATATAAGGAGGGTTTTGTTGGTACGGTATTCTCATAGAGCCAATCATATGATAATTTACATGGCATAATTACCAAAAAGGATTTGATTAATAATAGCATATATAAATACAAGCTTCCAATTCATATGTTTCACTCAGTTATAAGATAATGAGAATACAAAGTGAATGTCTAGAGAATTATATTACTCAATGATATATGTTGTCAAGTTCCTAACCTTGTCATGAGATCATAGGGATTTTAGGAGTACATATACATATTCTCATTATGTCCCTGATCAGTTGTTATTGTGGGAGGTTGATAGACAACAATAACCCATAAGATTTGAGTGTGAGTTGGTTGATGACTAAATCTCATTAGTCATGATATGACAATATCAAATCAAGACACAGATACATGTTAGAGAATAGTGTATCATATAGATCCACCTTGAGAGTGACACATGGTTTTGTGGTCACAATCATCTCGCATAGTGAAGGTGGCGATTGTGATTTTTAGACCTGAAATCACTGTACTTGTCACATGTTGTTGGGCACACTTTGACATCATCAATCACAGTCCTAAAACATGGGTTGTTATAACAGTGATGATTGGGTGACTTTGACACATAGGGATAGACTGTGAGTGATAGATATGGGATTTGTCCCTCCGACTAGAGTACGATATCCTGGAAACTTGATAAGTGAGATTGAGAAATGCATGTGCGTGTACATTTGAATCATTATATGATATTGATGTCACATCAACTCAGATAGTCTTCTCTTGGTTCAAGAAACATGGATTGATCATTGAGAGGATGACCAATCATGCCTCAAGTTCATCCTGGATATCAGAGACAAAGGAATTATATAATCATTGTTATACCGTACACAAATTGTAAGTTGAAGTTGTTCTCCAACTTTCCATTTCACTTGGGTAGCACTATTGTGCAGCTAGGAACCACTCTTCCCTTGTGATGTCATAAGCTAGTTATGGGCATTCACTGGAAATGCGATATGGGACCTATAGAGTCACACACATAGGAACTCATCTAGAAGTGGAATTTCATCTTGAATGTAGATGTAGTGGTTACTAAAGTGTTTAGATATTAAATTCACACAATTGATTACCCAATCGACAGACAGGTATGCTAAACGACCATCTCACTGAGTAAGATGGTTGTTTGGGTAGCCAAACAAGCATCTCAAGTAGTTGAGATGGCCGTTTGGGTGTCAGGTTGATCGAAGTATGAATTGGCTTAGTTCTACCCTTGAACCAACCAGTTCAACATGATTGAACCGAGCGGATTAGCTCAACTCACCAGACAGCCATCTGAGTGAGTGAGATGGGAATCTTTCTTGGGTGATATGGCCCAATTAGGTCGAATGAAGGTTTGAGATGTTTCCCAAAAAATTTCAGTTGTTCTTTAATTGAGGAACAAGGAAATTAATATGAGATATTAATTGGATTCAAAATAGTCCCACTTTATGTGGCGTGTCTGCTCAGGGAGCCTAGCCACGCTTGGCCGCCTCTATGACCGCCACTGTGACGTCGAGGAGCGTTGTCCCATCTGCTGGAGAGAAAAGGAAACAATTGCCCACCTACTATTTGAATGCCCGGAAATTAAGAAAGTCTGGACCAACCATCCCTTGAAACGGCAGATAGAAACGTCGACCCATATGATTCTTGCAGATTGTTTGCAGTTCCTGGTGGACAACCTAACGATGGAGGATCTGGACACAGCTGCAGCGGTCTGGTGGGGTTCATGGGCATGGAGGAACAAAGTGGTGTTTGACCAGGAGGCTCCGCAAAGAGATTTACTGATCATGTGGCACGCTGGGATCATAGTCGAATACAGAACTGTGATGTCCAGCAAATCGGATGCTGCTATACCTCAAGAGGGACAAATGTTGCTGAAATGGCAGGCCCCGATTGGAGTTTTCCTTAAAATGAATACTGATGTAGCGATGGACAAGAAGGGAATGATTGGAATAGGGGGGATCATTCGAGATTGCAACGGGAAGGCAATCGAGACCATCTCCGCTAGGAGAGCTTTCTCCGGCCCAGCTGAACATGGAGAAGCGCATGCCCTCCTCCACTGCTTACAGACGGCGAGATCGCATGCTTACGGCCACCTGACGTGTGAAATGGACTCCCAAATCTTGTACAACACCCTTTCTACTAACTCCAGCGATCCAAACCACTTAGGCCTCCTAATTGATGACATCTGCCATGTAGCATCTTCTTTTCCTACTATTTCTTTTGCTTTTGTTAATCGGTCCTGTAATATGGTGGCTCACTCTATAGCCAAATTGGTGAAGGAGGGCACCTTGATTAGGAGATCAGTGGGGGAGTGCATCCCTCCACTGATCGAGCAACTAATTCTGTCTGATGCTTATGGTTAGTTTTTAATGAAAGTTTGGCTTTCCCCTCAAAAAAAAATTGGATTCAAAATAGCAAAATTTGTTTCAGATTGGGAACTACCAAATGGCCGTTAGGTAGTGTGAGATGACCATCTCGCACACTAGATGACCGTTTGGGTGTGCAAAATGGTCATTTCGGTAGTTGCAGGTTACGAAAATTCAAGATTTTCTGGTCCTTTCTACTCCCATACATTAACCCCATATCAGATAGCAATTGGGAACCTTGACCCTAGCCTCTACTAAAATAGAATGGTACTGACAGCTTCCCAAAACACAAAAACAACAACAAACAATCCAGAATCAATTCCCCTAACAATTCTTGTCCTCTCTGGTTGTGGTAACTAAGAGAGTGTGGGCAAGTCCTAACTGAAAAGGAGGGATATCCAATGGGAGAGAACAATTGAGAAGTTGTCATTATAGGAGAGTAGGTTGGTTACTATTACACCAATGGGAGGGACAACACCTTACTTGTTCTTAGTGAATGACAAGAGTTCTAGTTGGTCAGTGTGGAGTACTCTAGAGGTAGGAGACCATTGGCTGCTGCTCGAAGAGCAAAGTCAACCTATAGTCCATGGCGAGACTACCAGATTGCTGCAGAGGTTGCACATGTGTTGTTCATGGTGAAGACTAGGAGATGCAAAATCAGTGTGCATGCAAAGAGTAACTTATCAACAATTGCAAAGAAGTGAGTTTTTTCACTGGACTTCTCCAGGACCAAGAATAACTCGCTAAAACCATCCTTCCTATTTCATTGTAGTTGATGCGATATTGCCGTTGTGGGAATACAGATAGATACATTTTTATTTCTACTGCTATACTCTATTCCTGGATTCTCCAACACTAGTATCAGAGCCATGTCAATTTACTATGTTTTAGGATAATCGATATGATTGGATTTTGATTTTATCATTTATTTATTACATATGATGTGAATATATAAACGGTGCTCATATGTATATCTAATCAAAGACCATATAATCCCAAACTAATATATATACATAGATAAAAAAATTATTGTGGGGCAGCGGTGCTAGGATCACAGCTCCAGTTGGCGATCGCAAGTTCAAATCCCAACGTCGGTGCAATATTCATTTTTTACAAAATCTTTATTACGTGAGATTAAGAATCTAAGCGATGGGGAAACCTAGGGGGAGAGGGGGACGAGGGGGATGTGGTGAGGGCGGCAATGGCGGCGATGGCAGCACTGGTGACGCCAGGGAAACTGATCTCGAAGGGAGTTTCGTGAGTAGCAGCCAGGGAAATCATGCTGCGGCAGAGATGGAAAGGAGGCTGACGACGGATATGTCTATACCGGAACTAGGTTTCGAGTTCCATGTTGCAGGCATGCGGGGGTCTGGAGGGACTGCCCAAGGCAACCAAACAGACCGATCTGCTACCGAGGAGGGCCCCGGGAAGAGCCAGTCGAGTATGGACAAGGAGTAGGCAAGTGGTGGAATAGCCGTACGGGTCGGCGGCGACACACGGCTCCAAGCCTCATTTAGTGAGGTAGTCTCGGGACAGATCGATCCTCGCAACCAAAGTGGATCTGTGGATAAGCTTTTTGAAGACTAGCTGTCGGAGGAGGCTGTATCCCTAATGACAGTGGAGGGAGTCCCTTCCATGTCAATATTACCAGAAACAGAAGACGCCCTCGCTGTGCTGTGGCGATACGTGGTTTTCGTGAGGCTACTGGGGGCAGAAATAGGGTATATGACCCTGCGTGACAGACTAAAGGTCCTCTGGAGGATCGTGGGAAGATTTAATATGTATGAGCTCGATCTGGGGCATTTTGTGATGCAACTATCATGCAAACAAGATTATGAAGCAGCTCTTACCAGCGGTCCATGGAAGATCTTCGGACAGAACCTGTTGGTTTGGAACTGGTTCCCTACTTTCAAGCCGAAAGGAGAAGCACCAACACGAATTGTTATGTGGGTATGAATTCTAGATTTACCCCTCCACCTATATGTTCCTACTATATTCGACTTCATCAGTAGGGTGATGGGCAAATTAATCAAGGTCGACATCCACACGTCTAACCGCTCCCACAACAAGTTTTCCAGATTAGCTATTGAGATCGACACCACGAGACCTTTTATCCCATTCATCCTCATCAACGAGGTGGAGTACAACATTGAGTATGAGGGCTTCCTGTGGGCGTGTGCAAAATGCGGGGAGGAAGGTCATGTCTCAAAGGACTGCAGATATGAGGAAACAACAGAGTCGGCACTGAGAGCGGAAGGTGAGCAGCAAGCCAATAGGAAACCGGCTGAGCAACCACAGGAGGTCCAACAATGGCAGACACAGAGGAAAAGGGGCGGAAGGAAACTACGCTCGACCCAGGTGGACAACGCAGCAGCAACAAATCCAGAAGGAGCAAACTGTTTTTCCACGTTGGGCGAGGAAGACAGCACATAATCGATTCCGACGGAGAATAATACAGAAAACCAGGCGGAAGGCAGCCAAAACATTAGACGTAGTACCAAAGTTTGGAAGAAGAAAGTGGCAGAGGACCCAACTAAAGCACGGGAGGTTCTGGTGAATATCACCAACATGCAGGTGGACACATTGGCTAATACAGAGAGTCATGCAGCTATGAATCCTGGCATGGATGAAGTAGTGGAGGTTATCAATGTCAAACCGGTGGATGATCCTGTTGTTACAGGTGAGAGTCTACAAAAGCGAGCGGAGGAAGTGCTTCCATCCAAGATATAGGAGGTTAACAATGCGATAGCATCCTTACATATCACGGATGGTCGTAGAACAAGAGGCAATGCGACCAAAATGAAGCAGAAGGGAAGAATACGACACACTCTTCTAAAAGAGAACCCACGACGGCAGAGCAAGCAGGTGCAGCCTGATCCGAAGAATGAGTTAAGCCTGGAAGAAAAGGAGGTACATATGGTGAAGGAAGACCAAGATCACAATAAGGAAAACCAGAATCCTATGAACACATCCTAAGCCAGATAGGAACTGATCAAAGCCTATCCTTAATGTTGGATATTCTGTGTTGGAATATAAGAGGAATAGTTAGAGAAGACAGTAAAAGAGCCCTGAAGGAACACATTAAACAATATAAGCCCAAGATAATAGGTATTCTGGAGCCTTGGATTAGCGGAGAAAAAGCTACCAGAACTATAAAACAACTTGGCTTCTCCAATTCTTTTAGAGTGGAGACTCAAGGTTTTTCTGACAGGATCTGGATATGTTGGAATAACCATGATTGCAACATCGAGATTGTCAACTATCACAGACTGTTCGTTACCTACTGCCTGAACAAGGAGATCTTAGTCACGTTTATCTATGCGAGTCCACATATCACTATGAGAAAATTCATTTGGAAACACCTTATTAAGATGGTGAACAACTTCGAGTTACCATGGGTAGCTCTTGGCGACTTCAATAATACTGTGAACCCGGAGGAAAGAAGTGGGTTAGACCACTATAATTACAATGAGGCAAGGGTTTTCTACGAAACCTTATTGGAAGCTAGTCTTACTGATCTGGGGTTCTTGGGACCCAGGTTCACGGTCAAAAGAGGAGTGCTACAACAACGCCTTGATAGAGCGGTGGCCAACGATGCTTTTATTCAAAAGTATTCCCAGTTTTCGATTGTTCATCTACATCGGGCACCGTCGGATCATAGCCCTATTCTTATCAAGTCTAACAGAAAGAAGAGTCATAATCAACACTTCATTGCTAGAGCTGCATGGTCCTCTGATCAGAACTTTAAATCTTTGATGCAATCTATTTGGCAAGGTGAAAATGAGTTCAATAATTCCCTAATGTGCACGAAAGAGAAGATCATACGTTGGGACCGTACTACAAAGGAAAATCAGAGAAAGAAGAAATCTTGCCTTATTAGAAATATCAGTAACCTGGAAAAAGAGCTCACTAACGCATACAACCACATTGCTGATGATATTTACATATCTATGCAGGTTGAACTGTCTGACACTCTAAAGTTGGAAGAAGAAGAGCTTAAGCAAAAAAGTCATTTGAACTGGTTGAAGAATGGGGACGTGAATGCCAAGTTCTATCATGCCTACATCAACCAACGAAAGAGAAAGAATTCCATTGCCAAACTCAAAAATGCAGACAACATATGGGTGTCCACTGATTCTGACCTTCAAAATTTGGTTCGTGATCATTTCCAACAACTGCTTATGGAAATAGATTTTAATCGTAGGAGACACATGATGGAAATACCAGGAAGTTTTATTCGTCTTGACAAAGGCCAGCAGAATGGAGTAGGAGCCAAACCAAGTGAAGCTGAAGCATTTGCCATTCTCAAGGACATGAATCCTTATAAGGCCGCTGGGCCTTACGGAATCAATGGATTGTTCGTCTTGAAGAATTGGCAGATTATCAAGAACTCAGTGCTACACACTTTGAATAACGCACTAGCAGGGAGAACGATGAGTAAGGATTTATGCAATTCAACAATTGTGCTGATTCCTAAAGTCCCTAACCTCGAATCGTGTGAGCAGCTGCAGCCAATTTCTTTAAATAACATCTGTCTGAAATTAGCATCCAAAATCATAGTGGAACGCCTCAAAGGTTTCATGCAGATGTGGATTGGACCATCCCAAAGCAGCTTTGTACCATGTCGGCAGATTACAGATAATATTGCAATGACCCAGGAGGTCATCCATAATATGAAGAAGAAAAAGGGGGGTAAATACATGGCGATCGAAGTTGATTTATCTAAGGCCTATGATAGGCTGTCTTGGGAATTTATTTCCGACACTTTATAGAAGCTTGCTCTTCCTCCAAACATTGCACGGTATATTATGAACTCGATAACAACCGGGGAGTGTTTGGTTCTTTGGAACAATAATCTCACAAAGGCTTTTAAAGTGAGTAGGGGTCTATGCCAGGGAGACCCCCTCTCACCATATATATTTGTGTTGTGCATCGAGCGTCTAAGTCAAATGATTGAACAACTCGTCGGAAGTAAGAAATGGAAGCCCGTATCTGTTGGGAGAAGTGGATTGAAATTATCCCACTTATGTTGCACGGACGACCTCGTACTTTTTAGTAAGGTGTCGAGCAAGCAGATGAGAGTCATCAAAAACTGTTTCAAAGAGTTCGTGGAGGCGTCGGGCCAATCCATATCTATCAAGAAAACACATATCTTCTTCTCTGCTAGTGTTTCTAGACATACAAGACAGAAGGTAATCATAATAGGTTCGTTCAAAGGAACATCAGATCTCGGAAGATATCTCGGTGTCCCCATCATCCATTCAAGAGTCAACAAATGAACATATGTCGACATTCTGAACCGAGTCGACAGTCGGATAAATAGTTGGGCAGCAAGAAGTCTCTCCTTTGCAGGTCGATTCCATTTGGTGAAGGCCACGCTTACGTCCATCCCCACGCACACCATGCAGACTGCGCAGATTCTGCTGGGACTCTGTGATAGAATCGATGGCAGCATCAGGAAATTCATATGGGGTGGAAGTCAGAATGTGCATCCTATACCACTTGTTGCGTGGTACAAAGTGACTTGTGGGAAGATGGATGGCGGTTTGGGCATACGAACTATGAGGGAATGGAATCTAGCTCTTTTAATGAAGAACGCATAGGAAGTGTCAATAGCCAGATCCACTATGTGGTGCAGATATATGAAACCAAAATATGAGCAATACACAGGCGGTAACCTTCCCAATGTATCCAGATTGGCGAAGGTTGTTCTAAAAGGAAAGACCTTCATCGAGGAGCACACCTATAAGGAGGTGATGAATGGTATGGATACAAACTTCTGGAGAGACCACTGGTGTTCTAAGGAGAACAGATTAGAAGAGCTGGTTGTCCGTCTGATTCCACCTGAGCTGGTTGATCTGCAAGTTGCCAGTGTCAGCCTGGGTGATGGAGAATGGGACATGGAGTTTCTGGAGCACTGGCTCCCCAATAATGGTGTTGACATGGTCACTACTGTCATTGCTCCCAAACCACAGGATGAGAAGGATGCTTTGGTATGGAGGGATACCACGGACGGTTTGTTTTCAACCAAGTCAGCATACAAGATGTTGAGACGACCACGTGATCTGCAAACTGAAGTTGAGTGGGACATCTGATGGAAATCTAGGGTGACGACAAAGATCAAAAACTTCCTGTGGCTACTAACGCATGGAGCCCTTATTACTAACCAGATGCGAGTGCAGCGCCATATGTCTACTGATTCAAGGTGCGCACGCTGCCAGGTGTTTGAGGAAACCAATCTTCATGCAATTCAAGACTGCAAATACTCTAAAATAGTGTGGGAGAAATTATTTAGGGGTGACATGTCCCCTTCCTTCTTCATGACTGACACTCGCCCATGGATCACTCATGGGATGCGGTGAGCAGGGGACAAATATATTTTATTCATGGTCACCTGCTGGTACCTCTGGCACTGCAGAAATAAGCACATATTCGAGAAGATTGTCAAACCTATAGAACATATCTGCCGTGTCATTCTGTCGGAGGTCGCTACAACGGTGAGGGTCTGGCAGAGAGGGGATATTGTTTTGACGGGACAACCATTCATAAGTACTGAAGCTAGTTGGGAAAAGCCGTTTGCTGGGAGACTAAAATTGAATGTAGACACAGCCATTCTCAGAAGGAAAAGTGCGACAACTATGATACTATGAACCGATACTGGTGACTGGAAGTGTGGTTTTGGCACGCTAGCATCCAATGTTCAATCACCTCTTCATGGCGAGCTGCTGGCTTTGCTCTACGCGTTGCAGAAGGCGAAGGAGCTGAGGTTGGAAGAGCTAGATATAGAGTCCGACTGCAAGCTGGCAATCAATGCAGTCGTGCGACAATTTTTCGAGCACCGCAGGCATAGGCGGATCATCCATGGTTGTCAATAGATTATGGCCAAACATGGGAAATGGAAACTCTCCCATATTCAGAGAACTTGTAATGTAGCCGCAGATGGTCTAGCAAAGTATCACGTCAAAAATAAACAAGGGTCGTTTCACTTCACTAGACCACCCGAGGCGATCCTCACTTGGCTAGAAAAAGACAAATGTAATGGTAGTAGTACTACCATGTTTTCTTCGCAATCAATTCCTTGTATGCTTAATTCATTAAATTTGCCTGCAAGGGGAGAGTGGGATGAATAAGAAGATCTCCTGACTTACCCAAAATATATATATATATATATATATATACATAGATATGATATTATATATATGCAATTTACCCGCATCGCCCTAAAAGTGGATTTGGTGGTAGATGTGTAGCGTGGTTATGGCCTAAGTACTATATTTGTGTGTGGTTGGGTGGTTTGGTTCTTGTTTATCTCAGTCTATGTACCGAGCCTCTAACTCCTTTTTCTCAATGTAAAGTTAATGCTATCCTACCTTTGCTCTCCTCGAATGTAACTCGAGGTTTCTCTTATTCAAAGTAATAAAGTAGCATTAGGATAATTTCTTTTCATGCAATGACGTTGAAGATGTTCATCACCAGTTGAGACTACCAATTTGTGAGACAAGCTGACCATCTGGAGGACCATGAAGAATAGGATGGTGAAACCTGACAATCGCCTAGTGGGCCCAGCCAACCATTTGGAAGGTCCAAACATTAGTTGGATAGGAGGCCAGATGACCATCCCTGGAGGCCCAACCGACTGATTGGAAGGAGTCCAAACATTAGATGGATACGAGGACCAACTCAACGGCTAAGAAGTGAGACAACTGGCTCAAGGGTTGAACCGATCTACCCAGATTGGCCTGCACAGGTCTGCAGCAACAACATGTTCATGAATGTGATGTGATGATTGACCTAGTTGGTAGTAATTCCTTTTGGCTTCAAGGAATTACAAGTAGACATGGCCACAAGCATTGATTTTTTTTATATTGCATATTTACATTGTGGGATAGCATGTATATGATATGTACTATATATGTGGTGATTAGATACAATATATGTATATATATGATATATATAAAACCTCTCAATCAAACATATGAAATCTTAGATGCTTTCCAATGGAAATACACATGAAAAGCTTGATCGACCAAGCATAGATTTGCACAAAGCATGGTGTATTATCTATCTCGTGGAAGTGTGATGGTAGATATATAGATTTGCACAAAGCATGGTGCGTATCTATCATATTGGCTATTGGGTCAGGCTTAACTAGTGACTTGGAGAGCACAAGCCAAGAGGCATGCAGATGGTCATGGCAAGTTGTTGGGCATATCATCTATCCAAGAATTGCATATTATGCAATTGGTATGATTGCCTATCTTAATGGTTAATTATGAACACTAATGTAGGCTGGGTAATAATTGAATCATTTTGGATCTTGGCTCATTAGAAAATTGTTTGATGCAATTTTCCAAATTGATACTTGAGGGTTATCAATTTGAAAAAAATAATGAGAATGATAATTAATTAAAGGCCTAACTGTTATCATTTCATCAAACCAAATCAAATCAAATCAAATCAAATAAAAAGGTTGAGTTTTTGACAAAATTGCAAATTCTTTGTAGAACCAAATGACAACCACACACAATCACTTTTCTCTATGACCAGTCCTTGAGAGGGATAGAGTTGTTAGGAACAACTTTCACGACTAGTTTAGGACACTAAGAATTGTTCTCACATAGGAGTGCAAGCTCTATGTCCTAGAAACGTCAGAACCAGAGGAACCTACTCAAAATGCTCCAAGGTTTGACAAGGATGCTTATAAGAAGCACACTAAGGACATTGTACATGTCACATGTCTGATGCTATGTTCCATGAACCGTGAGTTGCAAAGGCAACATGAGAACATGGGGGTGATTGAGATGGTCACACATCTCAAGAACATGTACCAAGATCAGGCAAGACATGAGAGATGTGATGTCTCCAAGATGTTGTTCAAGTGAAGCATGACAGAAGGAGAATTAGTAGGTCCTCATGTACTCAAGCTCATTGGATATGTGGAGGACCTAGCTAGATTGGGATTCCCCTTGGGTCAAGAGTTGGCCACTAATGTGATTCTACAGTCCTTTTCAGAGTCATATAGTTATTTTGTCTTGAACTACAACATGAACGACTTTGACAAGTTGTTGATAGAGTTGTCGGGCATGTTGAGGACAGCTGAGACACAAATGAACAACGAAAATCCCAAGACTGTGATGATGATCAGCAAGACAAAGGGGAAGTCTAATGGAAAAGGCAAAGCTAAGAAGAGTTCTAAAGATAGCCAAAAGCCCAAGCCTTTAAATCTCAAGGCAAAAGGTGGAGTAAAGAAACAAAGAGGCGATTGTCACCATTGTCACCAACATGGACATTGGAAGAGAAATTCCCACTCTAGTTAGAGTAACTAAAGAAGAAGAAGGAAGGCACTAAGGCCTCCACTTTAGGTATAAACAACATAAGGTAAATTTGGTTAATTCTTCATTTTGGTATGTGATACCAAATAGAGATCTGACTTATTGATAAGTAGGATTTAACAAGAAGTAAAGTCCTTCATGGAAGGATAAAGATAGACAAGGAGGAGAAAGTGTTGCGGAAGCCATAGTCTATATTTAAATTTATCTTAGCCCAATGCACATGTAATAGAGTTATTAGAATTGCTATTTCATTATGCCATTAGAATAGAAAAAATTTCTTTATGCATCTTGTATGGACAAGGGTGATCATCAATAAAGAATTATTAGTGCTTCTATATAATCTTTCATGGAATTGGACCTAAAACATCTTTCTATATTTATGCAAAATGATCCAAAGATGAATGTTTACAATGTTTATACCAAAATATTATAGTTGATAACTCATGATTATTATTAGCATTAGTCATTTTGTATGAAGATGAGAAATGCCTGTCTAAAATACATATTTATGTCGATTCATATTCCCTTGGTTATTAATCCTAAGGAATCATGCAAGTCTTATTCACACACAATACGACAGGATGTCCTTCACTAAACGTAGTGGGAGGATAAATCCTTCATTAGACCTAATGCATATGATGCATAGATATCTTATGAAAGAATGATATAGATTATAACGTATACCTCATATCCATTTACTGGTAGTATGATGATATGTACTCAGTAAAATAGAAATCTCTTGAAATGTTCAAAGAGATTATAGATGAAGTATGATAAAAGTATTAAGAAACTTTGATGAGATCAAATGTTGGAATACTTTACATTAATACCTTGAGTACCTTCAGGATAGTGTATCAAACATCCTTCTAAACATAATGATGTGTTAGAACGAAGGAATTGTACCATGATGAGTCATGACATCATTACCAACTAATCTAATCTTCTTACATCCTCAAAAATATATACCTATAACTAAATAATATACAATGAATGGTTTGTAAGACATCATTTTGGAATGTCCCAATATGTCTAAGGGATTGAAACATACCTTGAGAAAGTAGTTTCTTGAGAAGGTTTATCCAAAGTCATGACTGTTGAACATTACTATTAATCCCAATCTAGTAACAAAATTGTTTTGTTGATAGGATAACTGAATTCCTAATGAATCAGTGGGAGTAAAAGTAGAACTATAAAGTGTTTGAGGTCAAAAACATGGGTACAATGAGAACAATGTGAATCACAAGTTGTTATAGAATCTCATGTTAATCATGTAATACAAAACAAAATATTCTAGTAGAACACATATGAGATTGGAGGATTGTGAATCCAAAAATTCACATGGGTTGGTCATATAGGATGAGCCAACTAGTCAACTAGAAGCTATTTTTGAGTAATATGGGATCCTTGTTAGCTAACAGGGTAGGACCTTGATAGCGTCACCTAAAGGAGCAACACCTAAAGGGTACGATAGGGTCTTATGATCAAGACCTACATGGATAACATAAAAGGACACATTGGTTGAGTAAATCAAGTTCAAAATGTTGAACATGTAAAAATTTCCTTTACCAATTGTTATGCTTGTAGTTGTAGTTAGAATGGACTATGATATTTTGCATATGAAGATGGAAACCGGATTCCTGAAGGAAATCAAACATAGGATGTGTACATGATACAACCTAAAGTGTTTTATAACTTCCTGAATGCAAATTAAGTCTATAAACTATGAAGTTCAATCTAGGATTGAAACAAGCAACTCAGAAGTGGGATCTTTGGACTTGACAAGATAGTCAAAGAGTTTAACTTGAATCAAGACAAAAGAAGAAATCTGTGTTTACAAAAGATTTTGTGGGAGCATATATGAATATTCCACATATGATGAGGAATAACATCTTAATGTTGTGAATATTGAGAAGTGGTATAGCAATGAAAAATAAGGTTAAATGTCTTATGAGATACGGACCAAGACCTATGAGATAGTTCTTGAATGTTTCACAATGGAAGTTTGTGTATAATAGCAATAAGTTGAAAGAGTTCAACATGGAAGGATTTAACAAAAGAGAATTCAGACTACTCTCTTATGAACCCTATATTACAATTCTTGTGAAGAAAGGAAATATCATGAATATGATTTAATGGGCCAGCCAATATTGGATCTATCATGTAAGCTATTGACAAGATTATCCCATATAATCTTGTATGTATTAGACATGACAAGATGATATAAATTTTGATAAGGGTCGTTGGAAAGTCAATAAAAATATCCATTAGTACTTGAGAAGTGACTAAGGATAGATTGCTAGTCAATGATGATAACAATAAATGGAAGAGTTGGATGTAAAGGGTTACATAAATGAAGCTTTCATAAATGACAAAGTTGATCGCAAATTAAAATATGTTTTGATTTAAAAAGAGAAAAAGGATGTGATTAGTTGGAAAGATTTCAAACTAATAGCCGTTAATACTATTCTACATTAGAATATGAGTATACTTGTTTATGAACACAAAGTGATACGATATGGATGTAAAGGTTGATGGGATGAACTTATAGATGTTCCAACCATTGATGACTCATTAGAAATACTATGACAAATATGGAGATAATTGTTAGGCAAGGAGTATCAGATACCATATTATGGTGGTTTCATCTCAAGTTAAGAGATAAGAAACATGCAATATACCAAATATAAGCAAAGTGTTGCTAACCCGCTAAGTGAGCACTAGCGCAGCAGAAGCATGTTGGACATGTTTACATCACTAAGGATGAGATCCGTTGGTGATTGGCTATAAGTGCAAGTGGAAGTCTGTTGGTAGATACGCCCGTAGAGCCAATCATATTATTATTAACATGTCATAATTCCCTAGAAGGATTTTATTAATAATAACATATATAAATGAAAGCTTCCAATTCATCTATTTCTCTCAATTATGAGATAAATAGGATACATAGTGAATGTCTAGAGAATTATATTACTCAATGACATATGTCGTCAAGTTCCTAACCTTGTGATCAGATTGTATGAATATTAAGAGTACATATACATATTCTGATTATGTCCCTGATCATTGTTATTATGGGAGGTTGATAGACAACAATAACAAATAAAATTAGAATGTGAGTTTGTTGATGACAGAATCTCATTAGTCATGATATGGTAATATTAAACCAAGCACACAGATACATGTTAGAAAATAGTGTGTCGGACAGAACCACCTTGAGGGTGACACATGGTTTTGTGGTCATAGTCATCTCTCATAGTGAAGGTGGTGATTATGATTCTTAGACCTGAAATCACTACACTCGTCACATGTCATTGGGTACACTTTGAAATCATGAAACACAGTCCTAAAACACATGTTGTTATAACTATGATGATTGGGTGACTTTGACACATGGGAATAGAATGTGAGTGATAGATATGGGATATGTCCCTTCTACTGGAGTATGATATCCTGGCCACTTGATAAGAAATACTAAAAAATGCATGCGCATGCACATGTGAATAATTATATGATATTGATGTAACATTATCTCAAATAGTCGCCTCTTAGTTCAAGAAACATGGATTGAACGTTGAGAGGATGACCATTCATGCCTTGAGTTCATCCTAGATATCAAAGACAAAGGAATTATACAATCACTACAACACCTTACACAGAGTGTAGGTTGAAGTTGTTCTCCAACTTTCCATTTCACATGGATAGCACTGATGTGTGACTAGGCACCACTCTTTTCTTTTGATGTCATAAGCTAGGTATGACATTCACTGTGAACGTCGTATGGGACATACATGGCCACACACATAGGAACTCATCTAGAAGAGGATTTTGATCTTGAATGATAGTTGGATTGATTACTAAAACCATCCTTCTTCGTCGGACTTGCTCCAGGACCAGGTATAACTCGTTAAAACCATCCTTCCTATTTCATAGTAGTTGACACAATCTTGATGTTATGGGAATGTAAATAAATAATTTTTTGTTTCTACTACTATACTTTGTTCCTGGATTCCCCAATAGGTTTAGGTCATCATTGCTGACCGAAGTCCCTCTTTCGGACCGCGCTCATGTAAGATCAGAGCACAGGCAATGCCGCGTGTACCTGGTCACAACCGGGAAGAGGAATAGACTCCCATGATTTAGGCAGACCAATTCTGAACCGACCAGACCAAATGGACTCTAGTGAGATAGGAGGAACCACAAGTAGTGGGAAGGCCAGTGTGGACCAATCGAAAGCTTCCACCTTAGGAAATGGGACCCACCACACAAGGTAATTCCTTTCTTATTCTCATAAATATACCAGATCTTAGAAAATCTATTATGAATAGCTCCAGTTGCCTAAAAATCCCCCAAAAATACCCCTTGACTAAAAAGAATAGATACTTTATTAGTGGACCCCTATATCATCCCCTTGAACCACTTTGAATGATGATCTTGGATTTTGATTACAATGCTCCTTTTTAGGCTTCATTAATTGAAATAAATAGTATTTATATGATATTAAATCTCAGAAAATTCTCCTATAACCATAATGATGATTGAAATCTATTTTTGGACTATGGTCATAGTTATATTGCCTTATATAAGGTCTTTCTTTGTTTATGACTAATTAGAAACTTTTATCCTCATATTAATTATAGAAAATCGACAAAACATCACAAAATTATAAAAATTGAACCAAACTTACAAAATGACCTCTAGATAAATACAAAAATATCATACATCATTTAAGGCAAGTTTGAACCTAGGTTTGTCTAAACCCTAGTTTGGACCAAAAATACCTATAATATGATGAACAATTATTGATGATGATTAGTTTGTTATTATTTAGGTGTGACTAGATATCTAGATGATCAAGCATAAATATAAATCTCTAAATCATGGTATGTGGTTTCGTTTAGTTATATGATTAATGTTTTCTTAGTTGAATCATTATATCTATGTATGATCTTTTATCTACAAGTATCTGATATAGTATTCTATAAGTACTCGGTGATTTGTCATTTCAAACATAAATTAAGTGTAGATGTTTTGCAGTAGTTTAAGATGTTCATTATCCCTCTTAAGAGGGAATGTATTAATGTTTATTAGTACACCTCCCTAAAGTACACATTGTTTGGGGAGTTTTCCCAAAGTAATTGGTACATGAGATAGGGCCTGACATATATGTTTTGGTACTAGTCCACCTTGATAATGCAACTCATCTAGAAAAATGGCTAAAACGGGTGTATTTCATTTTGTAAAGAATTGTTTTCTATGATTTTTCTTCTTTATTTTTAAAAATCATTTCAAGTTATGAAACCTATAAATATATGTATCTTTATACCCATATAAATAACACATTGTGTTGATTCATTATTTCACTTATGTTTTAGGTTCAGTAACCATGGGATGAAAGACAGAAAGTGAGCAATGTATATGTTCTACCTATTGTGTTTAGATCTTGTTAGAATACATGTTAACATACTTTGTAAAATTTTCTTTCAAATTATGTAATTAAGTTGTAATAATTCATGTTGTAAATATGCATATTTAATGTTGAGAAGTTTTATGGTGTATGCTTTTATAGTTGAATGTTCATGTATGTGTATTATGCTTCCACATCACTCTCTAAAATAATTAGCTAACATTTTTGGGTTTGTCCTCTTGGGCATTCTAGTCATGAGTGGAAGAATCCGAGGATGTTATAGTGGGAATCATAGAATGAACAATAGCTATACCTGACAATTTCTTACCATGAAATGTAAAACTAAATTTTACCTTTCACTTTAAATCCTAGAAACTTAGTAAGTTGTTCTATACGAATAAGGTTTGACTTAGCCTTTAATTTAGAACCTACATGTTTGAGAACTAGGGTTAGACAAGTGTGTGAAACCATTTCCGTATAGAGCTCATATGTATCGGGTAGCTACACTAGTCTACACCTTTTTCTCACCATTTCACTAGGTGACTTGGCACTGGAGTATCTACTTCATGAGGGATACTCATTTTTCTGATTTTCTTTTGTTTTCCAATTGGCTCAAGCATCAATATTTTTCTATGATGTCTGCTTTCTCAGAGAAAAATTATATAATATTTTAATATATATTTGTAAATATAAAAATGTGTACCTTACACATGAGAGTAGTAGGTTTTCATACAACCTAAGTGAAAGGGAGTGACATTAGTCTAGAAGAGAGAGTAGATCTCGATTATATGTATAGAACCTTATTGGATATGTGACAGTTTGAGTAGATTATTGATTTATTTATTAAATAAGCATGTGCAATCTTTTCTAAGTTTGATCCATAATGGTATAAGTTTCCTTATGAAGATTTAAGTTGTATATGAGATCAATCCAATTTTGAAGAATCTAAGATAAGTCTTACTGATGAAAGTCCATCCCCTTTTCTTACTTAAGATGAGCTAAGTTAAGACAAGGTTGAATATGCATGAGCCTCAAGATCTTTTACAAAGGAGGACCTCCAGTATTAGGACAAGATACGTGGTGAACTCCAGAGAGAGTGAGACCCACAAGGAGAGGGTCATATGACCTAGCCTAAAATATATGAATAATATGAGATATATGTGAAATTATGTGTCTTAAGCTGGGTTACTCCTGAGTAGATGAGTTGAGTCTGTTTGCATTATTTAATATTATTGTGAGAGTTGGGTAAAAACAATGATGAGTAGGTGACTCATAATGAGAAAGTCATTCCTTTTGATTGAGTTAGGTCCAATCTTGAGTGATGTATGTTTGTGAATCTCATTAATATCCGCAAGTGAGGTGTTATATGAAACTCTGGTTCTTATAGTAAAATGCATTGTGCATAAGATACTCATAAATGTTTTTCCTTCCACTTATCTTTCTTAATATACGATACTAGAAACCTCACTTGAGATATAATAGATGATTTATATATGAGGAGTCACACATATAAGCTTGACCTATTCTGTGTTCCCTTCATATATCATACATCCAAATTTGAAATCATAATAAAATTGTCTTAGTATATTCTCTTTCCGTCTATATCATGCATGGAAGATATAAGTCTGAAATCATGAGCTAGAAATAAATATATCTTTGGATCATGGATTACATGATCACAACATATATTTCTTAAATGTAAATCTTTCAACTCTATGCTTCTAGTTTTGCAATAACTCTTACATAATAGGGTGAAAACCCGATATACAATGATGAATATCACTTCCTTATAATGATGAAATCGTATTATGATGTTGATCATAGACACATTAGTGATGATAAGTGTGATAGTTTTGGTAAACATGAAATCTTCTTATCACCTTGCATATATTAGTAGGTGAAATAGAAACCTTGAGAAATGCCTTTTAAATAGTGAATGTGGAAATATAACCCCTATGATTAGGGCAATAATGGGATATTTCCATAACCTTACATTGGTGAGTAGAGTGAATGATGAAACCATGGGTACTTCCTTCTCAACTTCAAAATGGTGAAAAAACCCTTATCCTTGAGGGACTATGAGGATGTAAACCCTAAAAATAAGAATGTGATGTCATGTCTAAGATGTTAAAGGATGCTTTAACCTTTATAAGGTGGGGGTGGGTACACCCTACATGCTTTAGATCCTAAGATGCCAACTTAGGGTAAACTCAAAACCATGAAATCATTAGCACATGGAAATAGTTGTGGCCTAGAGGCATCATGAACACTTTGATATTACATTGAGTATGATATTATTTGAATTTTGAGGATTAAATTCCAATAAGGTGGGGTGAATCTGATGACCTGGCTTTTATGGTTTCCATAACCAATTCAATATTTGAGGCCCACAGATATTCCTGGTTGGATAAACCCAAGTTAGGGTGATATTTTTTCAACAATGGACTCTTTTGACCCATAAGTTTAACTATAATGATAGTAGAGGTAAATTGATGTATAGTATAAATTTAGTATACCAATATACTTATTGCATCCCAACATGTAAGATATAGGTTCACTCTAGGGTAAGTCTCTTATCCAAAGAGTTTTACTATAACAGGAACTATAAGGAAAATTATGAGGTAGTAAGTTTACCAAATTCATTGATTATAATACCATATTGTAAAAAGTAGGACCAAAGAAGGTATGTATTTCTTACTTATCATTAGTTGAAAATCCCATCCAAAGTATCACAACATAAATCTTGCAACTTAGTGGTACATTCTGATTTATCAATAAGTATGGTAAGAATAAAGAGTATGTTTGCAATGGAATTTAAACTTGACTATTAATAAATTTGATATTATTCTTCAAGTGGTCCATTAAGGTTAAACAAAAAGGAAAGGATTGTCTAAACTATGGAGATTGACTACAATGGAAAGCCTAGCCATCAACAATTCTTAGTAGCTAAACTTAAGTGGCTTCTCTGAACTCTTTTTTTGGTATGTAGCTTATCCAAAATCATAATAAACATGTTTCCCATCTACTTGATGGGTTGAGAACGAATCCAAAGATAAGGAAACATAAGAGTATTATGCAACTCACTAAAAATTTATTATTGCAATATGAAAATATTTGGGCATTAAATAGGGCAAGGCAAAACATTTAAGAAAGTTCCCATGCAAGGGGAGTTTCAAAATTGAAGGTAATTTAAGAGAAAGTGCATTCAAGATATTATCCCTATCCATAGATGTGGTATTTAATTTCAAAAGAAATAACATCAACAAAGAGATCTTGCATAATACATAAACATGAGTTACATGTATTATGTGTTTACATGTGACAAACTATAAAGCATGTAGGTTGGAATTAGCACATCTACTGTAAGTATGGAATGAGGAGGAAAAATACATGTGCACCCTATAACATGGAATGATAAGGAAAAATAAACATCCTCTCTATGAGAGGTATGTAGGAAAAGATACATATCTTCTCTAAGCAAGAAATGATACACATCTAATTTTTAAATTTCATTTTTAGGAATTATCACTTCTATATAATTTATAAGATATGGGAAACTATCATTTCCACACAAAGTTCACATGAAAATTTATGCTATTGAGTCACTACATGATGCATAGAAAAGGACAAGCAAGTTAAATTACATAAAAATGGGGATGAGAACATCCACGTTATATAAACTTGAAGTCAAAAGACCCATAAATAATAATTACACAAATTTTAGTAATCGAAGAGAGATAAATTCTCACATTAAAAGGTATTTAAAAAAAATAAGAAATAAGAACAAGAGATTCACGTCCAAAAGACGTGCCTCATATAGATAGTTTAGGGTTTTAGTCTATATAATCCCTAAAAGATAACAGGATAGAGGAAGATAGCCTCAACCTGGATCATAAATCAAGAAAATCCAACTACTATCCACCAATTAGGGTTTCAACATACTTATACACATTATATGACATATTAGGGTTCATATTTTTATTCAATAATAAAACCAAAATTTTGACTGTTTGAAAGCTTGGAAATAAAGCCAAAAAGTAGTATAAGTAGAAATACCACTTTTTATTTTAGAAACTTAATTAGTTGTATTTTTCTGATGTTCATGTAACTAGTTATATGTTTTACAATATTTTTGATTTATAGTTTATGAAAAAAATTGCCAAAATATCAAAAATTGTTTTTTGGATGCAATATTAAACCATGCGGGCATGACAAGAAAAACTAGGTCAAAAACCAACTTTCAAATGGGCATGGAGAAACACTATTTCCCATCTTTGTCCCTCACATAATTTTACAACTAGGGAATGTCACGATGCTTGTAACTCTACATCAACAATAGTTATCATAGACCAACTCATGACCATGTCGCCATTGTCAGGACCAACTTTGGTGCCAAATTCTTATGAGATAGGGAACTTAAAAACCAAAAAAAATTAAGAAAATAGTATCAAAGAGAGTATGAGAGGATTTCACAATATCAAAAAAATAAAAAAATTAAACACCTCGGTGAGAAGGTGCAAAGTGGAAACATTGTTTGACAGATAAGGGGACAATAGGATTCCAATATTTCCATTACAATATGGGCGCAAGAAGGAAAAGGAAGGTGTGGGCATTGTTTGGTAGACCAAAATTGATTCCATGATGTTGTTCCAAGTCAACAACATTGTTGGGTTCTATATACACAAAATTTCAAAAAGAAGAAGCTCCCCGAGTAGGGGAGACAAAGTTGTCAAATCTTAGGTGAAAGGTGTATGGATTTGTACAAGTGATAGGCGCAATAGACAAAACAAGATTTTTAATGTCCACATTAATTAAAGAAAATATTGTCAATACAATATACTGGGAAGGAAGATTGTTAGATATATTGTATCACATAATAGCTCTAGAGATTTTTCTCATAAAGAATAATGATGAAAAAATGTATTGATGAAATTCTCTGAATGTAGTCACAAAGTTTTCTATGTATCTATATCATCCATGCAGATGAACAAGAACTCCACATTGAATTTTAAGAACTGGCAAGGAAGGAGAAATCCTCTAATTGGAAATGTTCTAGCTTTGCACAACTTCTCCTTCTCCCTCTCTCTCCTTATAGAGTAATGATGATATGGGTTCACTTGTCAAAAGGTGTTGTAAAAAAAACCTAGACGTGATGACGTATCTAGGAGAACAAAAAAACTTTGACTACATTTTAGCAACCCACTTGTGGATAGCCAGTTGGGAAACTAACTAGGTTAGGCTACTTTTCAACAACCCACCCAGAATTACCAGTCAATTGATTGGTCAGTCCAATCAAGCAAGAATGTTCTAGATCCAATCTGTGAATCCACTGATCTATTCTAGTGGGGTGATTATGCCAAATAATTTACCAATTGGTTGATCCTGTCTAGTCAGTTGACTAGTTGGGTGGATCATGGCTTGGTAAATCAACTATAACTCCTAGTTGAGTGATTATTCAGTCCAGTCAACCAATTGGACTTCTAGTCAGTTCATCAACGATTTAATTGATTACCAAAATATTCTAGTAAGCAATTAATCAATCTCCATATTATATATTTCTATTCTCTATGCATCCTATGAGCGTGACCCTATAAATTCCAAACTATGTTGACGGTGATGACTACAATCATATGATGACTTCATATACAATGATTGGTATCTAGAAAGACTTCATTGCCACCCAAGTAATTGAAGCATTTGGAGAACCAATTCGACCTATTTTTGTAACCAAGGTTACAATGATAATACAACCCATTTGTCAGTGATATATAGATTGAATCTGAGGTGTTGAAATGTCATCATCTTGATGTTATATCTGTGTTTCTTAATTAAGAGTACAATATTTGAGATACAATGAACTCCATATCATATATTGACTCACATGAGCATGGACATGCATTTTATAGTCACACTCATCAAGTGGTTGGTAATCTCTATAATAGGAGGGACATCCACCTATATCACTCAAAATAATCTACATGTGAAAAAGTGCACCCAAGCACCACCTCTACGGTACCTATTATTGAAGGTCACATTAAGTAGTGTTAAATTTCATAGAAGGCCATGTGATTTAATGTGGTGAGTTTAGGTCTAAGGACCATCATCACCACTATCACATGAGATATGGTTCTCACTGCTAGTTATGGCTTCCATGTATCATACACAAACTGGGTCCAATTAGTGCACTTCTTCATAACCAATACCTATGTGTTTGACTTGATATCCAATATCATGGCTCATGTGACGTAGTCTTAATTTCTCTAATAATACCCAACTAGGGACCTAGAAAAGAATGGATACTCATAGCATGTACATGGTTTCATGGTCAGGTACTCAACCCAAATCATATGTTATTGAGTCATTCATTCTTAGAAAATTATCATTTTATTCATCATCTCTTATTATAGAAAACATAATAATTGGAATAGTTTTTAGTAATTGTGACAAAGTGGTTTTTAGCAAAATAATGAGATAATTATTCTTTTGACCTCATTATAATCTCTCATGGTCCCAAATTATTGTTATTGTCTTCATAATCATTATTGAGACTCAAATCCAAGATATGGTGACCAATGTGGATTTTATACACATTATAACACTTCAAATTGGATTTATTCATCACATTGTACAAATAAACAAATTGATCTATCAAACCTCATAATTTGGTTCTCAACCTTTTTCTAGATATTCTACACATTTTGGTGAAGCTTTGGTCCAAGTTTGAGAACATTTAGACATTCCTACGAATTACTACGATTTCTTGAAGTTAATGCATTGAAAATGCCTTTTTATTGCCCTTTTTATGGACTTTTCCACGTCACTGATCCATTGCAAAAGGAGGGGGCGAACCCCAACCCTCAGATCTGAAACCCACAGATCAGGGCCTCGATCCAACAGCCGTGATTCTGTCTTCTACCTCCCGTTGATTGCGGGGATGAGACAACTCGGCCTTAATGGCCAATCTCCCGCTCTTGATGTTGTTTCAAAAATCTAAGCGAGCCAAAATGCTCCCCTCGCAATTTTGTACTCAACCAACCCTAGTTTGACCAGCGTTTGTGCTCTGTTGTGCCGCCAACAGGACTCCCTAAATATCACCTCCCACTCCAGCGGTCATGGCCTCTACCCCAGGCTCGGTTAGCCCTAAAATCTACCTCTTCATGCTATAAAAGGACCCCCCAAGGTCCGCAGCAAGTTCACCTTGCTTGGAGCTCAGCCTCGCACACTAACATTGCCTCAACACCCTCTGTTTTCTCTCCCCGACCTTCCTGCTATCTAGACCAATGCCGCCGCACATGGCCCTTTGGGCGTTCTCCTTCCTCGCCTCCTCGCTCATGTACTAGACTCCCTTTGAGTTCGTGAGGCCAAGCCGAACTCGGTCGGCACTCTCGCTTCCTCTGTCCTTCCATCCTGCTCCTGGACCACCTCCACTCCGGCGAGCCCTCCGCCCTGCCATCGTTACTTGTGGGAGACTCTGCGTGGATGGGAGACAGGAATCCCAAACCGCTGGTCCAGATGAGAAAGCACCCGGTCCAACAAACCAGACTGAACCAGCTAATCAAGGAGAGTGAACCAACCAAATTGAAGACCTGAACCGAGTTCACTAGCCCCTTGAACCAGCGATTGTTTGTGCCTATGTGGATCGATCTGGGCCTTTCCTTGCACATCCAACGATCCTCGTTTTTCCATATTAAGGTATTTTTACCTCCCTCTCTACTTGAAAATGAATAAATCGGCCTGATCTAGCTTAAATCATATCTAATGCATCTGAACTCCAAAAATTACAAATAAATAGTCTATCTTGATCAAAAAAATCCAACGAACCTCTGAAAAATACTTTTGAGACCAGATTACAAATTTTGTTCGTTGATATCCCTATATTTGATATCTTGCTTATTTAGTTTATCAAATGGAACAATAATGATGTCTAATATTTTGAAACCCTATATCTGACTCTAATGATTATCCTAAAATACAAATCTAGATCTGATCTAGCTGACTATTGAAAATGAATCATTAGTGATCTTGATCTATTTTTGACTCAATCTTAATTATAATGGATAATGAGTAAATCTTGATATTGATCTTAATCTTGCAAAACTCTTGATATAATTTTGTCCCACCAATATGATCTTGAATACAAATGATGTTAGAACAACATGATGATCTAAAGATTTGATGATGACTTGGATAATGATCATAAATTAGGGTTAACACATATAATCCTAGAAAACCTAGGTAAGTCATTCACACTCGAATATATTGTATACTTGAAATAATGTTGGACATATTGGAATATTGATTATAAGTGAATGACCCAACCCTAAGGTTGACATAGGAAAAGTGTAACCCTAATCTCAAATATTGAAACCTGATATTCTGAACATCATGATCTTGACCCTTGATCCAATCTTGATGATTTAGGATCTAACTCGAAGGGTTGACCTATTGATCGGATAGTGATTATACTCGAAATCTCGGTGAAAGGTACGCTATTTATATAACTCCTCCTTGATTGTATTGAAGATACTTTTATGTATCTCTTGACCGTATGCTTGGCTAGTTATTTGGATGAGCTATTGTTCCCTATGATTAGTCTTCTGTTTTTCTATATTATATTTTGAAAAACATGAAAACATAAATTGAATGCCCATTATGACTGCCCGTATATTGATAAGGATGATGATATTGATAATGTTGATAATGTTGATATTGAGTACAACAACCCCCTCATTTGGAGGTGGGACTTGTACATTGGCTTCCTATGTTCCTATGGTGAAAAGGGGCCTAGTGACCTTCCCCATCGCGTTGGGGTAATAGAGTCATACAAAATATATAAGCATGCTTCTTGAATTACAGCATAATGGGAATTCGTAATAGAAGTTGATTTGCTTGAAAAACTTGTCGAATAAATGTTGGTTTTGTAAATTGCTCATTATTCTTTGAATATAAGTCCTGCCAAGTATACATATCTTTCTTATAAATTGTTTTCCTTGATTTTGATAGCGTACCGTGCAATTGCATGATTGTGTCTTGTTTTTCTTGATTTTAGGCAATGTATATGGAATACTGACTAAGATTCGCTTCCGCACTCATACACTCTGATGACAAAGATATATTGGTGAAATCTCCATATTGGGTTAGTTGTTCTTTAATTATCCAGTTTTTGAGTTATTTATTTCTTATTGTATATGCCAGTGTGTTAGATCCTACGGGGCCACTCAGGGACGGGCGCTTCAATCCTTTTTCTACTGTTTCAGCAGTAGGATTGGGATTGGGGTAAGAACGGTTCCGTGACAGTAATGATCAAATCAATTACAAAGCAAGAAATTAAAATAATCTCATGAGTATCTCTTAGAGAATATGACTAACAAAAGTCATGGGTCTGTCACATACAAGATGATGCCAAAAAAGTCCTGAAGTGAGGAATTCGGCTTTGAAAACTAGAGTTCATTAGGAGCAGATGTGATGGCCAAAAATGTAAAAAAAATGGAGATCATGAAATAGGAGGCCCACTATGCAATTGGTAATGGACAAGGGAAGGGTGAGAGTTGGTGGTGGTTTCTAGATATATATAGAGATGTGTATTCTTGTGAAGGCTTGTACATGGACAGGGAGGTGATGTTGCTTGGGACTAATTTAGGCACTTTCATTTTAGGGCATGTGGTGAGAAGTTTTAGGACTTATCATATTACAACCCAATCCAAGCGTATTTGGTAATCATAGGGTTAAAATATAACCATGATGAAAATTATGCTATAATTTTTTTTAATTATTAGGATTAATTATAGTTTTGATATTTTAAATTAAGATTTGATGTATAGATAAAGTGTATTTGATTGTGAATCCACAAAATAAAGAATGAGTCAAATTAGAGTTAAATTGCAAAAGTTACAAGTTTTTTAGTTTTTTGTATAGTTTTGATCAGTTGACACCTAATGGATAAAGATTGAAGATTTCTCTTGTTTGAACAAAACAATGGTTAGCCTAATGGTTTTGAAAAGAAGGTTTCACTAAGTGTACATATCGATGGTTCTAAGAAATCCTTAAATTGATGGTTTTTTATATGATTGGATTCATGGAATCATTAGCCACAAACTGAAGGTATGGTAAGTGCAACAATTGAAGGTTAGGTAGACTAATGGTTTAATAAGAAATACTTTAAAAAGTTTTTATAGGCACTATTAATGGAAGACTAGATTGATGAGTGTTTACTGAAGGTTGATTGGATGAGTGTCTATTGAAGTTAGAACATATTGATTGTTGTACCAATCTATGGCCACCCTGACAGCTATTAACCAAAGGTGTGATGGCCAAAGGCAACAAATGAAGGTTGCCCACATTGAAGGCTAGTGCCTATCGATGGTCAAGCAACTGCTAGTGCCACATACCATTAATATAGCCTACTGATGACTTGAATGCCGAAGGTAGCAAACAAAGGAGAACCAACATAAGGTTTTTCCTTTGGATGGTTTGGCTATGATGTCGCCCATCTCTAGCAATTAAAAAAATGGAGCAATCTCTATAAATACTTGATGGAATTTGATGGAAATAGGCTTGTTAGCTCCAGTTTTAGAACCTCTTCTCTCCTAAAACCCTAGAGTAGTGGTAGAGGGTGATAATGGAGGAAATTATTAGGATGAAAATGAGGAGCAACATGGAAGGTGACAAAATACAATGGTTTTGTGTTAGTTTAGACTTAATTAACAATTTTTGAACATAGACTACCATGGTTACCTGATGATTTTCTATTCATTGAGTAAGTAGCTCATCAAACTATTGAAACATTTTTAGGTATAGAACCAACTCTTCCAAAAGAGATAGAAGCTATCTTTTATCAAGAATAAAGCAAAGTTCTTATTAAGAAAAATATAGATCACTTAGTTGGTCTCTTCTCCTTCTTCTAGATCGTAGGAATGAGAGAGTGAGAAAAGAGAGACCTTTGTAATATATTGTACTAGATGTATATTAGGAGATAATGCTTTTATTCATGTCCAAGTCGAACTCTTTTATAATATTTCATGATATTCCTAAACATAGTGTCATCTCCTAGTAAAATGGTGTGACTATATATAAGGGAATAAGAAAAAAATGATATAAAGTTGATTTTTAGTTAGCAATTAAGGCAGATGATTAGTATTATTCCATCTTTGATGGGCATAAATCTAGGTTAGTGGGTTCGGGTTGCGTCAACTTAAATTGGTATCAGAGTGAAAGTTTATACTTAGGAGTTTAGCCTAATTATGTGATATAGGTGATAAGAGACAAGTAGGTTAGGAGGTTTTCCTCTTTAAGATGAAGTTTTCTAAAATATTTTGTCTAATATGGAATATGGAGATGGTAGGAAGTGGATGTGGTCTTGGTGAGGAATCCAGTGAGAGCCTTTAAGGCCTTGACCCTTGAGTAATGGATCAAGAAGGAGAAGATAGGTATGAGACAGCAAGGAGGCACCTTATCTTCTTATAAAAAAAATAGAAATATAAGATAGATAGGAGGTCTTCAACTTCTAGTAAAGATTTGATGAGATCCTACTAGCAAGTAAATAATCTTGGTAGGATAGAGTTTTCTAGAACTACAAACGCAACTATGGAAAATGTGGGGCCTAGATAGCTAGAGAAGGTTTTTCATTTAATGGAATTAACAGAAGACAAGCAGGTAAACCATGCAACCTATCTGATTAAAAGAGATGTTAAGTTATGGTGGTGCGTAGTCGAAGATAAGAGGACAAATATAGTGATGACTTGAAAAGATTTTGTGGATGAGTTTTACTTAAAGTAATTTCCTCCTACAGAGCAGTTGGAAAATATCAGGTAGGGTCTCATGTCAATTGGAGAATACCAGGCATAATTTACAAGATTGACAAATGTCTCTAAGAAATTGATACCAAATGATATTATACGGTATTAGGAGATTTCAACAAGGATTAAGACTAAAAATTAGCACAACATATCAACAGTTGGATAAAGAGATAGAGAAAATTTTAGGGAGTTTGTGGAGGTTTCAACATGTACAAAGTATCAGTTAATGTTGAAAAATAGTCTGAAGGAAGGAAAATATCTAGAGATTTTAGTAGAGGAGGATAAAGTGGTAATGGATATAGAAGAGGTGGTTTTAACACCCGAGCCTACTGCCCAATACTCTAGTTGCATTTTGGATATGGTGACTAGCCCCACATATCACCACCATCCTTAACTGCACTCTTTGCCCTCACTCACACATGATCCCATATAAACTTCCCGATTGGTAACCAATCCTAGTACTACTCTAGAATGAGCATGCTTAATCATGGAGTTATTTCGTGATGGGATCCCAGAAAAAGAGGTGCACCTTGGTGATATGTGTAGTCCAATCATATATTTTACGATCATCTAATCCAAGGCCTCAAATATTGGGATGTTACAATCTCCCCCATTTAGACTCAAGACATCCTCATCAAGGCTTAGCTCTATGATCTCATAATATTTCTCCATTTTTGTGCAAACCTATTATGGCCAATGGACACCTAGATCCGGAACACTAAATACTAGTGCAAGGGTGGCTACATCATTATAGATAGCCCTTTCCAACATGTATGGACCTTATGACACAAGACTTGCATGCCACATGCCCATGTGGGCCCCACCTACTAGAGGTGTTATGTCTTCAATATCATCTATAACACATGGGCCTACACCCAAGGCTCTAGTAGAGTTTCAAGAATGACGACTGGTCCCATAGAACACCACTAGCATTAATTACATGCTTTATTCTCACTCATGCACAAGACATGATAAACTTCTTGACTGGTCACCCATCCTAGTACTACCCTGGGTTGAGCATGCTTAACCATAAAGTTCTTTTGTAATGGGATCCCTAAAAATGAGGTGCACCTTGGCCATATGGGTAGTCCAATCATTCATTTTAAGATCATTTTATCTCACACCTCAAATCTTAGGATGTTATAGTGGTAGTTTCTTTTACAAGGTAGGAAGAGGTGTTGGTTGTCTTAGTAAGACAAGGATCTAGTTCTTCACATAGTGGAGGAAGGTCTAGTTCCAGCAGATGGAGTGCACCACCTAGGTGGACACCTTCATCAAGGCCTTTAGGTTCATCAACATTTGTGTCAGTTCTATAGGGATATGATACAAATATGTGTGACACTTATGGTAGGACACATTATTGTTAGTGTTAGGAAGTTAATACTCAAATGTGTTATTACTATGGATCGACGGGACACATTAAGATGGGGTACCAAAGCTTCAGTTTATACTAGTCCACAATCACAGTTTCAGACTCCTAAGAGAAAGGAACCAGTTAAAGGGAAAATTCTTCAGTAGCCTCAGGCTTTAGAGGAGGATCACCTAATACCAGTAGTTGAAAATGAAGACCACATGGTAGAGGGAGGGATACAAGTTTTCTATGACACAATCTGAAGTAGTAGTCTTTCCCAGAGTTGTTACAAGTGAGATGATTCTCTTTAATAGCATTTCAATTACAATTTTGATAGATCCTGGTGTGATACATTCTTTTATTGAAAAATCAAAGTTAGTGGATTTAATATGATAACCTAGGATTTATCTTTTCAATGGTTGTTATGAGTTCCATTAGGTGAATCAATAGTTTTGACAGAAGTATGTATCAAATTTATTTTGAGTTTTAGTGGGTATACCATAGAAGTTAAACTCATACCCTTAGACATCAGTTCTTTTTATATAATTTTGGGTACGGATTGCCCTGAGACATACCATGTCAAATTAGAAAGTTTCTATCTTTCATCAAGGTGGCTTTTTCAATGTCTTCATTGGAGATAGAAAAGTCTTAGCCATGTGCATAGTATCAAAGTTGTAGCTGATAAGATGACAAGAAAAGGGTGTGTGGCCTTTTTAGCACTTATGGTAGATACAAAGATAGATAAAATAATAGTTTATATTGAGGATGTTCTATAGTATATGAGTTCCTAGACAGTTTTACTGATGATTTACTAGGTTGACCTCCAGAGAGAGAGAGGTTGACTTTGAGATATAAATTTTATATGGTAGTGAATCAATAGCAATACTTGCCTAAAGATTGGCACCTACATAATTAAATAAGTTAAAAGCTCATTTATAAGAGTTACCGAATAAGGGTTTCATTCAAACTGGTACATCACATTGGGGAGATCCATTGCATTTTCTAAAAAAGAAGGATTGAACTATACTATTATACATAGACAATAGGAAACTGAATAAGATAACCTTCAAGAATAAAAATTCTTTTCCTAGGATTAGTGATCTATTTGATTAGTTATGTGGAGAAACAATATTTTCAAAGATAGATCTCATGTAAGGTTATCATTAGTTGAGGAAAAAGGAACCATATGTACCTAAGTCATACTTCAGAACAATTATGGGCATTATGAGTTTGTAGTTATGTCTTTTGGACCGGAGAATACCCCTATAACTTTTATGGACATGATGAATAGGGATTTCAGATTGTATCTAGATCAATTCATAATAATGTTTATAGGTGATATACTAATATATTCCAGAGATGTAGAACGACATTAACTACATCTAAGGATAGCTTTGTAGTTTCTGAGACAACATCAATTGTATGCTAAGTTAAGAAAATGTGTGTTTCAATTGTTGGAAGTTTCCTTTATTAGACATTTCATATCAGAAGAAGAAGTCAGTGTAGACCCTAAGAAATTGAAATTTTTTATTTAGTGGGAGCTACATACAATTCCTATTGAGATTAGAAGTTGTCTTGGGAAAACCAGATATTATAGAAGGTTCATAAAGAACTTAAATATTCTAGAAGAGCCACTTACATGTTTAATAAGAAAGTATGTGCCTTTTGTTTGGTGTAATTGTTTTTATACTTTAAAGTAAAGGTTAACCTCATCACCAATATGATATGATTAGAAGGAAGATAAAGGGTATGTAGTGTTCTGTGCTGCATTCAAAAGAGGATTAGGATATGTTCTTGTACAAGAAGGAAAATTGCTAGCTTATGCTTATAGAAAACTTAAGAAAAATGAAGAGAACTATCCTACACATGATCATTATTTCACAACTATAGTACAAGCCTTAAAGACATGGTGACATTATCATTCTGGAGAGTCATGTCAGAAATTAATAGACCATATATATTTTCACATGGAAATATCTTAACCTAAGACGACGAGGTGGATGGATCTTATAAGGACTATGATGATACCATTGAGTAGCACCCTAGGAAGGCCAATTTTGTAACAAATCCTTTTACAAGGAAATCCACATCACATGTGGATATGTTTTCTATGGCTTGTCAAAGGAGAGATTTGTTGGTCAAAATGAGAGAGATGAGATTATATTTGACTGTGTTAGGACAAGGTGGGATAATTGCACATATGCGTGTTAGACCTATGTTTTATAATTAGGTTAAGGAACTTCAACAATCTGATAATGATATAGAAAAAATTATGTATGAGATGATAGATGGTAAGAGAAAAGCATTTGGATGTTCATAGGATGAGATGTTGTATTGACGGAAAAGATTGTGTGCGTCGGATGACATTGAATTAAAGAAGTAGATTCTTATGGAATCTCACTCTTCTATGTATGTGTTACATCCAGATAGTTCTAAGATGTATGTAAACATTAACTGTATTGATGATCAGGTAAAAACATAGATGTGGCTCAGTATGTAGGTAAGTGTGGTATGCTCCAATAAGTCAAAGCTAAACACCGACATCCATTTGGTACCCTACAACCACTAGCTATTCCTATTTGGAAGTGTGAACATATCACTATGGATTTTTTAGTTGAGTTACCTATCACATCACGTGGTTTTGATTCTATATGGATTATAATGGATAAATTAACTAAGTCTTATCACTTTATATTAGTTAACACAATGTGGGAAATGCCAAAGCTAGCCAAAGTTTGTGTAGATGATATAGTTAGATTACATGGAGTACCAGTTTCTATAGAATCAAACACAAACCCAAAGTTTATGTCTAGATTCTGGAATCAGTTGCATCATTCATTTGGAACAATACTAAAATTTAGCAAAATATTTTACCTTCAAATAGATGGACAGTTAGACGGACAATTGAAAATGTAGATTACATTTAGAGAGCATGCATGTTATAGTTTAATGGAAGTTTGAATGATCACCTTAGTCTTATGGAATTTTCTTATGATAATAGTTACCATTCTGGTTTAGGTATGTTCCCTTATGAAGCATTGTGTGGGAGAAAGTGTAGATCACCTATCTACTAGTATGAAGTTGGTGAAAGATAGATTGTAGGTCTTAATTTGGTGAAATATGTCTCAAGAAAGGTATCTGTGATCAGACGTCAGTTGAAAGTTGCACTGGATAGATACAAAAGCTATGTAAAGAAATGTCATAGAGAACTTCAGTTTAAGGTTGGGGATGAGGTTTACCAAAAACTGAACATGAAAATGTGCATTGAGGTTTGGGAAGTGAGGTAAGTTAACTCCAAGATAGATAGGTCTCTATCTAATGATTCATGGAATTGGACCAAAATTGAGTTGTGTCCTGAACTAGCCAACTCACATGATATTTTTATGTATCCATGTTGAATATGTGTCATCTAGGTACAGGAAACGAATATATACACAGAGCCTATAAAGTTAAGAGAAGATGTTTATATGTTGAAGGTCCTATTCAAATTCTAGATCATAGAATTCACAAGCTTAAAAAGAGGGAGATACCCTTTGTGAAAGTCCTTTGGAGGAATCATGGGGTATAAGAATCTACATGGAAGTTAGTGCCAGAATGTGTAGCAAGTATCCTTTCCTCTTCTAGAATTTTTATAATTTTTTTATCAGAGGAGGAGATTGTTTCAACCTGATCCAAGCTTATCTGATTATAGGGTTAATTGATAACCTAGTGATAGTTATGCATGTAAGTATTTTAAATATCTTATGATTTATTATACTATAAATAATTTAAGTTAAGTTTTGATGCAGAACTAAAGCAACTTTGATTATAAATCAACAAAATCAAGAATGAGTAGAAAAAAATGTTGATTTGGAGAAGTTATATCCTTTTAAGTTTTCTATACAAATTTCATTGGTTGATAACTATTGGATTAAGGTCAAAGATTTCTCTTGGTTCAACAAAATGGTGGTTAGCCCCATGTCTTTGAAATGGAAGTTTCACTAAGTGTAGAAATCAATGGTTCCACAAAATTCATAAATTGATGGTTTTGTATATGAATAGATTGGTGGAAGTGTTAGCCACAAACTGAAGGTCTGATCGGTAACAACAACTGAGGGGAGGTAGATTGATGGTTTAGAGGGGAACACTTATGCGGGTTTTTCTAGGAACAAATTAGACTGGTGAGTTTCTACCAAAGGTTTGTCAAGTAAATGCCTACCAAAGGTAAAACAAATCGATGGTTCTAGAAACCGATCGTCGTGTTAATAACCATCAACCAAAGGTGTGACAGTCAAAGGAGACAATCAAAGGTTGTCCATAATAAAGGCTAGAGCTTATTGAAGGTTAAGCAACTGATGTTTGTACATACCATCAATGGAGCCTATAAATGGCTTGCATGCCGAAGGTAGAAACAAAAGAATTATTGATCTAAGGTTTTGCCTTTTTATGGTTCAACTATGATACCACCCAACTCTACAATCATATATATATATATATATATATATATATATATATATATATATATATATATAATATGGCTAGTGTACATTCGAGTGTACTGGAGACACCACACACCTCAGTCATTTTTGAAGATGTATTCTAGCCTGACTCATATAGAGTGAGGCTAGTGTATACTCGAGTGTACTGGAGGCACCTTTCACCTCAGCCATTTTTGAAGATGCAATAAATTTTTGAAAAATATAAACCGTTGATCTTCTTAATTATCATAAGAACATACTATATAATAAATTTTAGCTCATTTGGACACTTATAGGTCGTGCATCTAAAGGAGGAAAAAATCATGTATTTCAAATTAGTTTTGTACGTCAATTTTGTTGTCCTTGGATGAGTGACTTACACTCATCCAAATGAGTTCAAATTTTGAATGTGACCTATTATTATTGTAACCATGAAGATAAATGGATTATATTTTGGAAAAATATGGTTTAGATAGGCAAACACCATTGGGGTGTACGGCGTGATCTGTACACTCGAGTGTATTCTAGCCTGACTCATATGGAGTCAGGCTAGTGTACACTCGAGTGTACTGGAGGCACCATACACAGTCATTTTTGAAGATACAATAACTTTTTGAAAAATATAAACAATTGATATTCTTAATTATCATAAGAACATACTATATAATAAATTTTAGCTCGTTTGGACACTTATAGGTCGTGCATCTAAAGGAGGCAAAAATCATGTATTTCAAATTAGTTTTGTGCGTCGATTTTTTTGTCCTTGGATGAGTGACTTACACTCATCCAAATAAGTTCAAATTTTGTATGTGACCTATTATTATTGTAACCATGAAGATCAATGGATTAGATTTTGGAAAAATATGGTCTAGATAGGCAAACACCATTGGGGTGTACGACGTGATATGTACACTCAAGTGTATTCTAGCCTGACTCTCTTTCTCTCTCTCTCTCTCTCTATATATATATATATATATATATATATATAGAGAGAGAGAGAGAGAGAGAGAGTCAGACTAGAACACACTCGATCGTACAGACCGCACGCTACACTCAAGTGGTGATTACATATGTAGACCATTTTTTGACAAATCCAAACCATTGATATCCAAGGTTATCACAAATACATGCTACATGCAAAATTTAAGCTCATCTAGATTCTTCTAAGTCACTCTTTTATGGTCAACACAATCGATGCATAGAACTAATTTGAATTGTGCCATTTTTGTAGTCTTTAGATGCATGACCTATAAGTGTCCAAATGAGCTCAGATCTTGTATGTAGTATGTTCATAAGGTACTTAAGAAGATCCATGTTTAGATTTTCAAAACAAATGTAGCAAGATGGAAAACAACTTGAGTGTATTCCAGCTTCACTCTCTCTCTCTCTCCCTCTCTCTCTCTCTCTCTCTCTCTCTCTCTATATATATATATATATATATATATATATATAGGGAGTTCATTCATTGCCCACGCGGGTATCTTGGATTTACGCTACCCGACAGCCAAAAAAGTAACTCTTCTGGCCAAAAAAGTAACTTTTTTGTCAAAAAAGTAACTATGGTGAACAGAAAGTAACTACATGAATAAAAGAGTAACTCTGTACAAAATAAACAGCAGATATATATAAGGACTGGTTTTTTTTATTTTGGAGGGGCAAATGATATTATTTTTGGCTAAATTTTTTTGGAGAGGTAGACAAAATTGTCCTCTACAATTGCGATTTAAAAAAAAAAGTGGTCGGAAGGGTGGGCGGGTAGCTACCCACGCGGGCAATAAAGATGGGCCCATATATATATATATATATATATATATATATATATATATATATATATATATATATATAAGCATGTTTCCATTGGATTCCATTGAGTATGTATATATATAGTCTATGGAATATGATGGAAATGGGCTTTATAGATTCATTATTAAATCCTCTTCTCTTTCAAACCCATAGAGAGGGGATAGAGGGAGATCATAATGATGATTATTAGGATGACAAGGAGGTGAAACATGGAAGGCTATGAAAATAATGGTTTGGTTGTAGTTCATACCTATTAAGAAAGTTTTAACCAAAAAATTATTCTTCTATTCGCCTTCTATTGCACATAACTCTTTGTTTTAGCAACCAAGACTTTTCTTGACCTTTTTCTTTGTCTTCTACCTCCATCTGATTTCTTTAGGCTTGTTTACTCCTTGGTGAACTATTTTGGAAGAGATCTTGAGTTTTGAAGCTTGAATCAGACTGGTGAAAGTTAGAATCCAAGATCTATAAGTGAGATCACATAAAAGTGAGTATAAAAAAATGTTCTAACATTTATTTATAATATACAAGTCTAAAATCATGGGGTCTTTATGTTAATTGTTACTTTGAAATTGTTGTGATGAAATAATTGTTGTGTATGCATATTAGTTTCTAGTAGAGGAAATATATTTTCAATACAGTATGTGTTTTGATGCTAATACACTCAATTAATTTGTGAACTTATTTCCAATATGATGGTCTGAATGGTGGATTTAGAGGCACTAGAAGCCCCAGATTGGCAAAACCCCAAACTTCATAATTTGAATTGTGATATGTGAGTATTCAAATAACTTCTATTTGCCAAGTGATTTCTATGATAAATGCTAATAGCTTAGCTGATAAAAGAAGGGTAATATTATCAATTACAAAAATATCATCTGGATAAATTTAATATGATTAGACGATAGATGCCCTGAACACTATAAAATCCTTTGTAGGAGGTCTACACTGTGAGGAGGAAATATGCTTTTCGACTAGAGGATAAGTCCAGATTAAGATAAGAGATCACTCCAAATCAGGGTGTGGGGGTCTAGGCTAGTGAGATAAGACTCTTATAATATGTGTGATACCCAAAAATAACTAAAGATGATGGAGGTACAAGTGATATTGGTTGACAGTTATCCTTGGTAGAACCATTGATGCAGAATAATCCATAGTGCTTTTGACTCTCCTCAAGAGTACCCAAGTTTATAAGATGAGTCTAGTTATTTGGTTTCTCCCATTAGCCTCTAAGGCCAGGTGTGGGGAGGCCCATTGTAGACTGGTTATCTAAAGATTTTAGACTTAGGATCGCAGTCATTTTTCTATGTCTTGTACAATAAGATAGTAGCATGTTGTGATGCTTTCACATGTTTTGGTGCACCTGATGTGGGTCTATGGAATACAATAAATGGATTTAATAAATGAATGGATAGTTAGTGACTTACTCTAGTAAGTTGTTATCAATGCTTATGTGATGATTGAATGATAAGATAGTTTCAATTACTTTGTAATCCTATTTCTATATCCTAAACAATAAATATCTTCCAACTGATTTATCATGGTTACCTGTTGATTTTATATTCACTGAGCCAGTAGCTCATCAACCTAAGGAAATATTTTTCAAGTAAAGGACCAACTCTTGAAAAAGAGATAAAAGCTAGTTTTGATCAAGAATAGAGAAATGGTCCTATGAAGAAGTAGTTAGATTAGTTAGTAGGGCTTTTATCCTTCCTCCAGATCCTAAGAATAAGAGAATGAGAGAAGACAACAACTTTGATATGCAGTATTGGACATATATTTTGCAAGAATACTTTCTTTTATGTAATAGTCAAACTTTTTTGTATTCGTGATATGCCTAAACACGATGTAATCGATTAGTAAACTGGTGTTACTATATATTGATAAATGAGAAAAAAAACAATAAAATCTGACTTTTAGTTAGTAATTAAATGTGGATGCTAAATATTAATCCCTCCTTGGAAGGCTTGCATGAGTTTAGATCATATTATGTAAAATATAAGAAAAGAAACAAATTTAATGGATAAATAATCATGGGAAACAATTTGAAAAGGAGGGAGAGTGAAGTGGACCTAAACAAATATACACAAAAGTCAATAATAACAAAAAATATTTTACCAAAAAGATATAGTGTTCTCGTTGGTCTAGAAAGATCCATTCAGATGAGATTTATATGTTTAGTTTTGGGTAAGATGTCTTAGACTTGAATGAGCTTTTTGGCTTTTTTTCCTTTATACAAGGATTACATTCTTATTGTTCTCTAAATAAAGTTTACAAGGATCTCTAACTATGTCAAGTTTGGTTTATTTGTGGATAAGGTTCATATTTACTTGTGATAGTCTTATATGCCGAGGAGTTCATTTTCTGCATTGTCTATGAGACATTTACCTATTGATGGGACATGTTGAATTGGGCCTAAGTATACATAAATTTCCATATCTCATACCTCAAGGATAATAGTCCAACTACTATAAGATATAATACTAACTGCATCCTTTGAAAAAAAACACCAAATAATTATCACAGTTTTGACATATATTAATAAGGAAATGGTGAAATCCATCTTGAAAAACATTATTGGTTGATAGATATTTGCCTATGTTTTTTATTCGAATCAGTCTATTTTTCTATTGTCATCAAAGGAACTTTTTTATCATTTATTCTTTTTCCAAAAATTTTCCCTTCTTTTTGTCAACAATTATGTGCTTAGAGCATCCATTATCAATCACCCAATTATGCAAATTTTAAATTTGGGTACCCATCTATAGATCCTTATGGGTTAGGATGATATCATTTATGCAAGAGTTGATTTACTACACAGTTCTCATTTTATTAACTGTGTAGTAAAATGAAGTCACCGTTTGGCCAATTAGGTTTCTTATTGAAGTTACAATTCAACGTAGATATGGTTTGTCCAATTTCCAAGTATGTTAATAAAATATCATTTTCTTAGGTATACTATTTGATTCATTATTATATCTATAGAATTCTTAGATATAATAATGAATCAAATAGTATACCTAAGAAAATGATATTTTATTAACATACTTGGAAATTGGACAAACCATATCTACGTTGAATTGTAACTTCAATAAGAAACCTAATTGGCCAAACGGTGACTTCCACAAACAAAAATACTATCAAATATGAATGATTTGAATATTATAATAACCTTACAATCATGAAATGTGCATATGAATGTTTGATAATTAAATTAACGTACATCAACTATTAAATTGCAACCTATACAAATGCATCATCAACATTAGATAAAAAACTTTGATGTCAAGATGGAAGATTCTAATAGGTGGGGAAGCTTTTAGAATCCAAAAAAACTTTGTAGTACACCCTTCCTATAGTGGAATTGATATACATCATGATCAAATTGATTGCATAAGAAACAAATAACTAGGAATTTTGGATGAGTGATTGGCCTCATAAATAGTTTCATGAATATGTTCTTTGGTGGATGATTCTTTGGTTTGTAGCAGACAAGACTTCTACCTTACTATTTGTAGGAAATGGAGTAGGTATCTGAACTCCACTACCCATGTAGGTGCTAGAGATTTTTTTTGTGAATTTGTTATCACTCACTAATTCAAAAATTATGATTTTAGGTGTTTACAACTCTACAAGAGAGTATATACTTTTCATCATATATGTGAGCATAATCTTAATGAGTGCATATGATTGTTGAGTTTGAAATTATGTTTAGTTAGGAAAGAATTATACATGTGTATAGCATGTATCTTAAACTCAAGAGAATAAAATATCATCACTAGAGTTGGGATAAGATTTGAGACCTTTAAGCTCCCAATCCAGTTCACCAATTTCTTTTCATGTAAGTTTTCTATTGCTTAGACAGTTTCATACAAATACTTATATAATTTACCACTCTATTTGTATCAAAGAAGATCATGTCAATGAGTTATTATTATGAAATTATCAAATAGACCTACCATATTTGATTCATCTTGTCTTGTCTTTCCATGTAGTAATCTAGGCTAATATATTCTTACTCTACTTCTTCTTTATTTCCATATTCTTTGTGAAAGGAGGTCAAAAATTCTTTCTCATCCTCGTGCATTCCATATATCAATTATCTTCCTTTCCTTTCCTTCCAAGTTGAGAATTTCTTGCAATGTTGTCTTTGTAACATACCAAAACGTAAGTATAATATCAAAATCTAGCCTTCTTATAGTTTAATCTTTTAAATTTGGTTCTAATCCCTCTATCCATGACTTAGACATCAAAATAGTATTTCAAGTTCTTATGGGCCTAAATCTTAAGTTAAATATTCAATCTTGGGTGGCCTTGGTGTAATTGGTTCACTTAGACATTTGTATGGGGTTAAAATGAAAACGTACAATAATATGTTTTAGAATTAAACAAAGAAATGTAGAAGTTCCTTAGATTTAGATGATTAGAAAGTGAATAAAAAGTATGACTCTTAAATACTTAAAGAAAAATAGTTTCAGACCTGGAGAACAAGTTGTGAAATAAATGGCTCAGAGTCATAACAAGTGGAAAGCAGAAAGAAATTTCAAATTTCCCCTTCTCGGTTGCCTTTTTAGGTTGGTTTTAATATTAATGGGAAAATTACCAAAATTTGGAAAATGAAGTTGCTTTATCTTGAGGAAACCAAAAATGAACAGGCCGAAGGAGTTTTGGGGTGATATTAAGGATTTAAATATAAACATACATTGTAAAGACTTTTTATTTAAATAATGCCAAAACACTTTTAGATATTAAATAATTCACTAAACAATCTCTGAATAAATAATTAATTCCAAATTCAGATTCCTCATGTGTGAATTAGTTTAGTCAAAAATTCCACTACTATTGCATAACACTGGGTGCCATAAATGAATTTAACCAAAATAATGCTAAAATGGACTTGAATAAATTGAATGACGCTCCTAAAGTGGAAATGAATTTCGTAATGAGATCTATATAATTTATTTATCATAAGTATTAATTTTCATGTCTATAACACTTATTATAACAATTCATTGAATTAATTGAAAATATTAAATTTGTATGCATATTAGGATATGATATTTACATTTGTACACCATGGTTAATTTCTTTCCCCCCTATAGTGCCATCTTATCCCTTTTAAGATGTGTAGCACAACTTCTACACTTGCAAGATTGTGATCGAACATTTCTTTCCCTCTTCCTTTCCTTCTCTCCTTCCCTTTTTCTCTTTCACCCATTTCTTCTACCATTCTCTCTTCCTTACGCAATAAGCACCCTACCACGCTAGCCTTCAGGGTTTCTCTTCACTTGATATCAGAGGAATCCCCAATAGTTGTAGACCAACGAAGGCCATGGGTGATGACCTAGAGTGACAATCACTTGTACAACAACCTCCATATTCCTCCTTACTTATTATTATCTTCCTCTTCCCCTCCTCCTCACCATGATTCCTATCCACACCACCTTTGTGTCTTGATGCAAGGGTTTTGAGTCACTTTTATAGGCTAGCTTTATAATCGTTTTGTGTGTGTATTGGTCATATCTGTGGTTAATATTGCATGATTCATTTCCTTTAGCCTACAATCTCATTATGCATCAAATTTGTCTTATTTCATATTGTTTTGTATAAAAGATCATATTTCTCGTATTTGATTGGTGTTCTTCTCTTTATTTCAGGGAATTTGCATTTCTGAGGCCATTGATGCCATCGACATGGCCACAACAACAAGCCAGAGAAAGAGCAAAACCACTCGATACCATCGATAGGACGGTCGATGGTATCGAGATAGCGTCAGCATGCCAAAGGTCAACAAGTCGATACCATCGACGTGTCTACTCGATGGTATCAATCTGCCATCAGAGAGAACGCCAAAAAATCAAGGAGCATTGATACCCTACGGGGGTCGATACCATCGACCCACCGTCGATGGTATCGACACGGTCAGATCAGGAAACAACCCAAATCGATCTAAATCGAACGACCGTGATATTTTTTTGACCGTAAGTGATCCCTATACCTAGGAAAGATGGCCCAAGCCATACTATCACATCATTAGCCGCAACACAAGTCTGGGAAGAGGAGAGGATGAAGAACGGAGACCAGAGCTATGCCCCAGACATTTTCAGAGCTACAGATGGAGTTTTTTACCGCTGGAAGGATGTAGAACGCCCATCCCGCACTGAGAATCATCCAATTCTCCTTCGTTCAGGGGTTACACAATCTCCATCCACGTTTCCCCTATGTTTTCTTCTCCTTTCATCGTGTTTCTCATTGAGATGAATATGCGGGGTTAATCCCCTTTGTCTTTAGGACCGGGAGTATCCCAGATAATCGTTGTATGACACGTTTTACATAGTTAACCATAATTTGTCTCTCAAATCTGTGGTATGATATTGTTTTCTCAATTCTATCATTATGCTTGATCACCATAATGGTAATTTAATACCTTTAATTGCTTTTGACGAAGAATTAACGGTTGAAAAGATGCAATAATCACATTAACTTATAAATCCTTTGGAAAAGGCGATGTACGATTAATGGTGGAAACCTACAGATATGTTTTTCATGCACCTAATTTAGGGTATTGGTTACTACTGATGTGGAACCGATCTAAATTAAGGTAGTGAATTGTATCGTGGAAGTGAACAATTATATTCACAGGCCACTACCCAGGATAGGAGACAAGTTGTGATAATTATGTAGGAATTAGTACAATGAGAATCTGTGGTGAAACTGCAATCCTAAAGATTCCATTTTAATTGATTAAACCAACCATTTAATTGATTGCTTTGTTTTCTTTTGTTTTTATTTTCTTTTTCAAAAAACTATCAAACTTTTATAATTGGTCTAGCTGATTGCAAGTAGTTAGTAGTATTCTACCAAAATTACGTTCCATGAGTTCGACTCGGGCCTCACAATGGCTTATATTACATTGATGCATGCACTTGCGTTATACGCATGGTTTAATCGTGTCATCTCTCCTTGAGCCTTGTTGTCATAAAATAAACATACCATCACCACCTTCTACCATGGTATTCGTCAACCTTAGCATCTACCTCAAAACCATGATCTTCCACCATCCTTAGAATGTTTTTCCCTTGGATATGACTGTCATCCCCACCATCATCTACCTTTTTTCTCTCCATCTCTTTATCATTACTCTTCCTCACTCTTGTGCTGCAAACCCTACCTATCCTGCCTCCCTCCCTACAACACCATACAACCATGGTAGGAAGCAACCACACCCATCTTGACTGCTATCCAGTCACCATGCCACATTCAAGGCAACTTCTCTGAGCTCCATGAAATGAAACAACATGGACACCATCCCCCATGACCACGAAGCAACCCTGTATATCTCCATGATGACCTCTTTAGAGAAAGCATGGAATACCATCAGAGCAATAAGTTTTTATTGCATATACCATGCTCTAGTAGATTCGACCTCTCTCCATGGTTCTTTCCCTCATGTCAATGGACTATTTATATTACTACATGACAATACATGGTGACTTGTGCAAAAGACCTAAAATGACTTGTGAGAAGATAAGACCACCAGAACCCTTGTCATGCAACTCAAAGTGTTTGGACATTTCTAGACAACCTACTTTTATGGACATCACAAATTAGAACCAATCCTCGACCTTTGTTGATCCCTTTTCCTTCCATCTAGGTTTTGAATCCAACTGATATTTACAGTCATGTCTTTTTCTTCAATAATGATCAAGAGGAAGATCTTACTCTGAGTAACTAGTCAATGATTAAGCTTGATTGTGACTAGAAAATATAACAAATCTAATTGTGTAAGGATAGTTTCGACCCAACTTATTACATATTGAATGCCTTCATCCCTTAGGAAGTACGTCAACATCCTAGTTTGAATTCACTAAGAGTTTATTTAAGTAGATAAATGAAAGAATTGAACAAAATATTGAGATATTAATTGATATGATATATAATGAATACTGGTTTGGTGTGATCCTAACCCCGAGCTTGTGGTATATAGTCTTTCATCTAAGTTGTATGCATTGTCCCTATTTATATGGGCATTATTATCATGACTAATAAACTATTTCCCATATGAGGCACTCTTGAATACTCATTGCATGGTATTTAATCCTTTTTTAGGATCATATTTATTGGGATTATTTCCCTAAATTTATACTAAATTTATGTGATTATATCAAAGATGGTCCTCTGAACTAATTCTGTTACTTGTTTGGATGTTGTCGTCCTCTTTACTTGAACTGAATTGATATTGACTAAGCATATTACTTGCGTTTACATTTGTGCATGTATAGTAGACTAAACTTATTTATAGTAGCATTATCTCTGTGTCACCATAATATTTGTACATGTGCATTTTGTCTCGAGTGCATGTATTCCACTCATATGTTTACATAGAGCACATGTATTCCTCCCATGTTGTGCATTTTCTACCTAATATATTAGGCTTGATATTTTATAGGTTTCATCCCTACTTAAATAAGGTTAGTCTAATTGTCTTTAACATGCACTATTTACCTTGAAATATTATTACTGTTATGAATTATATGGAAAGAATCCCATTATATGGAAAGAATCTCGTTCACATATCCATATCCTTATTAATCAATGTATCATCTAGTTGATCTGTTATTTCTCTTGAAATTACTCTCTCTTTCTATATTGTTTATTGAAACACTCTTATTTAGAACTTTTTTCACCATTTTCATAAAATAGTTCTCAATGGTTTAATATATGGACATACTCAGTTTATACTCATTTTCACCTTTTTCTTTGATTTTCCCTCTTCTAGGTATTGCCTCCAACCTGCATAGGAGTAGGTAGGCTAGTGGTGGATGACTCATGATGAACTTAAACCTGGAGCTTGATTTTAAATGATAACTTGAGATGGCCAAGTTCTCTAATGCAACTAGTCCTTTAGTGTCAAATATGTTTATAACCTCTCATGTATGTCATGCCACCCTTAATGGGTGATGAATAATTTCATTGGATACATCTGTGATATTTAAAATGGTGATGGTTTCTTCAACTACGATGTAATCACTTTATTTTGTATAAATTTGAGAAATATAAATTTACTATTTTTGTGATTTTAGTATGTTTGGATTGAGTGGATTTATTCCTCAAATAAGTAAGAAGTAGATCCCCTCTCTAGTCACACTCCTAATAGTCTCCCATACTTCAATATACATTTGAAGGCACCTAGAAAACCTGATCTAAACTGACCAAAACTCAACCCTAGAGGAGGAGGGGCAATGAATAGAATAATATAGTGACAATTTGCTATTTCTAAAAAAATAAATGTTAGAAAAATTGTCTTATAATAAAATAAATCGTATAAATCTAGAGGATAATAATAAATAGATAAACACAATTATTTAACACGGTTCAAAAACTAAAAGTTTTCCCAATATGCACCTAGTTAGCTTTTCAACCACTAGTTATGGTAAATAATCTTTGTTGGATAGTTGAGAGGGAATAAATTTAGAATTAAATATCTAACAACTAAAATAAATATCAAATCAGATTCATTATATTCTTTAGATCCTATCCACATAAGAACACCATCGTTTCCTTGTAAAGCCTCGAACAAACTACCTCAATGCCTTCTTTTTCTCATGTTTGAAGAAAGGTCATCTCCTATATTGTTTTTTCCAGGATGAAGGAACACCACATCTATCCTCTATGTTAGGCTGGATGGGGGCCACCATTTCGTCTACACTAGTTCACTTCCTTTGAAGCACCAGTAGAAGACTTCAGCAGAAGTGAAAGATATTAGAAGAATGGAAATTCAATTTAAAGCATAAATTATTTGTTTATGAGATTCTCTAATGGATATCGAATATTTTCATACATGATAAATATCTAATTGAGTGTAAGCATGGTCAATAAAGCACAATATCACTATAATATTTTCTCAATGTATAATATTCGTCAAGTGTGTCAAATTAATCAAATATGGTCCCTATATATAAGAATGTACTAGCATTAGGTTAGAGGAGAAGATTGGAACATCTAGGATCACGTGTAATCCATAGAGATATTGGGTTAAGTAAAAAACAAAGTTATGAATCCAATATATACTTCCTCAGTTGAACTATACTTTGACTAAGATTTCCTTCAGTTGAACTGTACTTTGATCAGATTGTCTAGGGAAATATATCAATTCAACACAACAACTAAGAAATTAGAGTTGATCATTTCAAAAAAGGATCAGGAAAACTAGAGCTTTCTTTGGGAGGCATCTGGTCAAACTTCAAGTTTGACTAAGAGATATCTAGAAGTTTGTTTACTTCTTAGATATGTCTAGTATGAGATAAAATTTCATTTGGTCCCATATTGTTCAAAGTATAAGTTCGAACAAAAATTTTAAATACCTAATAAAGAAGATAAAAATAATTTTCATCTATACACACTAAAGCAAGTAAAAGATATTGATTTCCATGTCTTCCTATTAGCCTATATAAGACAAAAATGTTTAGTGGGTTCAAAAGAATAAATGTTTTTACAATATAGAAAACAAATGAACTTTTACATGATATACTAGGCTTTCAGATTAAATCATGTAAGTATTTCCTTCTTGCATTTGATAAGTCTATTTTAGTTGTTCTCACTTGTATGTTACTGAAAATGCTTAATTACATATTTAGAAACAACATTAAAGAGAAATATGGTTGTAACAACTTCAATTTCTATATCACATGAGAGGAATCTAGACATGATTTTTTTTTCTTAGGACTATAAAAAACATGATACATTTATCAATAATAATAGAAGAAAAGAACCATTACAAACTAGTGTAAAAATACATTTTAATAAATTCTTAGAAACATAACTTCATATATGAGTATAAAAGTCTGAAATGAAAACATCAATTTTGTATCATGTAGATGGGGCCTCATCAAGAAATCCTCCTAAATTTGCACTTGCAAGTTGGATGCTCTTTCTGAAGATTGATATCTGCAATGTCTCATCCCCATCCATGAACAAGGGGAACCCTAGGATTTGTGTAAGCAGATTGAGTTCCAATATCTATATGGAAATAACTACTTTATGAAAACCTAAAATCTATTATCATAGTTATTCTATTTATCTACATGTTTTATCTTTATGTGGCCACTATTATACAATAAGACATCTTTTATGTACAGTGCGCCTTCTATGGTGTGAACTATGGCATGATATGTCTCATATTGGTACATCACACCATCTGTGGTATTACATGCCTTCTGTGACACATGGTGCCTTGTATTATGTGTTCCATAATAATTTTCTTTTGTGAGGACTTATCATATAATATTAAGTTATCTTTTGGTGTCTTCTTCTGTTGTCTTTCTATTTCTATCTGCATCAAATTGTGATATTCTAGTATTATCTTCTACTATGTCAACAACATTTTGGATTCGATACATCAATGGAGAAGTAATCATGATTTAAATAGATTCCAAATTTTGATAGTTCTATTCATGACATGAAGAAATGATGACTAGAACTTTATTATAGGAATTGAATTCTTACAAGAAACTAAGTTCTTAAGGTTTATGGCATGCAAGAGAACATACCATTCTATATGTGTATGAAAATGTGAATGCAGTTAACTATTGCATAAAAGGGAACATTCAAAATCTAATGAATTAGATCAAATGTTTAAATACATTATAAGGGACTAGAATTCAAGTTTGTCACCCACCTAATTATTGTAAGCCAATTCCTACCAAGAAAATATTGCTTCAAGTAATACATCTAACCTTCTCTCGAAAAATCAAAGGATCTATGAGTCTACATGCCTTTTCCTAAAGTCAAGACTTCTAGGATCATTAGGGTTCTTTACTTTGATTTCTAGGTGCATGTATTTGACTCTTTGAATAAATTCCAGGATTATACATGATGTAATGTTCTCGTGATTACTAGGGTGTAATATTTTATCCTCTACATTAAATGATTTCTATGAGTTAGGGTTAGGATGTTGATCACATTCACTTCATCTAATCCACTTAATTAACCCTACCCATAAAATTTATTTAGTGTTTATTTATACTAACCCTTATGTATATCCATAATGACATTACAATTCATGTTTGTGTTTTCAATAGTTACTAAATGGTTTATATATGTTATTTATTTATATATTATTTCATATGCACCATTTTTTTATTCTTAGTACATAAGTTTCATATGTTTGGAATTGTACATAGTATAATATTATAATGCCTTATTATCATTATAGGCAATTACTTATCCATGATTTAGTTGATTGGGTCTACTCAATTAGTTATTAGTTTGTATCTATAGATTTCAAACCTTTAAAATATGACTAATTTGTATTAGTCAATCATTCATAACTATAAGATATAATTAGTATGCATTTATTGAATATCTGATTTTTTGGAAACCACTAGGGTAATAGTAGGGTTCTAGTAGGATCAATATATCTTTTCAGATGCAAGATTTAAATTTTGAAAATTTTCTTATGGACAGATTGCTTACAAGGGTTTTTTTTATAAGTTTTAACTATTTTTTACCAATCACATTCTAGATAACTAATAAACAACGAGTAGGAAAATGACAAGGAGTGGCATAGACTAAGGCTTGCACCTATTAAGGGTGAAAATATATAAATTCCCTTAGAGTGAAAATGCCAAAATGTGGAAGGGACATGATTAATAAAGAAGCATCATCCTTGAATTTGTCTAGATTATTTCTACGATCAAGCTAGATTCATTTCAACAAGTCAAAATTCCTTACTGCGATCTTGTAGAGGAAATATGATCATGGAAAATGGCGACGGGGAATGATATGTTCCTGTAAGGAGGAATTTTTAGACCTATTGTGCATGTTCAGAAGGTAACCAAAGTGGCAATCCTATCTAGACGTAAAGAAGTATGAAATAGAGGTGAAAGTCAAAGAAAGGTTAGGAGGGAGAGGGTTTCATGCCATCAAAACTAGCTAGAAGAGTTTTTGAGGTCAAGACAGAAGTAAAGCACAAACCGCACAGTCACACAACATGTAGAACCAAGGGAATATTCAGGCAATCATGGACATGGGATCCCAGTACATAAACCAATAGGGAAAATTTGATATGGGAAAATATCTCAAAAGCCAAATAGGAAGAGGTTGGAGATGCTTAAGAGGACCTTGGGGAACTCCCTCATTATCTTTATGGAGTTTGTGCAATACCATAAGACACAGACATTGAGCTTGACATTGTAGCCATTGTCAGTTCATCAAGGGACCAATGAATCAAATCTAACTCAAAACTGAGAATGTGGTTGCATTTGAGATGACCTTAGGGTCGTTTAGGCTAGGGGAATTAGATGGAGGTGGAATCTATGGGGAGAACAATGTTGAAACAGATGAAATGGGGAAATGAAGTAGTCCATGGAGGTGATGAAGCTCAATTGAGGGGTGGAAAAGGAAACTAAGACCTCCATACAACTTTCCCACTACTCATGGAGCACATGGATGAACCCACTAGCCATCAGCAAGGCACTTCTCAGGAAGCAGTAGGCTGCACTTTGGATATTTCACATTGAGTGAGTTCTAGAGTTCATATGTGGGCTCAATAGGAGAAGGATTAGCTCCAAGATGGGATGGAGCAAACCACTTCTGAAATGATTGATCAAGTTGCAAGAAAAACAAGATTGATTAGAGGAGGAATATAACGTGGAAATGATTAGAGGTTGAAAATGATAAATCAACAACTCGATTAAAGTGGGTGGATCAACACCCATATCCAACGGCATACATAAAATCTAATAAAATGATTTTTTATTTTAAAAATTGATAATTCATTCATCCTATCACAAGGGTTTGAAATCTTGACCTCTAGGTCATACAACATAACTTTTACCACTTTGATGCAACATCATTGGCCAATAAAATGAAATTTGATAACTTTCTATTATCTCATCTCAATTTGTCATGATCTTGTGTAAATTAATTTCCTACTCAAATGACTTCCAAATAATACTAAATTTCGGACACATGTAGATTTAAGAGTGTAGAATATTCATGTTAGGTCTATTTTCCAATTAGGTGAAACTAATACATGTACTTAAAACAAGATAGATGTTGAATATCTAATAAATAATTGTCCAGAAGCAATTAAATCTTGAAGTTTTTTGTATTACTATATTACTACATTTTCTCTTGATAAGAAAATTCTTAGTGAACGTTAACCACCAAAAGTAAATCAAATGATCCTTCTATCTATGTAATGACCATGAGTGATATGCAATTAAGAAATTATAATAGAGTAATAAAAATTGAGGATGTTGCAATTGCATTCATCAAAATAGATTTAAATAATGCCCTTGATCCAAACCTTTAGTGAGGTCGTTCCATGATAAAAAAAATTGACTACGTATGTTAGCATATAATTTATAAACCTTAGGAATGGATTCTTTTTTGGAATTATTTCATAAATAACGAAAGAGATGAGTTTTTCTATCATCCAAGCATTAATCAACCCTATTATCTCCAAAATATTGACTGTCATGATCGCCATTTATAGAGGTTCACAACCCTAACACCCTAGAGCTTAAAAAGTCACCCCAAATACCATCCCTATGCTAGATACGCTAGAGTAGATCCTAAGATTAGAGCTCAAAGGGATTGGAGAAGGTAAGTCACACATCTAATGCTTCAAATCTGCCTTTTTGGTGAAGCACGATGCAAGATGAACTCCTTTAATCTTCAAGATGTCCAAGCAAGGTAGACATGACCTTGCCACAATGTTGATAAATCTTCCTCCTTTCATTTCTACGACCTCAAAATGGTGTGATGATATGAGATCCCATAGTTGATGAGATCATGTAAATTTTTTATTGCTCTGAACGATTTATTTACTCCCATGTATGCATGCATGGAATATTTAACTTCACTACTTTTTCTCAATGAAGGATGTTGTTTCCTCTCCCACATAGGCAATAACGGGTTTGGGCGTGTGGGGGTGACTAATACCTTCCTTACATGTAACCTGATGTATTATCTAGAGTTTATATAGTGAATTTATCCTTATCTAGATTGTTTCTCATAGTTTAAAATTGGGTTTCCATGATCTTCTATGTAAAGATTGTTATGACTCCCATATCCCAACCCCATTCCTCACACCACATGTATTCATGATGAGACCACTCACCACCACTACTATAAAAATGGCTTATAACGTCACATTTATAGGCGTCTGTTGCATACAAGAAACCGACACCTAAACCATATAGTGTCGGTTGAATACACAAACAAAATCTATCTATGAAGAGTGTCCAGACACAAGTATCACTTTTTATTTAGCGTCGGTTCCTCAATAACCAACCGAAGCCTAAAATCGACTGCCAAATCCAAAATTTTCAACAAAAAAATTTACCTCGAAAATTTATCATATGGCATCAGATTTTAGCTAATCAACCGACGACTAATGGTTGTTCGCGAGACAGAAATTGGGCCCATTATTATCGTCAGTTTTCTTGCAATAACCAACACCGATGTGTTTTCGCGCGCTTTCCCCACAAAAATTTTCACCCCCCTTGGACGTTAGTTTTTTACGGCAGCCGACGTTGCTTGTTTTAAGTGTTGGCTGTTGTGAATGACTGATGCCTATGGTTAATTTAATACACCTGTGCAAGTCAGGTTCTTCCCCCTTTCTCTATTTCATCGACTCTGCGCTTAGGTTTGGCGATCGATTCCCTACTCCGTCTGCCGCTCACTGCTCCTCTACTCACTGCCGTTGCCGCCGTTCGTTGCTCCAGCCACCACCGTTAGTTGCTCTGACCGCTGCCGTTCGTTGCTCCGGCTTCTCCTCTGCTTGTTGCCACCTGATTCTTCTCACCTTCTCCTGCTCACCGTCGACCGCCTACTTGCTGCTCCTAGTCGCCACCGCCACCGCAAAGGTACCGTTCTTCCTCCTCTTCTTCCTCCACTGCCACCGAGGTACCCTTCTTCCTCCTCTTCTTCCTCTAGGGTATTCCTACATATGGCAGTAGTAGAATCTGCTAGCTAGGCTTGGCTTCTCTTTGTTGGTTAAACCCTTGATGACAAATTTAGATAGGTGCTTTATATGTTTTAACCCTAATTAACACTAAAAGTGGATGAGCATATATGTTCATGCTTAATATGATGTAGTAAGACATTGAATGATAGGTAGTGATGGTGAAATTCATTCCACCCTATGTTACTTTCCTATGATAATTTAGTTCAACACTTTTATTAATCACAACTTTAGAACAATCAATATTTAATTCAACCCTTTTATTAATCACAACCTTAGAATAATCAATCAATCTAGCTTTTGTCTTAAATATTAGTTATTGTTTTTTACCTTGATTAGTCGATTCTTAGATACATTGTCCTTTGGGATTGATTTTTAACTATAAGATCCATCCACTTTTAGGTAGTGATTATTGTACGTTGGTTAAGGTAAACTCTAGTGATTTCACCCCTAGTAAATTTGCATGTGCAATATCACACATGTGACTATTATATGACTATATATTATTGCATAACTATATGGGAAATTACATGTAAATCCTTTTTGTTAACCTAATTGATACATATTACCCTACAAACCCTATCTTATATAATTTGTTGACTTATTTTAGTGTTTCATCCTAAACATGATTCGATGACAACACATATTGAGATTTTGATTTGAATGGTGATTCGAAACCCAGGCCATGGTTACCTAGAAGTTGATGGGTGATAGGTTGTGGATATGGTGGGGGGATGCAATGTAGGGCCACATAAAGAGCCAAAGAGGATGGGAAACATATTAGTTTTTCCCCTAGTCAAATCACATCTAGACCTACACAAATATTAGAACAAGATTTTAAACCATCGCTCATCCATTTGTCCCCGTCTGTCATTGAGTCTGTGAAATCTAAAGAAGAGAATGAAGCCTACCAAAGTTTCCTCCACCACATATGTTGTTATGAATAACCTCTGCTCATGCTAGTTGTAGGTTTCGATAAGGGTAAATGCTGATAAGGCTATTATAATGGAAATATGTTAAGAGTTGTTATCATTATAACAATCTGGAAAAAAGTTGTTTTTGTTATATATTGAGCATGCTACTTAATTTTCTATGGTATAAATACCATGAGTTTTGTTACAAATATTTGTATATGAGGTTAAGGACATGTTTCTGTTGTGACATGTTGAGTTTTTTTCTATGTTATACCCACCACAATTTCTGTTATAAAATAATACATTGATTAATTTAGGAAGCATTGATATGTTGTTATGGCTGTCCACAAGTGTTTTATAAGAAAATTGTGTGTTGAATGAGGTTGTGAACAAGGGACTGGTGTTATATTATGTTGGCCTAGAAACCCATCCAAGATTTACTCATTAGGAGTAAATCTTGGATAGTCCCCAGTTTGGGACTATTCGTGAACACTTAATCTCACTTAGGATGTAAGCGTATAATGTGTATTGGGTTTTCAAGAAAATTTTGGCAACATTTCCCCGTTTGTTCTCTAAGTACATATGTACTTGGAGAACAGCGGGGAAATGTTGCCGAAATTTTCTTGAAAATCCAATGCACATTATACACTTACTAGTGAGATTAAGTGTTCAAGAATGCGAAAGGTGGTACATATTTATTATATATAAGACCACGTGAAGCTAAAATGTCATATTACGGTGTCGTTGAAGACATATGGGAGTTTGACTACGTAGATTTTAGAATTCTTCTCTTTAAATGTAATTGGGTTGATTACACTAAAGGAGTTATAGTGGATGAATTGGGCTTCACATTAGTGAACTTTGAAAAGATTGGCGAGAAGGGTGAACCATTCATATTAGCATCACATGCGAAGCAAGTATTTTATATCGATGATCCTGCAAATGATAAATGGCCAGTTGTTCTTCATGGTAAAAGATAGTTCATTGAAGATCATATAGATGAAGAAGAGTACTATGATAAGTATGATGACTCCAGTCCATTTTCAGTTGGGTTGCCAACACCACCAAATATTGAAGCTAATGATGACTTGTATGTACGCGGAGATCACAATGAAGGATTGTTAATTGATAAAAGATCGCAATATTAGAGGCATGCATGTTTATATTTTTTTGTATGTTTTATTTTTCTGAATGTGAACTTTACAATGTGAATTACTTTACAATGTGAATGTGAACTTTACAATGTGAATTACTTTACAATGTGAATGTGAACTTTCAGATGGTTGAGCAATCTCCTGATGACCGTGTTGATGATTACCATGAGGGTGAGGACGTCAATGTGCCGCCTCACAATGTAAGTTTTAAAAATATATCCCTGAGATTTCTATCTATATGTTCATTTACAATTATATCTTGTACATGTGTTTTTTCTGTCAAATTTTATGTTGGTGATATACCCCCTAAAAAAATTGGGGCACTTGATGAGAAACAAAAAAAATTTGAGAAAGTGAGGGGCATCACAATGATGACCAAGTTACTACAGCAAAGGAGCAATGGACCCAAACTGGTTGTGGATTTTGATCATGTAGGAAATCCTGTTGGAGTGAACCGCAACTCATTTATTTCATATCTTGAGGTTCTTAATCACAGCCATTGTAGTCCTATTTTTGAATCCTAGCATAAAGTTCCTAAGGGGAAGAAAGACTTAATATAGAAGGAACTATGCGTGAGTTATTATTATTTGGAATTCTATTTTTGTAGATTACTAATTTTTAGGATACTAGTTAATAGCAATTCTATTTTGCAGAGTATATTTGATCTGGATGAAAAGTTGCATCGTAAATGCATGATGCAATGTTGTGGGAGGGTCCTAAGTAACTATAAGACAAATCTCACCCGAGATTACATACGCGATGCTGAGAAGAGGTTCTTGATTGATTTCCAATTCTAGACATTGATCACTTTTTTACTAACTCTACACTAATAATTTTTGTTTGTATTCTCCTTCAAAAATAAATTTAGGCAAAAGACAACCACTGAGCAATGGAACTACCTAGGAACCAAAGACTGGGAGGAGTTTGTTACCCAAAGAAAAATGGATGAATTCAAGGTATTAAGCGCAACTCCCAATTTAATTAATTTACATTCTTATGTATTCACCTATTCAAGATTAACCTTTACTGTTACTAACCAAATCAATGTGCTTACTAACAAGGCTATTAGCGATTCTCAAAGAGGAAGGCATGCACTGAATGTGCATGATCACACAATGGGTTCAAGAGGCTATGCAGGCGTTCACCAAAGACTACAGGTTGGGTCTACTGCTCAGTTTGCTGCTACTCAAGAGTCCTCTACTATTGGTCACGCACCTCTGCCTCACCATGCTATGTGGATAGCTGGGAGGAAAAATAAGAAGGGACATATAACAAAGCCCACAACTGCTGAGGCGGCTGCAAAAATGGTAAAATTCAACTCTTAGAGCAATTGATTGATATTGATTATTGTTATGTTTACTTACCAATTTCTGTTGTTGGCAATTAACGGGAGTTGCACGAGTAGAGGAAGGAAAGTTCATCCCTGAGGGCACAAGGGATGAATTGACAGTTGCTCTGGGTAACCCAGAGCATCCTGGATGTGTTAGGGGTATATGCACTGGTCTGGGCATTAAAGCGTTCTTTGGGCCATCCCAGCGCAAACCTATCCCAAAAGTGGGAATTTCACAAGTTGAGGTAACTTATTCTTTTTTTAGAATGTTATTGCGAAAGGGAATTCAATAATTGACTACGTTTCTTTTATCCATGTATAGGTAGATGAATTAATTGAGAGGAAAGTCCAAGAAGCAATGGTGAAGTGGCAGGCGTCTCAGATGACCACTCAGACGGTACCTGTGACGTGCCGCGCTTCTATTACTCCTACTACAGAGGTTGGGAGTAATCATGTAGTCCCACCACCTAGCACATCCTCTGTAAGTATTTTTATGACATAGTAGCTAGTCTTTTCAAGATGTTATGTTTATGTATATATGTATATAACATTCTTTACGTAAATTTGTAGGGGTTGAATCCATGCCGTCTAAAAAGTAAAAAATATATCATTGTAGAGGCACAAACTTACCTAGACCTTCCAGGTGAGATGTTTCATGGGACTCTAGTACCAGCTAGTGTGGTTCATGTGAGACTGATACATATACTCCCCGATTGGAAGGATCTTCAACTGCCATATGCCCACCCAGATTCTGAAATGCTTGGTGAGGCAGAAGGCAGAGTGATAATGTGGCCCAAAGAGAATGTTGTCTATACTAATATTGTATGGTAAATTTACATTACATTAATTTGTTAGTGTGTATATATGAGTCAATTGATCTGAAATTATATATATAGGTCAAAAAGATGACACCTACTACATCTCGGCCTCCACGTCCACCTCCTCAACTACCAAGTTGGCTTCCAAGGGACCTACATGCCTCGTTAGGTCCTCATTGTAGGGGTATGGATCGGCGAACATGATTGAATTTTCCCTATAAATGTTACAATTCCAGAGGATGTTGTAGGTCAATCATACGATAACAATCTATTTATATAAGTTTTTACATACGTAATAATGCATAGGTATTAATGCAGGTCAATCATACAAAAACAAGCTATTTTTATAAGATATTTTGGAGTTGTTTCATTATGATTGGCTGAACACATCTATGATAGAGGTGTGGATATGGTGAGATCTTATTTATACATCCGTATACCTTGTTTTATATACGATGATCTAGTTTCTTATATAGTAATGCATATGTATTACATGTTTTGCAGCCACTTACACACGATATGTACAGATTTCATTTTCCCATGTGGGATTTTTGGTTCCATCTTTGATTAGTCTGGTAGATAGAGACCCTTCTTCAGTTACTTCATACTACTGTGATGCTTTTGAATATTTTGGTAAAAATTAGAAGGTAGTGATAATAGCTCCATTCGATGTCGAGTAAGTTTACTTTGCTTATAATTTAGACTTAAGAAAATTACATTTTTATTGTGGATTTTGAGTTATTAATTTTTAACTTTATTACCTGTAGTGGTAGGTATTGGGAGTTACTAGTTATTGACCCCAACCCGTTCACTGCCTATTATCTAGATCCTACGGGGAATGAATTGAATACATTATATGGACACGCAATGAAAATGTCATTATTCTCGTGAGAAATATTTCATATTTTTATATCCGTTAACATTTGTTATTACATTACTATTTAATTATGCAATTTAATGTGTTACATTAACATGTAGGGTTTTACAAGAGTTCAAATAATATGGAGGAAAGGTCCCTAGGAAAAAGAATCAGCCACTAGTTTGAGAGAATGTGAAAGTAATTTTCTGACTCCAATGTATATATTATTTATGTGAACTGTGCTTATTTGTATTTTTGAATATTTTGTATGTTTCAATTTATAGTGTGCTACACAAGACAATAGCTGGGCATGTGCCTACTATGTGATGCAATTTATGGACATAATCATCAAATATGCCGTAATGGAAATCGATACTATACAGAAGGTATTATATATAGTCTCAGTAGATAATATGAGATATATCAATCTTATTATATATTATTAATTATATATATACATCATTCTCTTTGTAGGTGTGTAAAATTGACTTCAGCATAGGTGGAAAGTTATTAGATGTACATACTCCCTATACGAGGGAGGAATTAGATGTTGTAAGAGAAGAATGGGCAAAAGCCCTATAAAGAGTGGGAATTTTTAAATATAATTGGGTCAATGATGACAATGATGACGATGATGAATAAAGAATGATATTTCTAAACTTTGTTCTCATAAATTTTTTTGTGTGAATGTGAATGACTTTTTCTGAATTGTCATATGTGTGAATGTGAATGACTTTTTCTGATCAATACATGAATGTCTGAATGTGAATGTAAATGACTTTGTATGTTTCTTCATGTATATGATCAATACATGTGTCTGAATGTGAATTACTTTGCAGGTTTGTGGTCTGTTGTTGGCTGATATCAATGGTTGTTGTAAACCTACAGTTCAGAACTGAATTGCAGGTTCTGCATCCTGTGACCAGCCATACAGCATGCCTGCAAACTTAAAAGAAAAAAAAATCAGAATATAGGCGTCAGTTATTTGTATAAAACTGACACCGAAGACATACGACGTCGGTTATTAGCAAAAAAACCGACGTCTCTTCCAGGGCCAGTGTCAGTTATCTGTAAGAACGGACGCCTATAGTGGCCAGGTACCACAGCCGTATTGGGAAGCATGGTCGTGCTGGCCGAGATATGGCGTCAGTTATTGTTTAATAACCGACATGTTTAACCATGATATAGTGTCAGTTTTCTGTGCTAATCGACGCTTATAGTTCCCTTGCTGGCGCGTTTTCGGTGGCGGGAAGGGTTATGTCGTCGGTGTTTTTTACTAACCAACGTCATTGATCTTGATATAGTGTCAGTTTTCGTTAAGAACTGATGCCTATAATCCCCTTGCTGGTGCATTTTCGGTGGCGAGAAGGGTTATGGTGTCAGTTAGAAACTGACGTTGCAGGTGTCGACTTTTAGCGGCACCCACTTGGGTGTTGTTTGAAAATCGACGCTAAAAGATCTAAATAACCGACACCAAAGGCCTTTTCTGTAGTAGTGCACCCATTTTCCTAATAAAAAAAATACAAGTACAAAAACCCTAATTGTTACATAATAATGTTCAAGTGGCATACAATTAAGATTTAAAAATAGAAAAACTCACTTTTTATTTTTTTGTGAATTTTAGAAATCCCTCACCCTATCAACATGAAATTGAAGGTGGTTGATTTGCATGACTGCTTGAATCATAAATAAAGATTCAACATGACTTGTGGTTTACCAAATATGCCATGTCTCAAAGGAACAAATCTCGAGATGTCGAGCGACTTAGCAAATCTAGTCAATCCCAATATTGTGGCATACATGGACTCAATTGAGTTCATGAAGCACTCTGTCCCTTGGTTCCAAGAAAGATCTCTATGTAAATGACATTGAATATTGATATACTTTAGATCGAATGTTTAATAGCTCTACCAATTCTGATTGGAGAACACTTTTAGGAGAAACTTTCATTTTCTAAAGTATTTCTCCCTATAATTATACGTCGTTAAAAGCATGACCCCTGAGTTTAGGACAATCTAAGGTGCTAAAGGGTAATTTATTTTGTCACCCGCAAGCCTGGTTTTAGAGGCTCATGCATTTATTCCAAGTTCCCAACCATTTAGGAAATATGCATTTTCTTATTTCCTTAGCTCGTTTCTCTATCTTTCTCCTTCAAGATGCTTTCACGGGATTGATTGTAGGACCTGCGTATAGACAAGCCCATGGGCCTCTTTCCTTCCCTTTTGTATGTATGACTTGTTAACAAAGCCATTTGGGCCCACATGACACCCCTCCAACTAACCGTGGATTGACTCACCAACGTGATAGTAATGACCTTTCCTACCTACTTCTTTTCCTTTTCAAATCCGCCCCATACCAACATGATTTGGAGGTACCGGGTGGCTTAACTAAACTACAATTACTTGTGTTGTTCCCAACTACCCCGTCCAATGCTCAAATAATAACTTTTAAAAGATGTCATTTGGAATACTTTCTTAAAGATAACCCTTCAGCCGATAAACCAAACTTAAGTTCCCCAAGTGTATTAACGATTCAGCGCTCTCTCGTTCTTTTGAGCGGATTTTAACCGTTGTTTGACCCTATGTTTGATAAAGCGGTAAACAATAGAAAGTAACACATGTTCAATTCTTATCTGTCATTCTCAACATGAACCACAAAATTCCAATATATTCTGCATTTTGACAAGCCCATGGGCCTCTTTCCTTCTCTCTTCTATATATCACTTGTTAGCAAAGCCATTGTACACACATGACACCCGTCCAACTAACCGTGGATTGACTCGCACCATCGTGATTGTGATCTTTCCTACCTTCTTTCTCTTTTTCAAATCTGCCCCATACCAACTTGATTGGGAGGTACCGGGTGGCTTAGCAAAACCACAACAATTATGCTGTTGTGTGATTACTAACTGCCCAGTTGAATGTTCAAAGAAGAGTCTTTAAAAGATGTTATCTGTTTTCCTTTTCAATATTCTTGCGAGTAAAAGAACAGCCTTTAAGACTTTTGCACTGCGTGAAAGCCCCATTTCCCCACTCAGACTGTAAAAAGCCACTACTGATTGGATCTGACAACGCAGCTGCTTAAAACTTAAAGGCAAAACGCGTTCCACATGCAGTTTATTTCTATATTCAGACCATAAATTAGAAGTTCCAGTTTTGTTGATTATTACATCAGATAATTATTTTGTTAATCTGCATTAACTCTCTTAAAGCCGTTGTCACGGATATATCTGGCCCGTTTTTCTCAGTTACGATGCCTCATGCTTTCGAAACGACAGTCCCGTGCATATTTTAGTGGGACTTTCATTTAGTTTAAGACGACTCCTCCCTTGGACTTGGATGATTGGATCCGTTTCATGCATAAAACTCCAGATTTTCTAAGCTGAATTTGAGCTGATAGACATTGACGTGGAGACGAAGATAGACCCTCGTGTCATTGTCCGCACACATCAGTGTCTAGACTTTAGCACAAAACTGATTTCGGTGTAGGATGGTTGGAGAAAGAGCATCCGCCATCAAAAGTTTCATAATCAGAGGTGCACTTACAGTTGGTTAAATTTGGAGTCTTCTAAGCCGATTATAAATTGACCCAAAGATGGACACCCACAATTATATTACGGCTTCAGGCTACAATTGACCCAAAATTTATTACTTCTGTTTGGATAAAATTTAAAATCTCATTCGATTCAGGATTTGTATTGGATTAACAATCCACCCGTCAACTTGATTCTCGTTCCTAACCAAATCTGCATGAAATTGTTTACTTATATATTTATATTTCCTATAGAGCACATTCATACAATTTACTCAACTAATTCTTTTTATGTTCAAGTGGTAAAGTTCTTTAAAATGTATACGGATTACCTTAATGGATTTTGTCTTATTTTTAGGTTTGCTTACAGAATATATTGTTTCTTAGATTTCTTTTGTTTCTCCTTTAATAAACAACTACATGTTTATTTTGAACTTTTGGACTCCGGGTTTTCTCAAATTGAGACGATGAATCAGAAAAAATGTTCTAGAACCTAGTTGGAGTCTATGCTATTGAACAAAGTTCCATTTTTTCTCTCCTATAGATAAGAGATTTACCCAGAAAATGCATATCGGAGCTGGTCTCAAATGTTACTAGTTAACTCCGAACCAATTGTCAACTCTATGTACAGTCATCTCATCGTCAAGGATATGACGTTTCAGATGTCCAGTTGGTTCAGGCGATATGATTATTAAGACAATCAGTTGCAACATATACGAAAACTTAAATAAAAACAGCTGCAGATGATTTCTTTAGCCTTGCCGTTGACCTCACACGCGAGTTGCCGTTATTGACCCATCCTTAATAAAATTAATGTCAAGAACCATGTTGATTAGCAGCACGGCCGACGTCAGGATCTGACTTGGATCAATATTTTTTTTTAATACATTATGCATGTCGCTCCCTTGTCTTTCTTTTTTACCCCCTTTTCAAGCGGCGACATGCACGCTACTCCGTTTGACGTAACCGCAAGCTTTTTGTTTCAGTTTTCTGCCATGTAATCTTCGTGGTTGATCACTACGCAAGCATTTAACATAACGCACTCCAGCTGGAGCTGCCTTTGTAGAAGAGAATAGACTTGGTGTAAGATGATTTGTCCAATTTTGTTTTTACTGCTTAATGTATATAATGTCCAAGTCCCAAGCCACCTTCTCCGCATATCCCCCCACACGGCACTCTGCTTTTGTCCGTAAATAGAAGAAAATGTTGGGATAATGTATCTTTATCTTATTGTACATGATAATTAATGTCATCTTACTACATAAAAAATTAAATGCATAAAGTCCAACATATTTGTTTGCCCACTCGAGATACTCTACTCATCCTGCTCTCGGGTACAGGCAAACATAACATCAGTAATCTTCCTTGCCGTCCTTAGTTCAACCCTTCATATGCCAGAGGCGAACATTGGACATACACTCCAGTAGCCACATGGTTCAGAGGATTTGGTTGTCCACTTTGCTAATCTATCAACAAGTAGATTTGCCGATCTAAGAACAAAGTAAGAAAATATCCTATTTTGCATGCAGGCAACGTAGAAACGCATTAACTAAGAGTTTGAATTTTGCCGGTATGGGTTGGTTGTTTTGTAGGATGCTACATGCCACACTACTGTCGAATTCTATGAATATTGTCTCTTGCATGTGTAAGATGGACTGAGTTGCCCTCGGGTTAGCTGCGAGTTCCATCTCAAGTACGTTCAGAGAGTTGCTTTCCTTCACGCCTCCCCAAATCCAAGCACCATCCTGATCTTGTAATGCAAAGGGTCGCTGCCTTGAACTACTTCCGCACAAATGCATCCACCTTGACTTTCAATTTACCTAAGGGGGTAGAGACCATCTGACCACTGTATGTTGTCGTTGTTGTGAAGCTTCAATGTCGTATTGAAATGCCATTATGGTTAGTTGAACTTGTCTCTCAACCTAACGGACTGCCTAATCGAGAATTTTCTTGGAATTGTTAAAATTAGCTTATTCCTCCACTTCCACTGGAGTTCAATGGTTGGTGCAAACCATATGGGCCATTTGTCATTGTCCCTTCCACCCTTCATATTTTTGGTGAACCATGTTCTGAGGTCTATGTGATTAATGATGTTTTCTTTGAATCTGTTGTTTATGACTATCCACTGCTCCTTAGCAATTAGACACTCCTTCAGGAAATGGGATGTCATTTCTTCACTGTCATTACATCTTCGACATGTAGTGTTGTTTGTGAACCCTCTCATATTTCGATTTACGTGTCATCAATCCTTCATGTAAAACTTTCCATATTAGGAACTTGACTCTATGGTCTATTGAAGATTAACTTGGTGGTAAACTGACCTCGATTATCCCTCAAACTTATGAATTCATCCTTTCCTGCATCCAGATTTGGACGATTAACATATCTAGGATGTTCTTCACAATTTCCTCCTCGATCCAGTATCTCAGAAAGCCCTCATCCTAGTGTGTGTCAGTCATCATGGAGCTCTTTTTAGATCTTATAACTCAGTGAGAATTGAACAATTTGGTTTCAACCTGGGAATAGTGAAAATTTAACCCACTTGTCCCTTCAAACAAAGGTGAAATCTCCATTGAGTATTACTCTTCCAACTAATTGATTCCAATTCTTAGTGTGTGTGACAATGAATTTCCATAATCTAGATCAAGTATGCAAACCTTTATCCTTTAAATGTTCATACTTGTCCACAATCACCTGTCGCCAGTGGATCTTCCTGTGACTGCAGACATTCCAAACATTCTTCGACAGAAGAGCTTCATTCTTAATCCTTATTTGATGCCCAAACCCCCCTTCATGGCTACGGGCTATGACCTTCTTTTGGGCAATGGTGATGACTTTTGTGCAAATTGATGAGCCTCCCCATATGAAGTTCATAACAATGGTGTAAATTCTATCACATACTGAGCTCGTGGAACTGCATTTTGCATGAAATATGTTGGAATTAAATTAAGTACATAATTTTCTTACGTTTGCCCAAGAAGAGACCATGCCTCAATCATATTGATGGTATTGAGATACAAGGATTTGTTGTCTCTCCCATGTAGGATGGGGATGCCTAGATGTTTGCCAAGGTTATGCATACGAGATATGCTCATCCTTTTTCTTGTTCACCTTCGTAGGACTACCACCATATTTTTGACTAAAAAGACTAAAGATTTCTCTTTGGATAGGATTTGGTCTGATGCCTCCCCAAAGATGTTTAGACATTTCATCATAATAGAAACCTAGGTTATTGAAGCCTCTCTGAACAAGAGGATATCATATATGGAGTATAAATGAGTAAGATTTGGGTCGTTCATGGTATTCTTTAGAGGTATCCAGTTCCCACGCATTTCCTCTGCCGCTATAGCTTGGCTCAACATGTCCAAACCAAGAAAACATATGTAAGGTGATAGAGGATCACCTTGCCTTACTCTTCTCAAGAGTTTGAAAGGTTTCAAAGTGCCCTCTTGACAAGCTATCAAAATTTGCATGTTGTAATGGTGTTCATTATGAAAGTGATGATGGATTCAAGTAAAGAAGTTCGTCGCAAGGTATTAAGGATGAAATCCCAACTTAACTGATTATAAGCTTTTTCTAGGTCAAGCTTAATAACTATACACTTCTGTCTAGATGTTCTAGTCCTCCTAGTATGGATAATTTCTTGGGCAAGGTTAATGTTGTATGTAATCCTCCTATCAAGAATAAAGCTCGATTGAAATGGGGACATCCACTCATTCAAGTAATATTTGATGCACTCAACAATGATTTTGGAAAGTAGTTAAATGTTGATATTATTGAGTGCAGTGGGCCTCAACTGCAAGCAAGATTGTAGTGTATTATTCTTCAAAAATAGTACTAAGGTTGAGCTCTACATTCAATTTGGTATTTGGCCTCTTGTAAAACACTTGGAAAGTCAGGCATAGTGAGGTTTTTAAATTGTTCCATTGATTTTGTTTTAATCTAGTGTCTACACCATCAGGCCCATGCTCTTTGGTTGAAGTCATTTTTTAGATGTTGAAGTGGATTTCCTTTTCATCAGGGATTGTCACACACTCAATTAGTGAGTCATCTGGTAGTTGTGGGAAAATACCAGGACATATTACTTCTGCTTTGCTGACCCTATCAATAGCCTCCTCCTTTATAAACAAAGCTTTAAAGTGATTGTGAACTAGTTTTCTGAACCCGATCTCATCCTCAATCCATTACCCTTCTTCATTCTTTAGCTTTGTGTTATTCTTCCTTTTTTTGGCCTTTAGCCTGAAAGTAATTGGTATTCACATCTCTCAGTCTCATCCAATTGGACCTAGCTTTTTGCTTCCACTCACCAGCCTAGGTTCAACACTTCCAAATATTGGTGTTGAAGCCTGCAAATCTCAGACTCAATAGTATGTGAGAATCTATGACTAAGGATCTCATGTTTCCTCCAAATCTCTTGGATGAGCTTATCCTTATGTCTCCTTTTTAGTTTTCTTTCATCTTTGTCCTAGGGGAAACTATCTTCATGAGTTTACAGTAGGCAATGGTGAGATTGCTATTTTTGCCTGAGGCTTCATCAACGGATCCTCAAGAGGTTTCTTTAAAAGCACAAATAGGATTATGCAAGGGGATCCTTTATCTCCCTTGCTATTTACAATAGCTATGGAAGGTCTTAGCAAGAGATTAGAGGAAGAGATTAAGAAGAAAAAGATCAGAACATATACCATCAGATACATTCCTGTGATGTCTATTGGTTATGTATACCAGAGAGCCTATCATGTGATGATTGTAATGTCATATCATGTAAAAATGATTTGATTATTAATAAAAGGCAAGCTGCCAATTTATTCTATTTAACTCAGTTATGACATAATGATGTGACATTATAAATGTCTAGAGAATCATATTACTTGATGACGTATGTAATCAAGTTACTAACCTTGTGGAGGAGATCATATGGATATTAAGAGTACATATACATATTCTCGTTACGTCCATGATCAATTGTTATTGTGGAAGGTTGATAGACAACAATGACACATAAGATCAGAGTGTGAGTTGGTTGATGACTACATCTCATTAGTCATGATATGGGATACCAAACCAAGCACATAGATACATGTTAGAGAATAGTGTATTAGACAAACCCATTGTGAGACTGACACATGGAAGACATCTTCAGGGAAGTCATAGTCATGTCTATTAGTGATGGTGGTGGTTGTGGTTCTTAGACCTAAAATCATTGCACTCGTCAAATGTCATTAGGTATGGGATTTGTCCCTCCTATAGGAGTGTGATGTCCTGGCCTATTGATTAGCGAGACTGAGAAAAGCATAGTCATGCACATGTGAGTCAATATGTGATATTGATTTTACATATATCTCAAACAGTCTGCTCTTGGTTCAAGAAACAAGATTGAATAATAATGAGGATGACTGCTCCATGCCTCTAGTTCAATTTGGACATCAGTGACAAAGGAACTATACAAACACTACAACGCCATACACAAATTGTAGGTTGAAGTTGTTCTCCAACTTTCCATTTACTTGGGTAGCATTGATGTGTGACTAGGAATCTCTCATTGCTTTTGATGCCTTAAGTATTATGGACATTCACTGCCAACATAATATGGGACCTATAGGGTCACACACATAGGTGTCTACATAGAAGAGGAACTCAGATCTCAAATGGCAATTGAATTAAGTACTAAAGTGTTTTGGTATTTGATTCATACAACAAATAGGCTTATATCACTTCTAAACGCCCATCTCAAGTGTTGAGATAGCCGTCTGGAGTGCCAAGTGGCCATCTCAAGTGTTGAGATAGATGTCTAGATGCCAGGCCTATTTTGTGTTGAATTTGGCTAAGGAACGAACCCACCCAACCAAACTGGCTCGACTTGGGTCACCAGGTGACCATCTGGGTGAACGGAGACAACTGTCTCACATGAGAGAGATGGTCCAATTTGATCTGGGAAGGTTCTAGATGTTTCCCTATTCGTTTCGCTTGAGCAATACTTGTTGTACAAGGAAATCAATGTCTTACATTGATAGAAATCAATTAGCCAAATTTTTGTACAACTGGAAAACTGTGAAATGACTATCTTGTAGTGCGAGACGACTATTTTGTTTGCCAAATGGTCATTTCATCTATCACAGGTTGCAAAATTTCCATAATTGTTGCCAAGTCTTCCGATCCCTTCCATTCCCGCACATTAATCATGTACCAGATAATCAGTTGCTCTGACAAATGTTATCCTCTCTGGTTGTGGTAACCACGAGAGCCCAGAAAAGTCCTACCTGACTAGGGAGGGATAGCCAAATGGAGAGAAACAAATCAGTTCATTGTCATGGGAGAGCTGGCTGGTGACTAGTATGCCAGTGGGAGGGACAATTCCTTCCTGTCCAGTCCAGTAGGATGACATGACTTTTAAGCAGTCTGTGTGGACTCCTCTAGAGGCAGGAGACCGTTGTCTGCCTCTAAGGAGGACATCGTCAAGTAATAGTCTATAATGAGAGGAGATGCTACATAAAATGACGTACGATTCTGGTGTTCTACGAGGAGTAGTCAGACGAGTCCCAGTGCAATTGGGATTTAGAATTTCACATCTAGAACGAGGAGGATTGTTGCTGGACTTGCTCCAGTACTAGGTATATCTTCATAAACCATCCTTCCTATCTTATAGTAATTGACGTGATCCGTTGGATAAGGGGAATATGGTAGATAAATTTTTTACTTCTGTTGCCTATCTCGTAGCTATATTTCCCTATAGTGGTATCAGATCCATCGTCAATTTACTATATTATGGGATAATCAATATGATCAGATTTTTGTTTTGTCATTCTATTATTGCATGCGATGCGAATAGTATCTTGTCAAATTCAAACACTACAATTATCCCAAAATAATATATATATATATATATATATATATATATATACATTTTACATGCGTCACCCAAAATTGATTTTGATGATAAATGTGTAGCATGGTTATGGCCAATAATCCCTATATTATGTGCATGGTTATATGGTTGGTTGATCCTCTTATCTCAGTTTGTGTACCGAGCCTCTATCTTATCTTCCCCATGTAAAGTTAATTCTTTCCTACCCTTTCTCTCCATGAATGTAACTCGAGGTTTCAATATAATTATGTAAAAGTAGGATAGTTTACTGTAAAGAAGTGAAACCACTTCTCTACTAGAAAGAAAAGATCACATCCCTTGAACCAAACACCACATAAAAGTTTTCGCCAAAGGGATGGAGACCAATTCAATCAAAATGTATGTATCATTACACAATGAGTAGCAGTGGAAAATATCATTATCTAATAATTTACAAAGCTTGATAACATAATACATCACTTCACCACACATGGGTACCTAAAAGGAAAACTAAACATATAAGCCAAAGAACAAGATGAGGGTCATCTAACCACCTCTTCAAGTCTCCAAAAAGCTCAGATACAAGATTGATGTCAAAGTTCACCTCTCCTTGGTCAAACTTGGGTTTGGAAGCGCACCCCACAATAGAAGAGAAGAAAAGAAATACATCAGCAAAAAGATGGTATGTGTATTCTAAAGGAAACTTTCAGCAATTTAAGAAAATTGCACATAAAATGTAAAATGCTTCCCATATAAGAGATAATGACTACCTATACAAGCATAAAAGAAATAGAAACATCATAACATGTTAAAAGAGGATACTTAACATATACAAAACAATAAAAATTGTGCGTCAAAAGGACATAAATATTTAGTAGGGCACACACCCCACAAACATTATCAAACCTGCATGCATGTGAGATAAACATAGACCTATAACAATATAAACAAAAAGGTGGCCAAGCACAAACTTGAACTTGATAGAGAAAGGAACACTGCCAATCTCCCAAATATATAAAATTGAGTATGGATTACTTCCACACATGGGTATAGAGAAGTGGTTTTCTGCCACCCTCCTTAATAAACAATAGGAGATTACTACCCCAAAACTAAAGTCATTTACACTACTCTGGTGCTACTGAATCACATAGCATGTAAAATGTAGAGGAAAGTAAATTGTTTAGTCAGAATTCTTCAATGTTGCCATCACATAATGGACAACACAAACATATAAACATCCACTTCAAAGTGGGCACATATCGTTATAAGATACCAACATACACCAAGACACAAGATAAGATATCAAGAGAATATCCAATTCCATAATAAGAAAGATAGTTCACACGAACCATGATATCAAAATATAAGACATATTGTATAGGCCAAATTTAAGAGATTGAAAAGATAGGTGAATTGCTCAAGATTGAGTAATAGGGGATACAACATACCTCAACTTCAGAGTCAAAAGATCCATAGTGCAACTAGGTCCAAGCCTAGGCCTCCAAAGAACTTATTAAGCATATATGTGGAATTAGGGTTAGGTTTCCATTACTTATTCAAACCCTAAAAATTGCCTTTTTATTATTGGTGAATTAGGTTATCAAAACCATTCCATATTTTAATATATATTTTCCTATGTTCAAAACATATTTTATTATATTTTTCTGACTTATAAATGATTAGTTATGAATTGTACACGTTATTATCTTATTAAACGAGATCCATTAAAATCACCTCTTTAAAACATCAAATTTAGGAGACTAAACTAATACCATTAGAAATCTTGCATTTTTCTGAATCCAATGAATATTTATTTGTAATTTTTGGCCCAACAGATAATTAGTTATGTAATTTAGAAATCTGACCAATCAGATAAAGCCACATCAGTAAATAATCAAGAAAAAGCAAAAGAGGGAGAGGAGCTGGGCCGGCCAAGCTGACCTAGCCCAAATAGAAGCACCCATGTTGCTCGGTCAAAGTCCCACTTGACTCGTAACCAACAAAAGAAAAATAGAGGCGAAAAGACAAAATTACCCTTGATCGAGGAACAAAAATAAAAGAAGGTGAGAGGGTAGATAAGTAATACATCGTTGGCCCATCTTCTTCCCAAGATAGCTGCACAATGGCAACATCTTCTCGAGGGTGAGAATTGGGCAAAACTGGCGGACATGATGAACTTCAAACCTGAGAGCGAAAATGCGAATAGTAAAGAGCGAGGAAGGTTACCCAAACATCAATTTCATCGCAGAGGTTTAGGTAGCTCGATGGTTGAGTGCATTCCGGGTGAGAGGAGGTCGAGCACACGACGACAACACATATAATTCCAGGGGAAATTGAGATGAGGGACCGGTCGAAGGAGTTAAACTGAAGAGTTACCAGCACTCAAAGCAAGTAAACGAGGGCAAGGACACTATTGCCACATCGTGGGAAGATAGGATGGAGAAAGGGTTTTGGGGGTTTCTTTTATAGGGAACAAGAGGGGTGATGTTAGGGGTCTGGTAGTGTAGAATCCTCTCCTGATCGCAATGGGACAAGGAGCATGGAACGAGGTGGAGAATCGAGGGAGAAAGGGGAAAAACTCAGAGGCAAGTCACCGAAAAACACCGTAGTCGTCTCCTACTCGAGGTCGGAGATGAGCTCCCTACCGCTGAATGGAAATCCAACGGCCCACAAGGCTCCCAAAGAAAGAAAGCCAACATGACATGCTACCTTAGGAAAATCACAAAAATTCAAGGCGTGACATAAATATCATTAAAAACCTTAATCGAACATGATTTCGAATAAAGTGACATGCATATTAATTGAACTTTTCTCTTTCTTCTTTTGGAGGTTCAAACGAACCCTAAATTAGGTAAAATTTTGCATAGAATCTAATTAAAGAATGTAGATTCTGAATATACAATTAGATTTTCCTACAGAGAACTTTTAATGTGTCAAATAAATCAAATCATATTTTCTCTTTCTTCCTTCATTAATGGCATTAGTATTATCCAAATTTTATGAAACTTGACCCACGAGTTATATTTAATGTGTTGGATACGAATTTTCCATCAATTTTACATGTTGGAGTTGTTTGAGCATTTACTTAATATTTTTAAGGTTCTACACACTTTCTCTCTCCTGATATAACCTTTAAAGCAAACCTTCTCCAAATTGGATGAAAATTCACCCAAAGGCTATATTTATTATGTAGATTACATATATAAGATTATTATCCTCTATTGGAGTACTTTATTATTTTATTTGGGGAAAACACTCATCTTATTTTCCAAATTGAATTAATTGAATTATTATTATGTGAGTAATGTGAAACTTGACTCCCAAGGTAATTGAGACCCAAGGAACACAATTTTTAACTTAGAATTCACTTATAGGATTTATTTTTATGAGATGTGACATATGGCCCATTAGTGGCCCAATATCTTAATTACTCATTCAATTAGGTTTATCAGGGTGATATTACATGCATTAGCTCACTTTGGTCATTCTAAACCTTTTATAAGTCTAACCTCAAACCATGTTTGGTCCAACCCAAAAGATCAAAGTTCTAGGGTAGGGTTTGAGATTCGGTATGTTACATTTACTTTCTATTATGAAGAAGATGAAGGACGGTCTGACGATGACGAGCCAACCAGATAGAGGACCATGGAGAACCAGAAGGAAGAGCCTAATTGACTACCTAGTGGACCCAATCGATCAATTGGAGGAGCCAGCAGACTGTGGACCGATGGAACCAGACGACCTAACAACCAACCAAGTGGCGAGCCCATTAGTTTAAGGGTTGAATCGATCAACTCAGATTGACAAGCATGAATCTTCATCAAAAATATGTTTTTGCATGTGATGTAGACCTAGATGGCGTAATACCTTGTCGCTCTAAGGGATTGCACTAGGTTGGCCATAACCATCACTTTCATTTATTGTATGTTTTCATTCTGGGATATAGCATGTATATGATACATACTATATATGTAGTGATTGGATAAAGTATATGTATATACTTATAAATACAAACTCCCTCAAATGAAAATATTAAGTCTTAGATGCTTTGTAAAAATGAAACACATGAAAAGCTTGATCTACCAAGAGTAAGTGATGTCAAATCATGGTACACTGATATCTCATGGAAGTGTGATGGTGATGATGTAGGTGCCGTAAAAGTGGGGTACATTGTCATCATATCAGTTTTTGGGTCAAACTTACTGGTGATTCTTAGAGTGTCTAAGCCCAGAAGTATGCAAATGATTATAGCAAAGAGTTGCACATATCATCTATCCAAGAGTTCCATATGATGCAATTGGCATGATGGCCTACCTAAATAGTCAAGTTGTGGGCGATCAACCAAAGCTAACCCATGATTTGATGAAATATTGATCTTGGCCTATGAGAATATTATATGCTGCAATACTCTGGATTGATATTGAGGGCTATCAATCCGAATAAAATAGTGAGAGCAATAATAATTAAAGACCTAATTAATATCATCAATTTTTCAAATCAAATCAAATCAAAAAGGATTTTTGGCAAATGCAATAGAATCAAATGGCAAACAAATCATCACATTTTGACAAATTAAATGAGACTTATTTCCATAACTGGTGTAGAACCTTGAGAAGTGTTTCGTGTGATCCTGAAACAACAGAGCCAATATCCACTCCAAATTCACCTAAGACTGACATGGATGCTTATTTGAAGAATGCCAATGATTTTGTGAACATCAAGAACCTTAATGTTGGGCTATATGAACTAGAAGTTTCATAAACAACATGAAAGGTATAATGTCTCTAAGGCGCTATTTGTGTGCAAACTGACAGAGGGAGATCCACTAGAGCCCCATGTGCTTAATATGATTAGGCATATAGAGAATATTGAGAAACTAGGATTTCCTTTAGGTCAAGATTTGGCCACAGATATGATTTTGCAATCATTTCTTAAATCATATAGCTGGTTCATTGAGTGTTATCACTTGAGCAACATGGCTGGACCACTGTCAAAGTTGCTTGACATCTTGATAAATGTCAAAGCACAAATGAAGATGGAAAAGTTTGTGATGGTGATCAATAGAGTTGAATCCAAGGACAAAGGAAAAGCCAAAAAGAATTATGTTGCTAAGATAAAGTCCAAATCTTCGACACTCAAAGTTAGGAGAAGGATAATGGAACCCAGAAAGATGAACCAAGGGATAGAGATCTCTACTTCTGGGGTATATGCTATTGAGATTAACTTCACTACTTCTTCATCATGGATACTTGATACCGGATGTGGATCACACATTTTCTCAAATGTGAATGATTTGAAAAGAAGTAGACCTTTAGAGAAAGGTGAGGTTGAACTGCATGTTGCTAATGGCGCAAGAGTTGCGGCTAGCGCAGTTGGAACCTATGAGTTAACTCTACCAAGTGGTCTTGTAATAGAGTTAGAGAACTGCTATTATGTACCTTCCATTAATAGGAACATCATATTTGTATCTTTTTGGGACAAGAAAGGATTATAATTTCTTATAAAGAATGGAAGATTTTCTATCAATAAAGATGGAATCTTTTATGGCAGTGCCCCAATGTCTTATGGTCTATGCTTGATAGATCTAGAGATAGTTATATATAACGTGATTACCAAAAGGAAAAAACTCAATGACTCAAACAAAACATACCTTTGGCATTGTCATGTAGGGAACATAAATGAGAATCGCATATCTAGAATCCATAAAGATGGTTATCTAGACTCTCTTAATTTCAAATCATTAGAGACATGTGAATCTTATTTGTTGAGAAAGATGTCTAAGATCCCTTTCTCTTGTATCAATGAGAGGGATAGTGATCTATTAGGACTCATACATACTGATGTGTGTGAACCTTTTAGAGAAACTGCTAGAAGTGGCTATCATTACTTCATTTCCTTCACTGAATACTTCAGTAGGTATGTCTATGTGTACTTGATCAAACATAAGTCAGAAGCTCTTGAAAAGTTCAAGGAGTTTATGAATGAAGTACAATACCAACTTGGTAAAAGTATTAGGGAATTTCATTCTGATCTAGGTGGAGAATACTTAAACAAAGAGTTTGACGACCTTCTTAGAGCCCATGGGATTGTATCCCAGTGGACTCCACCTGGAACACCTCAGCATAATGTTGTGTCAGAAAGAAGGAATCACACATCACTAGATATGGTGTGATCAATGATGAGTTTAGTTGAGCTAACTTTCTGGGGGTATGCCCTACAAACCATTGTGTTTACACTAAATCGAGTAACATCTAAGTCAGTTCAAACATAAGTCAGAAGCTCTTGAAAAGTTCAAGGAGTTTATGAATGAAGTACAGTACCAACTTGGTAAAAGTATTAGGGAATTTCATTCTGATCGAGGTGGAGAATACTTAAACAAAGAGTTTGAGGACCTTATTAGAGTCCATGGGATTGTATCCCAATGGACTCCACCTGGAACACCTCATCATAATGTTGTGTCAGAAAGAAGGAATCACACATCACTGGATATGGTGTGATCAATAATGAGTTTACTTGAGCTAACTTTCTGGGCGGTATGCCCTACAAACCATTGTGTTTACACTAAATTGAGTAACATCTAAGTCAGTTCAAAAGACACCATATGAGATATGGACTAGGAAATGTCCCAATATGTCTTTTATGAGGATTTGGGTATGTGAAGCTTATGTAAGCAAAATGCTTCCTGAGAAGCTTGGTCCTAAATCCGATAAATGTTATTTTGTTGGATATCCTAAGGAAACTAAAGGATATTACTTTTATTCCATATTTGACAGCAAAGTGTTTGTTTCCAGTGATATTGTATTCCTGGAAAGGGAAATTATTTCCAAAGAAATCAGTGGGAGAAAAGTGGAACTCGAAAGGGTTTGAGACCAACAAGAAAACATTGAACTATTATATGTATAAGAGGAACAAAGAGGTTCACGAAGTGTTGTGGAATCTCAAGTTCCTCGAGTGATACATGAACCTCATAGATCTAATAGGACACACCATGAAATTGAGAAATTGGATATCTTATAACTCAGGAAGGTAGTGAATTGGTCATAAATGATGATCCAATTACCTATAAAGATGCTATAGAGGGACCAAAGTCTGAGAAATGGCTTGAGGCCATGAGATCCGAGATTGAATCCATGTATACCAAAAAAGTATGGACTGTGGTGGATCCACCTGAAGGGGTAAAACCCATAAGGTGCAAGTGGGTATTCAAGAAGAAAACTGACATCAATGGAAAGTTCAAACCTATAAGGGTAGATTGGTTGCAAAGGATTTCAAATAAGTTCAAGGTGTTGACTATGACGAAACCTTTTCTGCTGTGGCCATGGTTAAGTCCATCATGATCATGCTTGCTATTGCAGCTTATCATGACTATGAGATTTGGCAAATGGATGTTAGAAATGCATTCCTTAATGCAAATATTGTGGAGGATGTGTACATGACACAACATGAGGGGTTTATAGATCCAAAGTTTGCCAATAGAGTCTATAAGCTACAATGGTCAATCTATGGATTGAAGAAAGCATCCTGGAGCTAGAATCTTCATTTTGATGTGACAATAAAAGGGCTTATCTTTTCTCAAAATGAAGATGAACCTTGTGTGTACAAGATGGTTAGTGGGAGCATAGTGACATTCCTCATATTGTATGTAGATGATATATTGTTGATGGGGAATGACATCCCTACTTTACAAAAGGTAAAGACATGGATTGGAAATACATTCTTGATGAAAGAATTGGGAGAATCATCCTACATCTTGGGGATAAAGATCTATAGATATAGATCCAGAAGGCTTCTTGGACTAAGTCAGAACATATACATTCACAAAGTATTGAAGCAGTTCGGCATGGAGAACTAATGCAAGGGTTTTGAGTCTCTTTTATAGGCTAGTTTTATAATCGTTTTGTGCATGTATTGGTCATATTTGTGGTTAATATCGCATGATTCATTTCCTTTAGCCTACAATCTCATTATGCATCAAATTTGTCTTATTTCATCTTATTTTGTATAAAAGATCATATTTCTCGTATTTGATTGGTGTTCTTCTCTTTATTTCAGGGAATTTGTATATATGAGTTCGTTGATACCATCGACGCCCATCGATGCCATCGAAATGGCCACAACAACAAGCCAGAGAAAGAGCAGAAGCAGTTGATACCATCGATGGGACGGTCGATGGTATCGAGATAGCATCAGCGTGCCAAAGTTCAACAAGTCGATACCATCGACGTGTTTGGTCGATGGTATCGAGCTGCCATCAGAGAGAACGCCAGAAATCCAGGAGAACCGATACCCTATGGGGGTCGATACCATCGACCCACCATCGATGGTATCGACACCGTCAGATCAGGAAACAACCTAAATCGATCTAAATCGAACGATCGTGATATTGTTTCGGCCGTAAGTGATCCCTATACCTAGGAAAGATGGCCCAAGCTGTACTATCACGTCATTAGCCGCTGCACAAGTCTCGGAAGAGGAAAGGACGAAGAATGGAGACCAGAGCTATGCCTTAGACATTTCCAGAGCTGCAGATGGAGTTTTCTACCGCCAGAATGCTGCAGAACGCCAATCCTGCACTGAGAATCGTCTAGTTCTCCTTCGTTCAGGGGTTATACCATCTCTGTCCACGTTTCCCCTATGTTTTCTTCTCCTTTCTTCGTGTTTCTCATTGAGATGAACATGCGGGGCTAATCCCCTTTGTCTTTAGGACTGGGAGTAGCCCAAATAATCATTGTATGATACTTTTTACATAGTTAACCATAATTTGTCTCTCAAATCCGTGGTATGATATTGTTTTCTCAATTGTATCATTGTGCTTGATCACCATAATGGTAATTTAATACCTTTAATTTCTTTTGACAAAGAATTAATAGTTGAAAAGATGCAATAATCACATTAACTTATAAATTATTTGGAAAAGGCGATGTATGGTTAATGGTGGAAATGTCACACCCCAATCTCACACTAACCACAGACCACGAGATTAAGGCGCGACAAAGGAATTTACGCACAAGCCAAACCACTCGTCACTTTTTCAAACATCTTAAAGACATTAAAAAGATAACCTGATTTAGGCTGTAAACCAAAACCAAACAAACTGCAGAAGCATTTCTATTAAACTGACAGGAAATATATACAAAGTCTACAGTAAATTACATTGTTCAACATAAATTAAACATAACAGTTAATTTACATCTTTATACACATTTCACAAACATACTCTCTCTCACCCAAACCATGTACCAAGGACCGAGGGGAAAGGACTAAGAGACCTCTAACTAGACTAACTACAAACCTTCTATAGACTAGGCGTTAGGATGAAACGATCCTTCCGATTCCTGTTGCTGATGTTGACCTGAAAATGTTTTGAGTAGAGGTATGAGCCTACTCGCTCAGTGAATAGCATTTCGCATAGCTATCACTAAACAACTCATCAGATTTATAAAATTGAAATAAAACATTAGTGTAGTACAAGCAGGGAAGTTCTAATGGCATAGCAGATTTACAGATAATAACCACATTCTTATGCAACAACAGATATTTTAAATAAATAAACAGATGTACAGAATTGGCACAAAAGTTCGAATATATTAATTTACTGTGATCCTATATGTTTACATATTTATATTATTATGCCCTAATCATATGTAGTGTACTCTGCATATAAAGATCCGTAGCAAACTACGATCTCACCGTACAAGACTTAGCGACACACCCGGGAAATGCTAAGTCTGACGCCAGCCCTGCTCTGCCACAGGACCACAGGCTCTCCGGCCTACAGACTCTCCGGCCTCAATGCACTACTCCGAGTGCTCTAGACTCCTCCTCTAACCTGAGCACACAGGCAGAGAGTCTCACGGGGTTACCACCGTGACTCCGCACGGATTAATGTTGAATAACCCCCATTTTTCTCCAGTGCCACCGTGACTCTGCACGCGTTGTTGTTGGACACTGCCTCTCTGTTCTCGTGTCTCCATGACTCTGCACGGATAATGTTGCAACACGAGTTTCACCCCTAAGAAGCAGATCTGTCAAAGGGGTTCTACGGTGTTAGGGCACCTAAGTCTATTAACTGATTAACATATAACCATTTAAACAGGAATATCACATTTCATGCATATTGCACATTCTGAACATCACTTGAAAACACATATATATCATTTATCATCCTTAAACATGATTCAGTATCATTTATCCAGTTTCAATGCTAAACATCTACCTTTAAATCAGCAAATACATTGCAACTTATAATACAGGAAATTTCACCATTTTCATTAAGCATATCAAGTATTTCAAGTTCCAATGAATCTAACATACTCTATTGTATGTATTACACTGTTTAAAAGTTATACTAAATGATACAGAAGTAATTAAGCATTTAAATTGAGTTAAATAATGATTTTTAAATGAACTACTACTCACTCTCTGAAACTCGGCCGATCACTCTGGAACTCGGCCGATCACTCCTCAGTTTCTGAAACTCGGCCGACCAACTTCGGCCGATCAGTAGGAAACTCGGCCGATCACTCTGGAAACTCGGCCGATCAAGACACTGCTCGTTTACCTACAAAGAAACTCGGCCGATTCAAGACCAAACTCGGCCGACCAAAACACTATTCGAAAACCTAAACAAGGAACTCGGCCGACTGAAACACGAACTCGGACGAACCGCGCACAGACAGAAAATAAAAACGGACCTGCAGATGTCGATTTCACTCAAATCGACGGGCAAAACCTCCGATTTGCGCTGCAAATCGCCCGCAACAGGTGCACATCACCAAGAACTAGCTGGAGGGGGAGGAAGGACGAGCTAGGGCTGCTCTTTGCACCCTAATCTCCAGACCACCACCTTGCAAACGCAGCTCCTACTGCTAGCCGGATCAAATTGATGGAGAAGAAGATGGAAAGAGGGAAGAAGATGATTCGTAGCTGCTGGCCGGAGCAAAACCAAGCTCCAAACGTCCTTCTCCTCAGCTCTCTCTCTCTCTCTCTCTCTCTCTCTCTCACAGGAAGAAGAAAAGAACGCTCAGCGTTCTCTCATTTCTGGAAAATGAAACGAGATAAGTGAGAAAGGATAGATAAGGAGGAAAACCTAGGGGCTAAAATGCAAGGTCCAAAAACTTCCAAAAACTACAAACGGGTCCCTACAAGCCCAAAAACATGCAACTTTTGACTCGAAGGTCGGATTCGAACGATTTCTCTGGCAACGCTTCAAGTGTAAGATCCTACACGTTTTAAGGGCTAGGATTCACACTAAGCACATCTCGTATCCGTTATAAACATTATTAACAAAAACAAGCTTACAGCTTAGCAAAGCAGCTAAAACACATGCTTAACAGCATACTTACAGGTAAAGCTCGACGCGGATCGTAACAATCTCCCTCCCTTATAAGAATTTCATCCCGAAATTCCTAAAAGAGAAAAGGAAACTTGCTACGCATCTCAGACTCAAGCTCCCACGTAGCTTCTTCGAGATTATGGTTCCTCCACAGAACCTTCACTAAAAGTATCTCACGGTTCTTAAGCTTTTTGATTCGGTGATCAACTATCTGCATTGGTCCTTCCACGTAGGACACATCTGTCCTAAGCTGTGCCAGATCTGGATCTAAAATTTTCTCTGTACCGGGGTGACACTTCTTCAGCATAGACACATGAAACACATCATGAAGATTTGACAACTCAGACGACAAATCTAACCTGTAGGCTACAGGTCCAATCCTCTCAACAATAGGATATGGGCCCATAAACCTAGGAGTCAACTTGCCTTTCTTTCCGAACCTTAGCATTCCCTTCCATGGTGAAACTTTCAGATACACCTCATCACCCACCTCAAACTCAAGAGGTCGACGTCGTCTCTCTGCATAACTTTTCTATCTGTCCTGAGCAGCTTTCAACTGATCCCTGATCACAGATATCTTCTCTGTAGTTATATCAACTATCTCAGGTCCAAGAATTTCCTTCTCACCAACCTCATACCAGCAAACTGGTGATCTACACTTCCTGCCATATAGAGCTTCATATGGGGCCATTCCAAGACTAGAATGGTAGCTGTTGTTATATGCAAACTCCATCAGGCTTAAGTGTTGTTCCCAGTTACCTCTGAACTGCAGAACGCATGCTCTCAGCATGTCTTCAAGAGTCTGAATGGTCCTCTCAGATTGACCATCTGTCTGCGGGTGAAACGCTGTACTGAACTTCATCCTTGTGCCCAACGCACGATGTAACTGATTCCAGAATCTGGATGTAAACTTTGGATCTCTGTCAGAAATAATGGAAACTGGAATCCCATGTAATCTGATTACCTCATCCACATAAACTTTGGCCAGCTTTGGAACGTCAAAGGTTGACTTGACAGGAAGAAAGTGAGCAGACTTAGTTAGTCTATCCACAATCACCCATATCGAGTCTGGACCCCTAGGTGTCCTGGGTAACCCTACCACGAAGTCCATCGTGATGTGTTCCCATTTCCATTCAGGTATAGGAAGTGACTGTAAAGTACCAGCAGGTTTTTGGTGCTCAGCTTTAACCTGCTGATACACTCCACATCTAGCTACGTACTCAGCCACATCTCTTTTCATACCAGACCACCAGTACAGCTCTCTGAGATTCATGTACATTTTCGTGTTACCAGGATGCATAGCATACATAGAAGTATGCACTTCTTCAAGAATCTGCTCTTTCAGCTCACTGTTCCCAGATACACACAATCTGTCATGAAGATACAACACACCATCGTCAGAAAATCAGAATTCTGTTCTTTTACCTTCCCACATATCCTGCATAACCTGCCACAACTCGTCATCATTCTGTTGCAACTCCTTAATCTGATCGTAGAAAGTAGGTTTGACTTGCATCTGAGCAATCAACCCACTCTGTCCAGTCACATCCAAGTCTAAGTTCAACTTTCGCATATCTACAAGCAAGTCTCTCTTGAAACATGCCATAGAAAATGCATCTGCAGTTGAACTTGACTTTCTACTCAAGGCATCAGCTACAACATTTGCTTTACCAGGATGGTAATCGATTGTCACATCATAATCCTTGATCAGCTCAAGCCATCTGCGCTGTCTCAGATTCAAATCTTTTTGAGTGAAGATATACTTCAGGCTCTTATGGTCTGTAAACACCTGACATGTCTCACCATACAGGTAGTGACGCCATGTCTTAAGAGCATAAACTATAGCAGCTAACTCGAGATCATGAGTAGGGTAGTTCTCTTCGTTCTTCTTAAGCTGTCTAGATGCATAGGCTACAACCTTGCCTTCCTGCATCAGCACACAGCCCAAACCTCTCCTGAAAGCGTCGCAGAACACTGTATAACCTTTGTCTGCCTCTGGCAAAACCAACACTGGTGCTGAAGTCAACTTCCTCTTCAAGATCTGAAAACTTTTCTCACAGTTATCAGACCAGACAAACGGTGCATTCTTCCTCGTCAAGCGTGTCAAGGGTGACGCTAGCACACTGAAGTTCTGTATAAACCTTCTGTAATAACCTGCTAATCCCAAGAAACTTCTAATCTCAATAGGAGTCTTAGGTTGTTCCCACTGAAGCACAGAATCAACTTTCTTAGGGTCAACGCTAACTCCATCTCTCGAGATAACATGTCCAAGAAATGCTACCTCGGCCAACCAGAACTCACACTTGCTAAACTTAGCATACAGCTGATGTTGCCTCAACAACTGCAACGCTACTCTCAGGTGTTGCTCATGCTGTTCATCATCTCTGGAGTAGATCAGAATATCATCTATAAAAACTACAATAAACTGATCTAAGAACGGTTTGAAGATCCGATTCGTCATATCCATAAAGGCTGCTGGGGCATTGGTCAGCCCAAACGACATGACCAGAAACTCATAATGCCCATACCTGGTTCTGAAAGCTGTTTTGGGAATATCAGAAGCCTTCACTCTGAGCTGATGATATCCAGATCTCAAATCTATTTTAGAGAAAACCATTGCTCCACGCAACTGATCAAACAGATCGTCTATTCTCGGCAAAGGATACTTATTCTTAATAGTGATCTTGTTCAGTTGCCTGTAATCTATACAGAGACGCATGGTACCATCCTTCTTCTTAACAAACAGCACTAGAGCACCCCATGGTGAAAAACTGGGTCTGATGAAACCCTTATCCAACAATTCCTGCAACTGCACCTTGAGTTCCTTCAACTCTGCAGGTGCCATTCTATAGGCCGGCAGTGCTACTGGATGACTACCTGGATATACTTGAATCTCAAAATCAATGTCTCTGACAGGAGGTAAGCCTGGTAATTCTTCTGGAAAAACATCAGAAAACTCACGAACCACAGGTACATCATAGACACTGGCGGTGCTCTTCTCTGCTCTAGTGTCAACCACATGAGCAAGGAATGCTTCACATCCTTTCTGTAGCATCCTATCAGCTACAACAGCTGATACTATGCATGTAGGCAGAACTTTCTTGTCTCCAATGAAGACACAAGAAAATTCACCTTGTTGAAAGGTAGCTTCCTTCTTCCAACAATCGAGTTGCACTCGATATGACTCAAGACAATCCATACCCAAGATGACTTGAAAAGTATTGACATCCAAGGGTATGAGATTAGCAGCAAAGGTATAACCTCTAAAAGATAACAAGCATCCGGGACAGAACTCAGTCAAAACTGTTGGTCCACCTAGTGGAACCCTCAACACTAACTCATCTACCAACTCTTGAGTTAACAGATTAAGTTTACCAACTAAAGAACGTTGTATGAAAGAGTGAGTAGCACCCAGATCTATCAAAACTGAAACTGGTATACTATTAAATAAAAGCATTTCTCCTGTAACGACTTGTGAAGAGATTATACCTTCCTGAGGTGTCAAAGAGAAGAAACGTGCTGAAGCTCTCCCTCTGCCACGCTGTCCTCTCTGACCACTTCTGCCACTGGGCACTCCACCACCTCTGGAACCAGAAGTCACAAAAGAACTTGGAACATCATGGTACTGAGGCTGGAAAGCTTGTGATGCTACTTGCTGAAGCTGAGGACATTCCCTTTTTAGGTGTCCTATTTGTCCACAGACAAAACAACTTGGACCCCAACACTGACCAGTGTGTGGTCTTCCACATTTGTCACATGGCGGTATCTCTTGTCTCTGGGGACCTATCACTGACATTGATGACCCAGAAGACTGTCCACTAGAGGCACTGCCCCATCTCCCTGGGTAGTATCTCCCTCTGCCTCTAGAAGAAGAAACATCCTCAGATCTCTGTCTACTGAAACAGCTAAATCCACGCCCGAGTTTAGAAAAGAAACCTCTACCTCCACCTCTGTATCCACTACTGGACTGTCCTCTACTGAAATCTGCAGATCTCTTCTTAGACTCAGGCACCTTGTCAGCATTCACAGATTCTTCAACCTGTCTAGCAGCCTCAACAAACTCACCAAAGTTCTCCCTGTTCCTTCTGCTAGTAGCAGAAACTGTATGCCGAATTTCTGGCCTTAGCCCTTCTTGAAACCTTCTACATCTTTCTATGTTGTCAGGAACAAGCTGCGGACAGAAGTTCGCTAACCGGGTGAAAAGTGCTTCATACTCAGTAACTGTCATGTTCCCCTGCTTAATGTTCTGTAACTGCCTGATTTTCTCATTAAGGAAGGTAGGTGGATAAAACTTAAGATGAAACTCTTCAGAGAAATCCTGCCAAGAAAGCTCTGTACCTCTCCTCTTTTCCTCCACACTATGCCACCACAGCTATGCATCGCCTGTCAAAAGATAAACTGTGTGATTAATCTTCTTCTCTTCTGGAAGATCCATCAAGCGAAAGACCTTCTCTATCTGTCTACACCACTCATCTGCCTCCGCAGGATCTGTAGTACCACTGAATTTTGTACCACCAAGCTTCTTTACAAGCTCATAAGATTGCATCAGATCCTTGCTGCTGGTAGAAGTAGAAGCTCGTCTATCAGCCTTGTACCTCTCTCTGGTTTCCAGAAACATCTTATACATACGAGATGCTTCATCTACGTGGTCACCACCACCTGGACCCAAGTACAGAGGATCAGGGCCAACATGACTCTCGGCCTGATCATCACGATCAAAGCCTCTTTCTGCCATCTGCAATGATATAACAAAATATTTCCTGTTAGAAAACTACAGATAGAAGAAAGACACCTAAACCTTAATCCTATTGGTCTCTTATCATCCCCTGACCTGGACTTAGAGTATTCATATACTCAACCTATGCTCTGATACCAAAAGATGTCACACCCCAATCTCACACTAACCACAGACCACGAGATTAAGGCGCGATAAAGGAATTTACGCACAAGCCAAACCACTCGTCACTTTTTCAAACATCTTAAAGACATTAAAAAGATAACCTGATTTAGGCTGTAAACCAAAACCAAACAAACTGTAGAAGCATTTCTATTAAACTGACAGGAAATATATACAAAGTCTACAGTAAATTACATTGTTCAACATAAATTAAACATAACAGTTAATTTACATCTTTATACACATTTCACAAACATACTCTCTCTCACCCACACCATGTACCAAGGACCGAGGGGAAAGGACTAAGAGACCTCTAACTAGACTAAATACAAACCTTCTATAGACTAGGCGTTCGGATGAAACGATCCTTCCGATTCCTGTTGCTGATGCTGACCTGAAAATGTTTTGAGTAGAGGTATGAGCCTACTCGCTCAGTGAATAGCATTTCACATAGCTATCACTAAACAACTCATCAGATAAAATTGAAATAAAACATAAGTGTAGTACAAGCAGGGCAGTTCTAATGACATAGTAGATTTACAGATAATAACCACATTCTTATGCAACAACAGATATTTTAAATAAATAAACAGATGTATAGAATTGGCATAAAAGTTCGAATATATTAATTTACTGTGATCCTATATGTTTACATATTTATATTATTATGCCCTAATCATATGCAGTGTACTCTGCATATAAAGATCCGTAGCAAACTACGATCTCACCGTACAAGACTTAGCGACACACCCGGAAAATGCTAAGTCTGACGCCAGCCCTGCTCTGCCACAGGACCACAGGCTCTTCGACCTACAGGCTCTCCGGCCTCAATGCACTACTCCGAGTGCTCTAGACTCCTCCTCTAACCTGAGCACACAGGCGGAGAGTCTCACGGGGTTACCACCGTGACTCTGCACGGATTAATGTTGAATAACCCCCATTTTTCTCCAGTGCCACCGTGACTCCGCACGCATTGTTGTTGGACACTGCCTCTCTGTCCTCGTGTCTCCATGACTCCGCACGGATAATGTTGCAACACGAGTTTCACCCCTAAGAAGCAGATCTGTCAAAGGGATTCTACGATGTTAGGGCACCTAAATCTATTAACTGATTAACATATAACCATTTAAACAGGAATATCATATTTCATGCATATTGCACATTCTGAACATTACTTGAAAACACATATATATCATTTATCATCCTTAAACATGATTCAGTATCATTTATCCAGTTTCAATGCTAAACATCTACCTTTAAATCAGCAAATACATTGCAACTTATAATACAGGAAATTTCACCATTTTCATTAAGCATATCAAGTATTTCAAGTTCCAATGAATCTAACATACTCTGTTGTATGTATTACACTGTTTAAAAGTTATACTAACTGATACAGAAGTAATTAAGAATTTAAATTGAGTTAAATAATGATTTCTAAATGAACTACTACTCACTCTCTAAAACTCGGCCGATCACTCTGGAACTCGGCCGATCACTCAGTTTCTGAAACTCGGCCGACCAACTTTGGCCGATCAGCAGGAAACTCGGCCGATCACTCTGGAAACTCGGCCGATCGAGACACTGCTCGTTTACCTACAAAGAAACTCGGCCGATTCAAGACCAAACTCGGCCGACCAAAACACTGTTCGAAAACCTAAACAAGGAACTTGGCCGACCGAAACACGAACTCGGCCGAACCGCGCACAGACAGAAAATAAAAATGGACCTGCAGATGTCGATTTCACTCAAATCGATGGGCAAAACCTCCGATTTGCGCTGCAAATCGCCCGCAACAGGTGCACATCACCAAGAACTAGCTGGAGGGGGAGGAAGGACGAGCTAGGGCTGCTCTTTGCACCCTAATCTCCAGACCACCACCTTGCAAACGCAGCTCGTGCTGCTAGCTGGATCGAATTGATGGAGAAGAAGATGGAAAGAGGGAAGAAGATGATTCGTAGCTGCTGGCCGGAGCAAAACCAAGCTCCAAACGTCCTTCTCCTCAGCTCTCTTTCTCTCTCTCTCTCTCTCTCTCTCTCTCTCTCTCTCTCACGCAGGAAGAAGAAAAGAACGCTCAGCGTTCTCTCGTTTCTGGAAAATGAAACGAGATAAGTGAGAAAGGATAGATAAGGAGGAAAACCTAGGGGCTAAAACGCAAGGTCCAAAAACTACAAACGGGTCCCTACAAGCCCAAAAACATGCAACTTTTGACTCGACGGTCGGATTCGAACGATTTCTCTGGCAACGCTTCAAGCGTAAGATCCTACACGTTTTAAGGGCTAGGATTCACACTAAGCACATCTCGTATCCGTTATAAACATTATTAACAAGAACAAGCTTACAGCTTAGCAAAGCAGCTAAAACACATGCTTAACAGCATACTTACAGGTTAAGCTCGACGCGGGTCGTAACAGGAAACCTAGAGATATGTTTTTCATGCACCTAATTTAGGGTATAGGTTACTACAGACGTGGAACTGATCTAAATTAAGGTAGTGAATTGTATCATGGAAGCGAACAATTCTATTCACAGGCCACTACCCAGTATAGGAGACAAGTTGTGATAATTATGTAGGAATTAGTACAACAAGAATTCGTGGTGAAACCGCAATCCTAAAGATTCCATTTTAATTGATTAAACCAACCATTTAATCGATTGCTTTGCTTTCTTTTGTTTTTATTTTCTTTTTCAAAACAACTCTCAAACTTTTATAATCAGTCTAGCTGATTGCAAGTAGTTAGTAGTAGTCTACCGAAATTACATTCCCGGAGTTCGAATCGGGCCTCACAAAGGCTTATATTACATTGACGTGTGCACTTGTGTTTTACGCACGGTTTAATCCTGTCAAGTTTTTGATGCCGTTGCCGGGGAATGATAATTTTTGGCACTACGAGTGCTGCGAGCGGCCACACTAGGCCACTTTTTCATATAATTCTTAAAATTTTAAATTTCATTTCACATCTTTTAATTAGTTATTCCTTTTTAGCACTGTACTAAAATAATTTCCATCTTCTTAGGTGCTAGTTGATGGTAAAGACGCTTAGCACAGACTATGCTGAATTACCATAAATTCCTCCATTGGGTGAAAAAGTCGAGTTGACTAATCCACCAACTGAGAAAATTGAACAAGAAAAGGAAGCAATGGTTGAGGAACAAACAGTATGGGAGAAGATCAAGGTTACGTCTTCATCTGCGTCAAAAGGGCCAATCAAAAGGCAGGAAATCAACATTCCTACATACAAGATTGATCCTGCACTGATTAATCTGGTCAAGTCCAATGCATTTCATGGACTGAAGAATGAAGATCCAGTGGCCCACATCAGCCAATTTGTGGAAAACTGTGATATGATAAAGATTGACAGGTTTCCACAAGAGGCACTTTACTTGAAGCCTTTTCCCATGTCTCTAGAGGGAAATGCATGAGAATGGATACACAACCTTGGTGACAAGTACGTCGAGTCTTGGGACCAGATGATAGAGGTCTTCTTCGAGAGATTCTTCCCTCTAGATAAGACAAATGACCTCATGAGAAAGATACACAATTTCATTCAAAAGGCCGGCGAGACTTATTCAGAGACTTGGGAGCGCTTCCAGATAATGCTGAGGAAGTGCCCATATCATGGGCTAGACAAGGAAAAACAAGTAAAAAATTTCTACTCTGCTCTCAATGAGCATGACATAAGCAACTTGGATTCAGCATGCTCGGGTTTCTTCTTGAACAACACAGGCACAAGGTGTTGGGAGATATTGAAGAAGATGGCCAAGAAACAGTCCTGGGGTGATAGAGATGTGCCAGAATAAGTTAGAATTGCAGGGGAATCAAAGGCAATTAAAGAGATAAATGAGAAGATGGACCTGATAGCAAAGAGATTGCTAGAAAAAGAGGACAAAGGATCTAATGATGAGGCACATGTTAAATTTATGCGCCAACAAGGGAACAAAAATAATGATTACTCTTGGAGGAAGGACAAAAAGTTCTAATTTGAGCATTAGTGAAAATTTTCCAGAAATTATAAGTTGGACTTGTTTGAAATTGATCACAAAACTTATGAAAATAATTGGGTAGGTCAACTTTAAAACATATGATCATAACTGTACATCCTTATGGTTCAAGAAATGTGGATGGATTTAGATGTTGAACCTAAACTGACCAAACAGTAATGAGACTTTAATCAAAAGTGAGAGAGAAACTCGTTGATTGATTGGTACACATGTCAGTAAGGAGGGACATATAATCTTTTCCAATGGTTCTATCAATTAGTCTTATGATCTATCCACCCCACTTCATTCACACTCCACCATAAGAATTGAGAGCACATTACAATTTTCATTTCTTAATTGCATGTCAACTAGATAGGATTGCATTATAGCTAGATTTTTCATAAAAAATGAAAAATGAAAAGAGATTTGTAGATTATTCATGCATGCAAACATTCTAGAGTGCATGCCATTGTAGTTGCATAATTACTTTCATATAGTTGCATTTTTCATACTCTTGAGCATATAGGACATTATGTGCCTTACTTATTCTGAAAAATAAGAAATGTGAGGAACTTGTTCTATACTCTCTGAGAAGTGAATTGTAATGCACCAATTGTGGTAGTTATGTGAAAATAAGCCTAAAAAAATATATTGTAAATGTTTCTCTAGTCAAAATTGAGAAGAAGAAGGGCTTGAAAAAAAAGAGAATTTTTTTAAGCAGAAATTAGAGGGAGAAAAGAACTTGTTTCACCTGTATAATAAAAAGAATAAGCACATGATGTAGTTTTGTAGATATTCCATCTCACATTGAGACGGAATAGTAAAGCATGCATCATTCCACCTAAAATGTAGGCATTAGGTCATTTCCATACGCATACGCATCATTTAGGTGATTTTTATTGTTTTTGTTTTTTTATGTTAAACTGTATTGTGCTTCCTCTTCTTCCACATCCATGCATTTCATCCACCCATTCCTTAAAATGGTAGGCCACCCATGATTATATCCTCATTCATGTATATCAGGAGATCTACTTCCATGTAGATGGTAGTTAGGATATGAGCAACGTAGATAGGAGATCATAAGATGCACCAAGCCTGAACTGGAGGAATTTATTATATCAACTGCCTTATTTGATAGTATTCATTGGTCTTGGGGTGGGCATCTCTCATGGATGATTATTGTCACCTTTAGGGTAGTTACCGTTCCGTGGTCAGTGAGGGCCGGTATGTGCCTTGTAGGAGGGAATCATTCTGATATGTCTTTTATGATAATATGTTCTTTAGTTAACCCTCGCAATTATATTATGTAGTTTTGTTGCTGGTGGATAAGCACAATTCAAGCTTAGGGGAGTTTGATGCAAGTGTTTTGAGTCACTTTTATAGGCTAGTTTTATAATCATTTTGTGCGTGTATTGGTCATATTTGTGGTTAATATCGCATGATTCATTTCCTTTAGCCTACAATCTCATTATGCATCAAATTTGTCTTATTTCATCTTATTTTGTATAAAAGATCATATTTCTCATATTTGATTGGTGTTCTTCAAAATATTCCAGGGAATTTGTGTAACATACCGAATTCTGGTCATTTTGCCTTTTTGGTTCTCTTTTCCATCTTTTCCTTTCATTTCTATCCTCTTTGGCCTTTCTATTTAATTTGTGGACAATATGATGGTTTAATGAACATTTTTTCACCTTTTCTCTCAATATTTGGGTTTATGCACAAATACCTCAGTGAAAGCTTAATAATGGGTTTAATATGCAAAATGTCCACCTAAGTGATAAATAGAATAAATAAATTCTTCCTAAAACATTCTAGTATCTTTTAGAAAATATAAAAGGAGATAATTCTCAAAATATGCATAAAGGAAATGATAAATGTGGTAATTGGAAATAATATGGAATATTTTGGATAAAAGAAGATAATGAGGAATATATTGTTCCAAAAATCCTAAGTAGAAACCCAAGAAGATAATTTGGATAATAAATATATCAATTTCGTTTTCTTGACTTAAAAGTTGCTTAATGGCCAAGTATCATCTAATTTGGATAATAAATAAATACATAATGTCTTTAATACAAGATAATGGGAAATAAGCCAAGAAAGAGAGATAAAATATTTAATGCCCTCAAATTAGAAAAATACCTCCATATTCGTAATCTAAACATAAAAATAAGCCTTTGGGAAAATTTGCATTTAATTTGGTCAATGTTTAATATTTTATTTTATTCAGGAGAGAGAAAATGATTTAAATATCAAAAATATTAAATATATGTTGATAAAAATCAATTAATCTCAAAAACATGTTCCTAACATTTATTATTACTTGTATACCAAGTTTATATTTTTAGAAGGTTTCTAGATGCCTCTAATAAATTAAAAGGTAAAATAAGTGATAAAATTTAAATGAATTTAATAAAATAATATAGGTCTTCAAAAAAATATAATAATGCCAAATTCGTATTTTACATGTCAAATTGTATCTTTGGATGAATTTTGAATCAATTTGGAAAATATTTGATGAGACGATAAATTAAGGAGAGAGAAAGTGTAAAAACTTTCAACTCATTATTTAAAATAATAAACAACTTCAACAAATGGAAATAATGACAAATTCTTATTCACCATACTTATATATTAGTTATGGGTGAATTTTTGTAATTTTTGGATAATCATAGAGTCATAAATAAATGAGGAAAGAGAAAATGTGTTTTGAATTATTTAACACATTACAAATTCTCAAAAGGAAAAACTAATTTCATATTTGGATTCTACACATCAAAATCAGTCATGGTGCAAATTTTGGTTATTTTTGGAGGTCGTTTGCACCCTCAAATAAGGAAAGATAAAAGTTGAATAATTTAAATAGGACTTTATTCAATTTTGTTTGGGAATGCAATTGAATTAGCTCTTTATTTTTCGTCGTTAGATCTAGATCGGACGCTAGGTGCATCATCTTCAACCTTGCATCATTTATGGAAACATGCTTCTTATGTGTAATTTTCTAATACGGATTTCTCCCTCTACAATCTATCTTTTTCCGAAATTTCTTCCCCCACGAATCGCTCTCTGGATTCCGCACCTAGTGATCCTAAACTTGCACCGTTTTATCAAGAAATCGGGAAACGTCCAATTATTGGGCAGAAAGGCTTCGCTGCCACCTCCCTATTCCTTGACTCACACACCCACACCTAGAAATAACCCCACTATTGGTTTCATGGGATCCTTTGTAACTCAACCCAACTCCTAATTTCAGTTTTCATCCCTATTTTGAACCCCGACGAGCAGCCGAAGGTGTGAAGATTGCGACATCCCTCTCTCTTACATCTCTTCGTCTCTGACTAAATAAAAGGTACCTTTAGATCCAACTTCTTCTGATCTTTCATTTGAGTATCTGAGCGTCGAGTTTCGTGGTCGGTTGCGAAAATGCCCAAAATTCTTGCAAGGAGCTACAGTTGTCGGCCATGTCGGGTTGACTGAAGGGGGAAGACAACCCATGTCAATTTACGTTTCTACCCCTGCAGTCTCCTCTCTTCTCTTTCTGTGCTCACGCGAGGGCACTCTAGTCTTTTTATTTTTGTTTTTTTTCAAACGAAGTGCCTACATGGCAATTTCTAATTGGTCCGTCTTAGAAAATTCGTATCTTCTGATTAGTTGGTCGAAAAATATAAGTGAGATATATTTTGAAATTGGGAGAATGAGATCTATCTAAAAAAATACTTTCGTGGTTTGATTCTGATATTTTCGAATATGTGTTTTTAAGGATGAATTAAATTATTTAAAAATATGGGAAATAGCCTAAAAAGTCAGTATTTCAAAAATATACAAAACTATATGTTATTTTGATCAGAAAATCCTAACTAAGACAATAGTGAGGTTTTCGCAGTCTAATTCGATCATTTGTGTAAAATTCAATGGTTTTGAGGTTTTAATCCTTTAATGAATATACATATATCTAATACATAAATATGATGATCATATTAGGGAAAGTGGATCTGATCTCGTGTAAAAGTTATGAAAAGTGATTCTTGAATTCTAAAGAATAAGGTATGTGCATCTACCCTCCTTCAGTTGGGAAAGTTTTTATACAAATACCCATATTACCTAATGAGGCTTAATTTGACCTAATTCATGATTCTTGAAACTTAATTTGTTTATGCCTCAAAATCAGTTATAGAACTATCTTGTTTGGGTTTTATACCCCACTGCCATGTTAAGTAAATCTTTTGATTAATCTTGCCATAACTCTTTTTCTAGCATGTTGATTTTATTAGACTAATTAACAAGTGTAGTGGTACTTGTATGTACAACCACCCATAGTTGGGGAATGTGTTATTTCTCCCCTGGGGAACGTGTTATTTTCCCCCGCACATGAAATATGTGCAGGTGACTGGGAATGTGTTACTCTCCCCTCACCCTTTTGGTTGAAGGTCTGGTAGGTGCCTCAACCCTACATAGTTAAGATAGTCAATATTAATCATACATGCAATGTTGTTATTTTACTTTGTTTATGGCAAGCATCTATTGAAATATTCTTTTATATATATATATATGGCCTCATTCTTTTGATGTCTCATCTTTTGATGAATCCCTAGCCTAATTTACTTGTTATATTTACCTTGTCACCTTTAGTATAGTTTAGTGACACATACTTTTATTTTCCTTCCCTTTTTGTTGGGTTCCTTTCCAACCACCCAGATGCGGAGCAAGGTGTTGGATATGGAATGAAGATCATAGCTTGGGCATGGACTTGGCTAATGGATGTGTTGCTTGGAGACAAAAGTCGAGTAGTCTAGTTTCCCTCTAATTAGATCCTCATTTTGTATAAAGCATGTACATCCACATTGGGGAAATTTTTATGTACACTTTATTTAAATTGAATATAGTCAAAATTTTATCTTCCGCTTCTATCTAAATTGGATTTTGTTTACCATTGTTATTAGTAGAGAGGTGGATTGATTTCACTTCTCTACAACATGGTATCAGAGCCAATGGTAGTCAGATCTTTGACTATTTCAATTTGTCTCCCTAGTTAGAAACCTAGATTTGCATAGTTCCTTTAGGTGACATGGTTACCCTAGATTTGATCTACCTTGATGATAGGTTGACTTAGAACCCTATAGTTCCACATTAGAACCTTGATGAATAAAATCCTAAAATACTTATAATTTAAAATATGCATAACTTAATGTTGTTTAGGTTTGCCTTTAGGAAACTATTAGGGCTTGAAGTTGAAGCAAAGGTGTCTAGAAAGGATCAGGGTTTTGGGGGCTGGCAATATTTTCCTCCGCACAACTAGCTTGGTATACGAGGACTCCCGTTCCCATATGATATCGGCCTGGCTTGCGTTGATACGAATTGCCCAACATAGTTTGCTTTTAGGCAATAGTAACCTTAGACATATATGTTGGATATCTTTGAGAACCCTAAGTTTCATATGTATGATGATTTGTTTGAGGATGGATACCAAGATAGTTTTCTTATGTCCTTTGAACCTAAAACTTAGAGTTTGGGTGTTTGGAAAGATATCACAATGCGCAATGGAAGTGTGATGGATCTTGATAATGGTTTAGTTAGACTTATCATTTAACCCTAGTGTAGTAGGTCAAACCCTTTAAGGGGTGGAGTATGGTTAGTTGATGATGTTTGAGTAGTTAGATTTCGAGGACGAAATCCTATTTAGGGGGATGGAACCCTATAACATCTTCAAGTCTATCTAATCTATCTTTAGAAACCCTAACCTCATACTTAGGTGGTTAGTGTGCTTGGATCTTTGGTTTTCACCAAATAAGATATATTTGTAACTCTAACGTGCTTGTTTATATATTAATGAACACATAATGATCATCTAAGGAATAATTCATATGTTCAAACTCTAATGGATAACCCCTAATGGATAACCAATGCACATAATATGAAAATCAATGTTAATTGTCAATAAGTAAGATGTTAATAATGTCATGAACCAATAAACCCTAATGATATGATTAGTAAGGTTATAATTCATAATTAATGCATGCTAAGGATGGATAAGTGAAACAAAATGGTCATGTTTACCTAAACCCTAAGTTGTAATATCTAACCCTAATCTATGCATCTTTAATTCCTTTCATGATACATTGATGATGTTAAGTTCTACAATCAGTTAACATACCTTGATACACATAAATGATATATATATAATCATCTAACCACTTATTAATCAAGTCATTAATATAAAATGCATGTTACCTTGTTAACTAATATACATGTTATTAGTCACTTAATGTGAATCAAATCATTAATATGACATATGTTCCACCTTGATTATTAAAATACATATAATGGATTCAATATGAATATGAGATGATTGGAATTCACATAAATGTGCAAAATCAATAATATAAATGAATAAATATGAATAATGATTCATGATGACATTAATGTGAGAAATAAAGATACTGTGACATTGTGACAATGTTAATATGAATATAAGTAACTAATGTGACATTAATTGAAATAATTGTATGCTTAATGACAAATTGGATAGAATGTCTTATATTCATGTAAAATAATTTTTTATAATTAATAAAGTGATAATATGAGGATAAGGAAGTAGAAATCTGAATTATTAAGGACAATGATCAAATATAATAATGAATGTTGAGATAATTGAGTAACCTCTAATTGTGCATAATAATGAAATATAATTCTTTTTGGAAACTAAGTAAATGTGACATGACATAATTAAAATAATGATGATAATGTGATATCATAAAGAGTATAATGTTAATGAGCCAAACATATAAATAATGTTAAATATCCTAAAAAGAATATCTTAATAATGGACCCTAGGTGATCCTTGAGAACCCAACCTACGATGAGTTGTATGTGAAGTTTCTGAACCCTTAAGCGTAGTTGAAGTATAAGTTTTGGTGGAGGAACAACATGACGTTTTATGATGTGAGGTTGCACTCTCACCCTTCCCTACTTGCTAGTGATTTCAGGGACGAAATCCTCTTTAAGGGGTGGAGTGCTGTAACATACCAAATTTGGGTCATTTTGCCTTTTTGGTCATCTTTTCCATCTTTTCCTTTCATTTCTATCCTCTTTGGCCTTTCTATTTAATTTGTGGACAATATGATGGTTTAATGAACATTTGTTCACCTTTTCTCTCAATATTTGGGTTTATACACAAATACCTCAGTGAAAGCATAATAATGGGTTTAATATGCAAAATGTCCACCTAAGTGATAAATAGAATAAATAAATTCGTCCTAAAACTTTCTAGTATCTTTTAGAAAATAGAAAAGGAGATAATTCTCGAAATATGCACAAAGGAAATGATAAATGTGGTAATTGGAAATAATATGGATTATTTTGGATAAAAGAAGATAATGAGGAATATATTGTTCCAAAAATCCTAAATAGAAACCCAAGAAGATAATTTGGATAATAAATATACCAATTTCGTTTTCTTGACTTAAAAGTTGCTTAATGGCCAAGTATCATCTAATTTGGATAATAAATAAATACATAATGCCTTTAATACAAGATAATGGGAAATAAGCCAAGAAAGAGAGATAAAATATTTAATGCCCTCAAATTATAAAAAATAACTCCATATTCGTAATCTAAACATAAAAATAAGCCTTTGGGCAAATTTGCATTTAATTTGGTCAATGTTTAATATTTATTTTATTTAGAAGAAAGAAAATGATTTAAAGATCAAAAATATTAAATATATGTTGATAAAAATTAATTAATCTCAAAAACGTGTTCCTAACGTTTATTATTACTTGTATTCCAAGTTTTATATTTTTAGAAGGTTTCTAGATGACCCTAATAAATTAAAAGGTAAAATAAGTTATAAAATTTAAATGAATTAAATAAAATAATATAGGTCTTCAAAAAAATATAATAATGCCAAATTCATATTTACATGTTAAAATGTATCTTTGGATGAATTTTGAATCAATTTGGAAAATATTGGATGAGACGATAAATTAAGGAGAGAGAAAGTGTACAAAACATTCAACTCATTATTTAAAAAAATAAAAAACTTCAACAAATGTAAATAATGACAAATTCGTATTCACCATACTTAATATTAGTTATGGGTGAAGTTTTGTAATTTTTTGATAATCATATAGTCATAAATAAATGAGGAAAGAGAAATGTGTTTTGAATTATTTAACAAATTAAAGATTCTCAAAAGGCAAAACTAATTTCATATTTGGATTCTACACATCAAAATCAGTCATGGTGCAAATTTTGGTTATTTTTGGAGGTCGTTTGTACCCTTAAATAAGGAAAGATAAAAGTTGAATAATTTAAATAGGACTTTATTCGATTTTGTTTGGGAATGCAATTGAATTAGCTCTTTATTTCTCGCCGTTAGATCCAGATCGGACGCTAGGCACATCATCTTCAACCTTGCGTCATTTATGGAAACATGCTTCTTACGTGTAATTTTCTAATACGGATTTCTCCCTCTACAATCTATCTTTTTCTGAAATTTCTTCGCCCACGAATCGCTCTCTTGATTTCGCACCTAGTGATCCTAAACTTGTGCCATTTTATCAAGAAATCGGGAAACACCCAATTCTTGGGCAGCAAGGCTTCGCGGCCACCTCCCTATTCCTTGATTCACATACCCACACCTATAAATAACCCCACTATTGGCTTCATGTGATCCTTTGTAACTCAACCCAACTCCTAATTTCAGTTTTCATCCCTATTTTGAACCCCGACGAGCGGCCGAAGGTGTGCAGCTTGCGGCGCACCTCTCTCTTACATCTCTTCGTCTCCAACTAAATAAAAGGTACCTTTAGATCTGTCTTCTTCTTATCTTTTATTTGAGTATCTGAGCGTCGAGTTTTGTGGTCGGTTGCGAAAACGTCCAAAATCCTTGCAAGGAGCAGATTATGGTTTTCGGCCATGTCGGGTTGAGTGAAGGGGGAAGACAACCCATGTCATTTTACGTTTATACCCCTTCACTCTCCTCTCTTCTCTTTATGTGCTTGTGCGGGGCACTCTAGTCTTTTTTATTTTTGTTTTTTTTTCAAACGAAGTGCCTACGTGGCAATTTCTAATTGGTTCGTCTTAGAAAATTTGTATCTTCTGATTCGTTGGTCGAAAAATATAAGTAAGATATGTTTTGAAATTGGGAGAACGAGATCTATCTAAAAAAATACTTTAGTGGTTTGATTCTGATATTTTCGAATATGTGTTTTTAAGGATGAATTAAATTATTTAAAAATATGGAAAATAGCCTAAAAATTAAGTATTTCAAAAATATACAAAACTATATGTTATTTTGATCAGAAAATCCTAACTAAGACAATAGTGAGGTTTTCAAAGTCTAATTCGATCATTTGTGGAAAAGTCGACGGTTTTGAGGATTTAATCCTTTAATGAATATACATATATCTAATACATAAATATGATGATCATATTAGGGAAAGTGGATCTGATCTCGTGCAGAAGTTATGAAAAGTGATTCTAGAATTCTAAAGAATAAGGTATGTGCATCTACCCTCCTTCAGTTGGGAAAGTTTTTATACAAATACCCATCCCTAATGAGGCTTAATTTGACCTAATTCATGATTCATGAAACTTAATTTGTTTATGCCTCAAAATCAGTTATAAAACTATCTTGTTTGGGTTTTTATACCCCACTTCCATGTTAAGTAAATCTTTTGATTAATCTTGCCATAACTCGTTTTCTAGCATGTTGATTTTATTATACTAATTAACTAGTGTAGTGGTACTTGTATGTACAACCACCCATAGTTGGGGAATGTGTTATTTCTCCCCTGGGGAACGTGTTATTCTCCCCCGCACATGAAATATGTGCAGGTGACTGGGAATGTGTTACTATCCCCTCACCCTTTTGGTTGAAGGTCAGGTAGGTGCCTCAACCCTACATAGTTAAGATAGTCAATATTAATGATACATGCAATGTTGTTATTTTACTTTGTTTATGGCAAGCATCTATTGAAATATTCTTTTATATATATATGGTCTCATTCTTTTGATGTCTCATCTTTTGATGAATCCCTAGCCTAATTTACTTGTTATATTTACCTTGTCACCTTTAGTATAGTTTAGTGACACATACTTTTATTTTCCTTCCCTTTTTGCTGGGTGCCTTCCCAACCACCCTGATGCGGAGCAAGGTGTTGGATATGGAATGAAGATCATAGCTTGGGCATGGACTTAGCTGATAGATATGTTGTTTGGAGACAAAAGTGGAGTAGTCTAGTTTCCCTCTACTTAGATCCTCATTTTGTATAAAGCATGTACAGCCATATTGGGGAAATTTTTATGTATACTTTATTTAAATTGAATATAGTCAACATTTTATCTTCCGCTGCTATCTAAATTAGATTTTGTTTACCATTGTTATTAGTAGAGAGGTGGATTGATTTCACTTCTTTACAATTTGCATATATGAGACCGTCGATACCGTCAACATGGCCACAACAACAAGCCGAAGAATGAGCAGAACCAGTCGATACCATCGACAGGACGATCGATGGTATCGAGATAGCATCAGCATACTAAAGGTCAACAAGTCGATACCATCGACGTTTCTGGTTGATAGTATCGAGCTGCCATCAGAGAGAATGCCAGAAATCAATGAGCGTCGATACCCTATGGGGGTCGATACCATCGACCCACCGTCAATGGTATCGATACCATCAGATCAGGAAACAACCCAAATCAATCTAAATCGAACGACCGTGATATTTTATCGGCCATAAGTGATCCCTATACCTAGGAAAGACGGCCCAAGTCGTACTATCACGTCTTTAGACACCACACAAGTTTCAGAAGAGGAGAGGATGAAGAACGGAGACCAGAGCTACGCCCCAGATGTTTCCAGAGCTACAGACAGAGTTTTCTACCACCAGAAGGCTGCAGAATGCCCATCCCGCATTGAGAATTGTTCGGTTCTCCTTCGTTCATGGGTTACACCATCTCCGTCCACATTTCCCCTATGTTTTCTTCTCCTTTCTTTGTGTTTCTCATTGAGATGAACATGTGGGGCTAATCCCCTTTGTTCTTAGGATCGGGAATAGCCCAGATAATCGTTGTATGACACTTTTTACATAGTTAACCATAATTTGTCTCTCAAATCCATGATATGATATTGTTTTCTCAATTGTATCATTATGCTTGATCACCATAATGGTAATTTAATAACTTTAATTGCTTTTGACTAAGAATTAACAGTTGAAAAGACGCAATAATCACATTAACTTATAAATCCTTTGGAAAAGGCGATGTACGATTAATGGTGGAAACCTAGAGATATGTTTTTCATGCACCTAATTTAGTGTATAGGTTACTACTGGCGTGGAACCGATCTAAATTAAGGTAGTGAATTGTATCGCGAAAGCGAACAATTCTATTCACAGGCCACTACCCGGGATAAGAGACAAGTTGTGATAATTATGTAGGAATTAGTACAACGAGAATTTGTGGTGAAAATTCAATCCTAAAGATTCCATTTTAATTGATTAAACCAACCATTTAATCGATTGCTTTACTTTCTTTTTTATATTTTCTTTTTCAAAACAACTCTCAAACTTTTATAACCGGTCTAGCTAATTGCAAGTAGTTATTAGTAGTCTATCGAAATTATGTTCCCTGAGTTTGACTCGGGCCTCACAAAATCCTATATTACATTGACGCGTGCACTTGCGTTTTACGCACGGTTTAATCCTGTCAAGAACTCAAAGAGAGGGAACATGCCAATGTTACATGGAGTGACCATCTCTATGAGTCAATTCCCCAGTTATTGTAAAGGAAGGGAACATATGAGTGAGATTCCATATGCATCAACAATTGGATCAATCATGTATGCAATGTTGTTCTCCCATCCAGATGTCTCATATGCATTGAGCATGATGAGTAGATATTAGTCAGATCCAGGTGATGCTCACTGAACAACTGTGAAGAACATTCCAAGTACTTGAGAAGGACTAAGGATCAATTCTCAGTCTACAGAGGAGAGGAAGAGTTTGTGGTAAAGGGTTACACCGATGCAAGCATCCAGACTGATCAAGATGACTACAAATTGTAATTAGGATTTGTGTTTTTCCTAAACAATGGAGTTGTAAGATGGTAGAGTTCCAAGTAAGAAATAGTTGTCAATTCTACAACAGAGGCCGAGTATATTGATGCATCAAGTGTAGCAAAGGAGGCTATATGGATCAAGAAGTTCATCATAGAACTTGGGGTTGTTCCAAGCATCAACGACACAATTGAGCTATATGGAGTGACCATCTCTATGAGTCAATTCCCCATTTATTGTAAACGAAGGGAACGTATGAGTGAGATTCCATATGCATCAACAATTGGATCAATCATGTATGCAATGTTGTTCTCCCATCCAGATGTCTCATATGCATTGAGCATGATGAGTAGATATTAGTCAGATCCAGGTGATGCTCACTGAACAACTGTGAAGAACATTCCAAGTACTTGAGAAGGACTAAGGATCAATTCTCAGTCTACAGAGGAGAGGAAGAGTTTGTGGTAAAGGGTTACACCGATGCAAGCATCCAGACTGATTAAGATGACTACAAATTGTAATTAGGATTTGTGTTTTGCCTAAACAATGGAGTTGTAAGATGGTAGAGTTCCAAGTAAGAAATAGTTGTCAATTCTACAACAGAGGCCGAGTATATTGATGCATTAAGTGTAGCAAAGGAGGCTATATGGATCAAGAAGTTCATCATAGAACTTGGGGTTGTTCCAAGCATCAACGACACAATTGAGCTATATTGTGACAACAATGGAGCTATTGCACCAGCTAAGGAAACCCATATCACAACAACACTCAAAAAAATATACAAAGGTGATTCCATCACATATGAGATATTGTATAGTGAGGAGATGTAAAGATTTGCAAAGTACCAACTGAGAACAATGTTGATGATCCCTTAACAAATGCACTTTCGTAGCAGAAGCATGACAGTCATGTTAGGTACTTGGAATAAGATTCTTGGGAGATTGACTGTAAGAGAAAGTGGGAGTCTATTGGTTATGTATGCCCAAAGAGCCTATCATATGATGATTGTAATGGCATATCATGTAAAAATGATTATTATTAATAAAAGTCAAGCTTTAAATTTATTCTATTTAATTCAGTTATGAGATAATTACGTAACATTATAAATGTCTATAGAATCATATTACTTGATGATGTATGTAATCAAGTTACTAACCTTTTGGATGAGATCATACTAATGTTAAGAGTATATATACATATTCTCATTACGTCCCTAATCAGTTGTTATTATGGAAGGTTGATAGACAACAATGACACATAAGATCAGAGTGTGAGTTGGTTGATGACTAGATCTCATTAGTCATGATATGGGATATCAAACCAAGCACACAAATATGTGTTAAAGAACAATGTATTAGACAGACCCACAGTGAGACTTATACATGGAAGCCAAATGTCATTGGGTACGCTTTGACATCATCAAATAGAGTCTTGAAACATGGATTGTTATATAGGTAATGATTGGTGGCTTTGACACATGGGGATAGACTATGAATGATAGATATGGGATTTGTCCCTCCTACTGAAGTGTGATGTCCTAGGCCTCTTGATTAGCGAGATTGAGAAAATCATGGACATTTGCATGTGAGTCAATATGTGATATTGGGCTTACATATATCTTAGACAATATACTCTTAGTTCAATAAATAAGATGGAATAATAATGAGGATGACTGATCCATGCCTCTAGTTCAACATGGACATCAGTGACAAAGTAACTATACAAACACTGTAACACCATACACAAATTGTAGGTTGAAGTTGTTCTCCAACATTCCATTTACTTGGGTAGCATTGATGTGTGACTAGACACCACTCATTGCTTGTGATGTCATAAGTGTTATGGAAATTCATTGCCAATGTAATATGGGACCTATAGGGTCACACACATAGGTCTCAACCTAGAAGAGGAGTTCAGATCTCAAATGGAAATTGAATTAAGTATTGAAGTGTTTAGGTATTTGATTCACGCAACAAATAGGCTAACAACACTGCCAAATATCCATATGAAGTGTTGAGAAGGCTGTCCGGAGTGCCAAACGGTTATCTCAAGTGTTGAGACGTGTGTCTGGATGTTAGGCATGTTTTGTGTTGAATTTGGCTAAGGAACGAGCTGATCCAACCAAATTGTCTCTAATTGGGTCACTAGATGGCTGTTTGGGTGAACTGAGACAACCGTCTCGCATCGGTGACATGGTCCAGTTCGATCAGGGAAGGTTCTATATGTTTCCCTATTCATTTCGGTTGAGCAATACTTGTTGCACAAGGAAATCAATGTCTGACATTAATAACAATTGATTTGCCAAATTTGTGTGCAACTAGAACTGTTAAACGACCATCTCGCATGTGAGACGGGCGTATGGGTTTTCCAAACAGCCATTTGGGCTGTGGCAGGTTGCAAAATTTCCAAAATTGTTACAATAATTTAAGATCTTCCCATCCATTCTACTCCCGCACATTAATCCCGTACCTGATAGCAACTGGGAACCCTGACCCTAACCTCTACTATATATAGAAGGGTACTGGGGGATTCCTAGAGAAAAACACAGACAATTGAGAATCAGTTTCTCTAACAAATGTTATCCTCTCTGGTTGTGGTAACCACGAGAGCCCAGGCAAGTCCTACCTAAGATACCCAAAGGGAGAGAAACAACTGAGATCATTGTCATGGGAGAGCAGGCTGGTGACAAGTACGCCAGCGGGAGGGACAAATCCTTCTTGTCTAGTCCATCAACACGACAAGAGTCCTAGGCAGTTTGTGTGGACTTCTCTAGAGGCGGGAGGTCATTGTCTGCTGCTAATGAGGACATTATCAACCAGAAGTCCATGATAAGAGGAGCTGCTACAGAAGATGACGTGCAAGTTCGGTGTCCTAGGAGGAGCAGTCAGATGAGTCCCAGTGCAACCGGGATTCAGAGTTACTCATCTACAACAATGATGTTGTTGGACTTGCTCCAGGACCAGGTATATCCTCATAAACTATCCTTCCTATCTTAAAGTAATTGACATGACCTGTTGGATAAGGGTAATATGGTAGATAAATTTTTTATTTCCACTGCCTATCTCGTAGCCATATTTCCCTACAATGTCACTCCTTTTATTTGTTGATGACATACTCATTTTTTGTGAAGGAAGATCTAGGAATCTTATCAACCACAAGAAGGTCCTCACTAATTTTTGGGGTGTCTTAGGCACATAAATAAGTGAACAAAAATCTCACATCCTTCTTTCAAAGTCTTCTAGCGATAAACAATCACTTGCCAACATTCTTGGTGTTCATCTAGGCTCTCTACCTACTAAATACATGGGCTTTCTATTGGTGAGAGGAAATTTAAGAGGAAAGCATTTCAATGAATGCTAGGCCAAACTCAAAGATCTATTGAACAAGTGTCCTAGTACAAAGTTCTATGGCTAGCCATCTGGTTCTAATTAGAAGTTGTTCTATGGGGATAGTTAAATACTATCTTGTACAAGGAGAAATCGCCACATTTACTCTACATAGAATTGAGATCATTATGGGAGACTTCATATGGGGTAGTCCCATTCATCCATCCCACTGGGAACAACTATCCTACCCAATTGAAGAAGGTGGTTAGGGTATGTAATCCCTAAACAACATGACAAACTTCCACACAATGAAAAGAAAAAAAAACTATTGAGAGGAGAAAGTACTTGGGTTCCTTGGATGCACAAAATATATGGAATAAACTTTCCGAAACCTTCTCATAGATGGGGTTATTCAACAATGTAGAGGAGGATCACAAATGTTGGGGCAAATTTTTTTGATACAACTAATGAGATGCTCTAGTCTATATGTAGAAAATCACTTCCTATTGATAAAGTAGCTAAGAACATTAGGTGAAGCCTACATAATCCAAGGTGGATCACCACAACTTTTATAGATTATAAAGGATACTTATCTACTCTTGAAAAGAATGGTATATGGGATCCTAAAAATGTTTAGACTTGTCTTCTATGTACAACTAAAGATGGATATGATAAGCATATATTTGAGGAATGTATGTGGTGGAAATATCTCTGGGGCAGATGTTCCTTGAAAGTGGGAGCAAACCCTCTACAAGATCATATGGGTTCTCTTATGAATATGGATACTCGATCCAAAGATAATAAAACCATCACCCGATTGTGAATAAAATGGTGTGTTCATCATATATGGTTTGAGCACAACTACATGAAGCAAGGCAGAAAGGCAAATGAGGAGATCAATGTGTTTGCAAAGATTGAGAAAGACATCTAGATGAACTATACATATTATGAAAAATTGATTATGTAGTTTCTCAAATAAAATTAGTAGGATTTGGGACATAGTCTAGGCTACTCGATGAGATAGTAAACACTAATGTAAGCTTCACCATCTGGTGAGTTAAAATTGATTGGTTAGTGTATTGACCTGTATACCACTTGTACTTTGCCCCACTTGTGTGTTGGAAATAAATTTCCTTGGATTTCCAAAGAAATTGTTGTTGATGAGGCAATGTATGAGCTGACAGTGAGCCACTAGTATATCTACCACCCCCACCATTTTCTTCCACATAAATCAAATTCCATCTGAAAATCCCAGAGCTTCTTTTCGATGGGAAGCATCAAAACCCCGGGCTGTGGAAATTCCTATCCTCCATACCCCCTCTAGTATGAGGCTCTACAATTGCCATAATATCAATGTGGTATTCATTAGTTTTACTCTTCGATGGTGTTTTGAACATCTAGCGAACAAATGCCTTGAACATTCCACACGACATGGATCATGATAAATCTTTCTATTTATAGTTTGGGCCTCGTACCCTCAACATAAAATTCTTGGTCTGCTGTGTGGTTTTTCTACCCACATTTCCTGGAGACCTTCCAAACAAGCTCCCCTAAAGAAAACACCTTATAATTCAAAGATGGATGCCCACACTCTCCTCACCTTGTGGCATGGATATCGACAAATTCTCTTCTTGTCCAAAATGGAAAATCATTTGTTGCTCTGAGAGGCCTATAATGACCACCTCATCTTTAGAGATAATGGTAGTAGCTTTATGTTGAAGGTGCATCCTCGGTATATCCTTGAGACTATCTTTATGGTTTTGATCTCCCTGGTTCCAAGAGTCTTGGAACATTGTCCGAGTATCCCTGATATTATCCTTCCCACCTTGATTCAACTTCTGGTAGTTCTCCTTACTTTGCCTCCTATCAATACCATCAACTTTGTCTACAACTTCCTATTATGTTTCAATGAGTACCATCTCCTCATATTCTTGGGTTAGGTTCCAAATCTTGTTACTCATGGATACCCCAACCTAAGATGTCGTTGGTATGTTCTTTCTTGGGTGACATTGGAATGACCTTGCATACATAGCTTCTGAGTTGTATCCTGATGATACTACTGGATCCATCACCTCTACCTGGGCATCTCCTTGCACATTTGTTCTTTCAACCTCCACCATCTTCCTCCACCTGCAAGAGTCCCGCTTATGTCCTATGCATCGACAGTACATCCAGATTGCCGAAAGTTTTTTTTATTATAAAGTGTATCTTTCTATCTCAATGTGTATAGTAGGTAGTCATGGTTCGGTAGTATATAGCTTGAACTCTAATCTCGCAAACATCCCATGCCTCTTCATATCTATATTGGTATCCACCTTCATAGTGGTACCTATTTGGTCTCTAATTTTCTCCAAAACCTGTCTTTAGTATACGAAGATTGAGAGTTTGGGAATCCGTAACCAAGACACTAGGTATCAAGGGTTCTTATCAGAGGGTATGTAGTTAGGATACCATGGCTGCATTGTAAGGTAGGAGCCCATCAAAGGACACATGCCTTTAGTGAGTGCTTTGATGTAGTTGCCCTCATGTAGTAGTTGAACTAGGTAGTAATCATTATCTAGATCGGCCATTCACATATTTCCTATTGGATTCCACATGGCCTTTATTCTATTTTGAAGTGTCAAGAACCCGACTTCTCTTGCCAACACTTTGACAATTACTAAATAACACCCAAGTTTCATTAAGTTGACATACTTGTATGAATCAATTACAAAGAAAGGTGTTCCATCATTTATCCTATTAGATATGTCATCTTTGATCAGGTATACCTCCATGTCTACAAACCCCAGGATAAAGTTTTTCCCGCCGTTGATGAAGACTCTATGTGAAAACATGCTGCCTGGTTTCCAAGGAAGGAAGTTGTCTACTCATTTCACCAAAAGCTTAGTTCTGGTTAAGAAGTTGAAAGGCCTCTCCCTTTCTTGGTTGTCCTTTTACTTTTATTCTCTCATCCAAATTTCCTTTCTGTTGAGGTCGGTCCCCTCATCAACGTGATGCATAGTTTAGGTTTAGGCCTACATTGCGTAACACAAAATTGTTTGGTGGAAAATCTTTATTGGCCATCTACATCACCTACTCCCTATCACGTCCAACCCCTAGGTCTCATGGCTCTACATCCATCTAGGATCTCCATCATCTGGCATCAAAGTCCTCGACCTCTACTGTGTCCACGTCAGTCGCCCCTGATCCCAAACCCTAGCACCATTATATGTGATGTTTAAAGACCAACATATTGTTTAGTTTTATCTCCTCCACATGCCTATTTTGTTTGACATATTCTTATCATTTTTCTTTTTAAATTTAACATGTCATGACCTATCTTTTAGAGTAATTTTATCAAGTATATTCCATAAATAATACTAAAAGATGTATTGTCAAGTAACGACCTGGGCTTTGAGGTCTCAGATAAGATGATCTTAAAAGGAATGATTGTATTACCCATATCACCAAGGTGCACCTCCTTTTCAGGGAGCCCATCTCTATATAACTCCATAGTTAAGGATCCACAACTTGGAGTAGTACTAGGATGGATGACCAGTTGGGAAGTTGACCCCGACTTGTGTGTGAGTGAGGACAAAGTGCACAGTTAGGGCTAGTGGTGGTCTGTGGGGCCAGTCATCATTCCTAAAACCCTTCTAGAGCTTTGGGTAGTGGTCCCAATTGTTACAGTAATGAAGAAGAAATGAGAAGGAGGAAGAATAAAGAAGAAATATGTATTTATTTTTTCTCCTACTTCATTCCTGACCAAATCATTGTGGATATAATAAAAACATAAAGGACTTGGCAAGGAACATAAGTAAGTTTAAAGAGAGACATGGATACTTGGATGAAAAAAATGGAAAGTAATGAAAAGTTGTAGGGTAAAAGAAAACATCAAAATAAGTATAAAAAAAATCATAGGCAACATACAATGAAATTTGAAATCTCATAAGAAATTTGTTGTAAAATAGAGGTTTCTTAGAAATTTGGAACAAAACTTGATTACAGTAACACTACACAGTTGTGTTACATCTTTAATTATTATGCCCCGAGGATTTGAGGCATACCACTCAAATCCAACTAGCCACTATTAAGTCAAAATCAGTACCATACAAGATCAATGGAAGCGTCAGACTCCATGATCATCACCAACACTACTCCCATACTCCATTATCATCACTAGCACTACTTAGTTAGCTCGAGTCTACAACATAGTGACATATAGTCATACTGCAAAAGACAACAACTCATAGTCAAAGCTATAGTCCTATAAAGACAACAACTCATAGTCAAAGCTATCATCCTGTAAAACAACTAGCCTGCCTTGGTACATGGTACAATGCTAGAAAACAAGCTCATGCATTGTCGTTTTATAATAAAACATCATATCACTATTTCAACAATTTAAGGATACATGGATATATCTCCACTTGTACCCCTCATATTCAACAATATGTTCTCTGAGTTTCCCATACGAGTTACTCGTTTCACCATCCAGTTAGATACTGACGCTGAAGATGGAGCTATGGTACAGGGCAACTACATGATTAAGGTTTCACTTTATTAGTTATGTCAATTGGGTGAAATAAGGTTGCATCATACAAGTGGACATAAAAACCCTAATTCAATCTAATAAGCATAACTATGAAACAACCTTAGAAGATATAAAATGTATAAGGTGTGAACTTGTCACATTATTTCATGACAACATTCTCCCACTGCCTTCAACAAGGCCATCAATACCACCACTTGTTATCACTTCCGTATCAAGCAAATCATTGTTAACATGTCACTGGGAATAACAATACCTAATCACATCACTGGAGGATACACTTCTCATTAGGCATTAAGCCTTTGCCAAGTCATAAGATCAATCACATTATTCTCAGTATTTATCATTATCTCATCATGCCTCATTGGGAATATATTCATCACATGTTTCTCATCACATGTACACCATAGCAATCATTAGCTATGACAATCATTTTGTATACAAGGTTAACGACATACAAATAGAGAGGGAAAACATCTCAACATATTAAACACTTGAGACAATATAAGCAATACATCATGTCTCCTTGATTTAGGGTTAGGGTTTCATACTTAACCACATAAGGCTCCATGACATTATTTATTTACCAATCTCTAGTTTCATTACCTCCCAAAAGTTGGGAGTGTACTAAGGTTAAGCTTTTCATATTATATCTATGTGTGCAAATTCACATATTTACAATTCTAGTGCAACTCATCAAGGCACATGTCCATCATCTATTATCATTTAATTAGCTTCATAATAAGAACAAGCTATGACACTCAATCACCCTATAAGTTAGAGCCATACCATAGGAGTGAGAATGTATAACCATATGATATTCATCCATACACATTCTACAAGTAGAACATACCCTGTAATTTGGGTTAGGGTGCACTCATATAGCCATTTAAAGTTTACATCATGATTATAGCACTAAACCATAATTGAGTCACTTCCCACTTTCTTGGAGCATATTAGGGTTGAGGGTCATGATTAGGGATTAATGAAACAATCATTCTCACAACACTATACATAGATCATTACTTTCTTACTCATGCACATGTGTTGACTATATATTCATGTATGTCTCTCGATCATCCATCACACATGTGTCTCAACCACTAATGAAACAAGTGACTCGACCACCCTCAAACAAAGTGTCTTGATAACCTTCATGCAAGGTGTCATGACCGCAACATTGAAAGGTTTTTCAACGACAACATCATCATATGTTTTGACCACAAACCATGACATGTCTCGACCTACCATCAACATTGTGCATCAACCTACCTTCAACACCATGTGTTACGACCACTAACTATCATGAGTCACAATCAAACCATAGTTAAGGCTTAAACCCTCAACAAAAGTACATGTCATGACCATCACAAAAGCAACTCAAGGGAGTGTCAAACCAAAGCGCAACTCGTAGTAACAACCCAAACACCAAGGATACATATGTCTCGACCGAAACTCAACAAGATGTCTCGACCTCATCATGTCAAGGTGTCTCAACCAAAAACTATACATGGGTGTCTCGACCCAAGACTAAGACATAAGTGTCTCAATCTCAACTCCAAGGGTGACATATGTGTCAACCCAAAACTCAAGGTTAAACAACAAGAATACCAAAAGTCACTATGTCCAAAATTGGGGAATCATGATCATTCAAACCCTGGAACAAATCACCATAATAATCATTAACCAAGACCACTTAGGAGAGAGAAATTGTAACTTCAACTTATGTGAGAAATCATCCATACCTCAATGGCAAACATTACAACTGAAACTTAGCACATGGTAATTAAACCAAATTTTATGATGCATATAAAATCATTCTCTCAAGAACACTTTGGAAATTGAGTATATGAATTTAGGATTTACAAAGAGAGAAACCTACATGAGAATGCTACAAAATCATAACCCTAAAATCATAAGAACCTCATTCACCATATTAACCATTATATTAATAAAACCAAGTATCACTATACTTGTAGGGTCATCACCTCCATCTTCTTTAAACAAATCATGATTGTCGACCATTAACCAAACATATAGGACTAAAAATATAAATGAAATGACCACTAAGGTCAAATGGTCATAAGAACATATAACATCCTCAAATTAGGGATCAACCATAACCTAAACTAGTAGGTTATCACCAAGGAATGCTCATCACAAAAGTAGGGAATATCACCATACACAAATGATCATTAACATCCTTTGAGCATGATAAAATTCTACACAATAGAGCCTCGTTAAGAGCAGTGATTATTCATGTTTAACATTTATCAAACAATACTAAAAGTCATGTCACACTAAGGTACCCGAATCCCCATTAATAAGGATAGAAATCAGTAATCAAGGCTAGAGAACTATTCGTCTTCTATTTTTCTCAAAATTGGGTAGAAGAGAAATTAGGTTTTTTGGAAAATAAAAGCAAGTTTCACAGGACTGTCACCATGGATCAAACCCTAATTCATGATATAATCTTATAGAATTTGAAGATCATATTTCAGATATCGAAATAGCAAGAAACAAGCAGTATTATAGTGCCAAAATAGAAGAGGGGAAAGTTATATAACCCACCTTTTGTGGTGATCCAAGATCCAATGATCACAAGCTCCAAGAGAAGGAAAGAAGCCCCAACCTTGATTAGCACTTCAGCCACCAAATCACCTCACAAAATAGGAACACCATGATTAAGAAGTAGATCATCAAAGAGGGAAGAAAACCCTAGGCCAAACCAAAAGAAAAAGAGAGAATGAGAAAGAATCCTCCTTTCACTCGGGTTCACCATGACAAAGCATAGTCTATGACCCCTTATGATGATGAGTTCCTCTCAAACGTCCACCATGGGTGATCTTCACTCCATGACTGAGGAAGAAGAAGAATATGATAGAGGTTTCATGGGTAGAACATGATCTAGAAGGTAGAACCACTTACCAAGTGAATATTCACCACAAATCACCACCACAAGAGTTGATCTAGCAGAAATCCTTCTTCAAGCAAGGTTGATCGGACACCATAGCTTTAGGATCTGATATCCTTGGTCCCAAAGCTGCTAGGTCAATTGCAATGGAGCGGGGAGAGAGTATGGATAAAAAAGAGTGCTTTCTAATGAAGAGAAATGGACATATACCCAAAGGAGGAGGGAAGTAGGATTTATGTGAGGTATCAACATATTAGAACTCCAATGGGACACTTCTCCATTAATAAGATAGACATGCAACCACTTTATGCATGAATGCACAAGATGGTGATATAACCTATGTTGGGTATTGACCTCTTTAAGTCCACAACCTAATAGTTTTGGTCGTAACACTTCAAGGAGGTCAAAACAAGAGCAAAACATCAAGAATAGGTCGACTCAAGATCATTACCATCAAAAAGATTGAAATAAAATAGGACATGCATCTAGGCCAAAACACATCACAACAAACCATCATGGTCGTAACAACATCATGCCAACATAGTTGTTTCAGTTGAAATACATTCAAGACATCCCCTAGGTCACGATCTAGGTCTTTACCATCACCAAAGTTCAACAAGGTTGAAACAAAAGGGTCATCAACATGCTAGGTTGAGACATACCACAAGAAGACAACTTGTCTCGACCCCAAACACATCCAATACCATGTAGGTCAGGACAACATCACCAAGGAATGTGTTTTGAATGAAACACTCCCAAACATACCATAAGGTAAAAAAAAGGTTTCTATACCCAAGAAAACTAGTAGGTTGACACCATTCAAACCCTAGAAACCCTAGCATATCACGTGATGCCACCTCATCAACCAAGGTCCCACAAGGCACCCCATAGAATCATTCTCTCTCTTATGATGCTAAAGAATTAAGGGCACACTCAATATGTGAGAAATTGCAAGATAGCTCCTCAACTTGGGTAATTGCATTTTTGTCCAAAACAGACACACATAGCTCAATTAATATCCAATCAAGACTGAACTAAAAACATGATCATGTCACATGATAAAAAAATAGCTCAAGAGATTAGAGTAAGGTTCTAAGCATCTTGTTATGAAAAGTAAGCACAATTAGCGTTAAGCTAGGTTAGGGGCCTTACATTTTTCACATATAATAATCAGACTCATGTATGAATTGCAAATCAAATAAGATGGAATGTAATATAGAAGAATATGGGGCCAAGTTAATCAAACACTATAACATTAGGAGGCCATAAGAGATACTACCATCAACGAGGGATGTATACTAGATGAATTCCATAGAACTATCCTACTTTGGCAAAGTAATGATCACATGGTAATGATACATATTTAATCATACAATAATATATATACATATGAGTTGTGATTTTACAGTAACTTGATACCTTGTTTTATTGCATGTGCTCTTTTTCACCTATTGGGTATTGGGATAAATAGATTTCCTTGTGTCTTAATTAGAATAGATCTTGACACGATATCGAGTTGTCAGGGTGCCACCATAACAAGAGGTATATATCACAAGACATGGTAATATTGTTTGATTTAGAGGAGAAACTACCTTAACAATCTAAAAATATATAGGCAATAAGTGGGATATATTGGATTGACTTCATATTGTGAACTTCTTTTTCCTATAAATTTCCTTCATCTTTTCAATTTTTTGTATGTTTTCTCATATTTTCTTTGTCCTATGGTGTTGGGAGAATATGAGTAATACATAACAAAACAAACCATATGTAAATATTAGCCTTTGTACAAGCTTTGTTATACTAATGAAAAGAGGAAACCAAGGGATACACCACCATGACAAAGAGGAAAAATAGTCAAACATTTGATGAGTCTAGAGATGGGATAAGTAGATAGGGTTATAAGATCTCATAAAAATGCATGCATTGATAGAGGTCTAGTGAACTATTAAATACCCACAATGGGGACCATGTTCCTTAAAAGGTGAGAAACACATGATCCTAGAAGTTTCAGAGGGGTGAATCTCCATTATTTATATCCCAGAACTACTAAATCAATGTGAACATAAAGATAAACCACACTTCAAAAGGTTCAAAGGATTATAATCTAGAACCCTTAGGGTTTGAAACAATGCTACAAATAAGCACTTTTAGACATGGAATTTGTTATGTTTGTGACTTCATTAAAGTATATTGATGAAACAAGGAGATCTAATGTCCAAAATGTTGTTTATAGTCTTGGAAGAATCCATGAGTAGGGTAATAAGTGTGGGTATTAAGAATAAACTAAAACATAGTTTATATGTGATTCTAAACTTGAGGCCTAAGGGTGTGACATGTTATCTTTCTCATAGAACATGTTAAAAATAGACATGTTAAATTTATAGACAACTTTCATCTTTACCATGCTTCATTTTAGACAAGTTTTGTTGTTTTTACATTGAAGAGTAATCTTATAACACATTATTAACTTAGACTATTCTTGTGTCACTCTTTACAACATCCAACTATTTATGAGATCCAGTTATGAATCTTTCAATCATGACCTCCACGTAAAGAAAATATACAAATAGAAATATCTCAAAAGAAATGTTAACATACTAAAACCAAGATGTATTTATATAACCTTAATTCCATAACGTAGGTGATAATAAGTTTTCTACTAATAATTAATCCAAAAGTACTCAAACATGCTATAATACCCATTATAGTACCATTTTATACATAATGTAGAGTGTAATTAGGTTCCAACCCTAACCCTAAATCTAATATGTAAATCCCACTTAATTAAACAATGTGACACGTTTTATTTACAAGAATAATGTAAATGATGAAAGTGATGACTACATAAAATAGATGCACTATGAACCTCTAACCCCCCAAAGTGCAGTCTATGCATAACAAAATAAAACCATGGACCACATGGATCATACTCAAAATTGTCACAAATATCACATTACTATTTCCAATAATAGTAACTTTACCAAGATATGTTGACGTTGAATATTGCACATTACTTTCATAAAATCAATTGCATTAAGGTCTAAATAGAAAATAATTCATAGTATATTATAATTTACTTAAACATCCTAGGATCACATAGATGACACTAGTATGACCTATAGATTTGGTTGATTTAGGTCTATAATGCATGTTTTGTACCTACACCTCAGTGGGCGACACAACAACTAAGGACCTTTTGTGTTGGTTTCGAGGGAAATGGAAAATCGATGACACAAAGCTAGTTTCAGTTGTTATGAAAATAGAAACCAATAGCTCAAAGTGATACTAATGTTGTGGTATCACCCTATATCATTGGTTCCATGCAAAAGAAGCGACGATGTAGGCCATATGATCATCAGTTATGTAGTGAAGAACCGATGACGCAAGTTATGTCATTGAATTTGTATTGTAGAACTGATGACATAGAGAGATACTATGGCTTGGTAGAACAACCATGTTGGATACCATGACCATGTTGTGGGCTGGTTAAAATGGTCATGTTGGGTGGAACGACCATCGGAAAATATTTGTGTCGTCAATTTTATGAGAAAATCAATGCCACAACTCAACAACATCCATTTTATTCTAACAACTAACATCACATGTATGTTATTTTTATAATTAATCTATAAACATATTGTCCGGCTATTGAGTAGGATGCAAAACATGAAGTTCATTAGAATTATAGGTTCCATCCTATGTTCATCTTAACAACAAGACAACATACCTATAAAACCTGCAATAACAAACATGTACACACACTTCATCCTCTCACATACATTTCCATTCTCCAATTCCATTCTCTTTAACACTTAATTCCATTCACATGCACATACACAATTCAGAAAACACACATATAATTCCATTGTAAAATTCCATTTTCATCACATGTACAAATGCAATTGTCATTGTATTCATTCCTCTTCACATTCATTCACACACAATCATATATACATATATCATTCATATATGCACCAACAATTCACTTACATCAAATTTGAAGTTGCAAAAAGTCATAACCATCCAATGTATATAGAAATAAAGACATCAAGGCTTAGAAAACTCATATTTTATCCTAATTAAATTCAAGGCTGACTTCCTTAACAAAGGAGTGTTCCCACTATTTTTGTATCTCATCTATCTCTTCATTTGTATAGGGCTCTATCATGTCAAAAAACTGCAAAGAGAATGAAATAATTCAAGAATTGGATTTGATTTTTTTTATATTATCAAATGAGACTAGTTACTTTTTATGATGAAGACTATATAGATTACCTTTTGTATACAATGAAAGTCCATTGCCTCCCGTATGACAATCAGGTCCATATATCACATCACATAGTATGTGCATGCCCAATCATTATTTTATAACGAGTATAAATTTACAGTTATGTGAAATAACATTAAACAAAAGTAAGCATAATTAGCATATATATGCCATGGAGTTAGAAAACTTCCTCAACATTCATTTGGCTTAATAATTTCTTTTTATCTACCTTTCCTTTAGCCTTGTTGAATGGTTCTATAACCCCAATACGTTTAGGTAATATATTTAATTGAATTAGACAAATAATCATGTATAGATACATACATTAATACATGTTGACGGATATAAAAATTTACTTATGTATGTAATGCTATTTTTTTAGTGCGCCTCACTCATCGTACTTTGTTATCTGAATGATCAATATAATACGTAGTTAGTATCTCAAGAACAATTTCAACAACTCATATTGCCAATTACTGAGTGAAAAGATTGCAATGAAAAGAAAACTCAAATTCCACAATGAATTATAATTCATATGTCAGAATTATAAGCAAAGTGCCCAAAATTTAGCCAACATTGAAAGGGGCAATAATCATGCTCTTTTATGCATTAGCAAAGTTTTTAAATGAAGTATAAGAGTAATCACTAATATATGTTGGGTCTTTATCTGCATGGCTGATCAATTATGTAACTATAAATGCCACATTCATTAGTGCAAATTATCCACACACCCTATATAAGTAGCTGTAAAACATATATGTATGCATTAATATATAATAAAATAGATCAAAATATATTTTCACATATATAGATCAATGTATTTAGCCATATAATCTCACCATATCCAATGTTCTATGATATTTTGTATTCAACCAATCATAAGTAAATATCTCTAGAATATCTACCAAGAACAAGTATTGTGATCTTGACCTACATTGTCCTCCTGGATGGACCATCATAGTCGACCCTTCTTCTAAGTCATGTAGCCATAGTGCCAACCCCCTACATTTAGGACCTAGCGAGTCAAATATGCCCTTTAAAGTCTAGGTAGGTAATTGAATATGTGGACGAGGATGTGGAGGAGGAACTATAGGGAGTTTCTTAGGTGCTATGATCTACATAATTCTAATATCAATGATGAATTATATACACAAATAGAAAATAATCACAAATACAAATGCAATAAAAACTTAGAAAACATGTAAACTAACTCCCACTTTAAGCCACACAACCACATCACAATCTATATCACCTATCTTCTCATGCTTGGGGTGGCCAAATAGAAGTGGTGTCTATTTTTGAATGTCGTAGGCAAGCCTAACAGACACACGAACCCCACCAACAGACATTGGATCACCATGAATCATGTAACTTGAATGGGTTGGGTAAGTGTCACCCAATGCAACAACATAGAAGACATATTCTAGTGATGTAAGATGTCATGGCCTTAATGTTGGTATGTATGCCCAGAGATCCAATCATATGATTCTTGTAATGACATATCTCATAAACATTTTGATTAATAATAAATGCAACTTCCAATTTGTTCATCTTTATTCAGTTAGGAGATAATGAATGAACATAATAAATGTCTAAAGAATGATATTAATCAATGACGTATGTCTTTGGGTTGAGAACCTGAATAATGAGATCATACAAATGTTAAGAGTATATACATTCTTGTTGTGTGCCTAGTTGGATGTTAATATGGAAGGTTGATAGACAACATTAATACATAACACTAGAGTGTGTGTTGGTTGATGAACAAATCTCATTAGTCATGATATGTGATATCAGACCAAACACATAGATACTTATTAGAGAATAATGTGTCAAACAAACTCACTTTATGAGTAATCATGAAAACCATGATTGGTAGTCAGAATCATCCCTCAAAGTGATGGTGGTGATTGTGGTTCTTAGACCTAAAATCACTAAACTCATCACAAGTTGTTTGAGGTACTTTGACATCATCAAATGTGACCTTGAATAAGGGTTTCTATAAAGGTGATGCTCAGATGCATTATGGCACACGGGAATTGACTGTGAGCGATGTATATGGGATTCATCCCTCTTACAGGAGTTTGATATCCTGGCCACTTGTTAAGAGCGACTGAGAAAAGCATGGCCATGAGCATATGAGTCAATAGATGATATTGAGCTAACATATATCTCAGATAGTATGCTCTAGTTTAAGGAACATGGATTGAATGTCGAGAAGATGACGTTTCCATGCCTCGAGTTGAATCTGGATATTAGAGACAAAGGGAACCATACGATCAATATAACACTAATCACATATTATAGGTAGAAAATTTTCTCCAACTTTCTGAATTACTTGGGTTGCAATGATGTGTTTCTAGATACTACTCATTGCTTGTGATGTCATAAATCCATTATGGACATTCACTGCCAATGTAGCTTGGGACCTATAGGGTCACACACATAGGATAAATCTGGAATAAGACTTTATTCATGAATGTGGTTTAAACTTGATTACTAAAGTGTTAGGTGTTCAATTTAAACAAGATTGGAAATTAAGACTCATATGTATGAATGACATGTTTAGGTTGTGAACTGACCATTTGGTTCATCAATGTGATTGGATCGAGCATTGATTCTGACGTCATATTCTGCATTAATAGAATATGAATTGCCAATAAAATTGTGATTAGGAAAAATTGTGAAACAACAGATTCAAGAGTTCAACTAATCGGCTCACATGTGAACTAATTGGTTAACATTAAACAGACTAGTTCAGCATTCATAGGTTCTAAAAAATTTATCAAAATTGTCTCTTCAACTCCCAGATGAACTAGAAATCTTGACACTAACCCTCCTATAAATAGAGGGGTAGTGGAGGCCTTCCAAAGACACAACAATGAGATCTAAAAACTTGTTGTATTTTCACAATTTTGGTAACATGAGAACCTGAGTAAGTCCCACTTTTCAAAGGAAGGGATATAGCAAGGGAGAGAAAATTGGGGGAGCAAGTAGGCACTAGCACATTGACTAGAAGGGATAACTCCTTCTTATCTGTTTATCTAGAATGACAAGAGTTTCCAGTGGTTTGCTTGAACTACTTCAGAGGAGAGGAGGAGTTTTCCACCCGCTAGGAGGATGCAAAAACTATCATCCATGGTGATCAACCAGGAGGTGGCCGGTGACATCTGTCTAGGTGTGACTTGAGAAAGTGGCACACTATAGTATGGGATAATCATTATACATTTTCTAGGACTAGGTATATACCTTGCAACCCCTCTTTCCATTACATAGTTTTTGATGTGATCTACTACTCAAGGGAAATATTGTAGTAAAATTGTTTTTTTCTACTTTCATATCTGCTGCCATAATTCCCAATGGTGGTATCAGAGCCATGTCAATTTACTAAGCTTTGTGATTCAATTGATATGGTCATATTTCTATTTTATCATTTATTTTATTGCATATAATATGAATACTTCAAATGATGAATGTGCATATCTAATTAAATACTACATATCAACTAGTATATATCATATGATTTATATGCAATTTACATGTATCACCCTAAAATTGGTTTTGATAGTGGATGTCAACATGGTTATGGCCAATAACACCTAGATCTTTATGCTTGGTTGGATGGTTGTTAATTCTATTTTATATCTCAATTTACATACCAGGCCTATCTCTCATTTTCTATATGTAAAAGTATAAATTCTATCCTACCCATGCTTCCCTCAAATTTAACTCAAGGTTTTCTATTAGCCTATAATAAGTTAAATAGGATTAGGATAGTTTTAGTTCTTATTATGGCAAGGAAGACATTCTGCACCAGAAAAACCACCCATTTTAGAAAATGAATCGACCAACTGGAGGACCAAGGAGGCCATATGACATGAGGATCTGAAGCGATCAACTGGTGATCCACCGGAGGTGTCCAAAAGTCGCATGCATAGGAGATCAGATGATCATTTCAAGGGATCAACTGACTAACCAAGAGGCATACCGATCAGTTTAAGAGTTGAACAGATTGACCTAGATTAGTTTGAGCACTTCATCAACAATACATTGCTGAATATGATGTAGATTTTAGGTGGTAGTAATTCCTTGTGACTCTACATAATTATAATAGAGTGTCCATAACCATTATTTTTGTTATAATTTCTTGTTAACATTTTTGGGTTATAGCATGTATATGATACATACTAAAGTATGTGGTGATTGGATATGTATATACTTATATTTATATAAATATAAAATCCCTCAATCCAACATAGTAAGTCTTAGATGCTTTCCATAAGCAAAACAAATGAAAAAATTGATCAACTAAGCATAGGTTACGCCAAAGTGTGGTGCATTGTCCTCGTGGAAGTGTGATGCTAGTTTATGTGGGTCTGCCAAAGCAAGGCATTTTACTATCATGTTAGCTTTTGGGTTAGACTTAAATAGGCAATCTTGATATTAATCACCTAGAAGCGTGTAGATGAATGTGACGAGTTGTGCACACAAGCTATCTAAAAGATGCATTTCGATGTCATTGGAAAAAGTTGCATACATAAATAGTCAAGTTGTTGGAGATCAGCCAAAGATGACTCATAATTTGATGAAAAATGGATCTTCGCTAAGTTGAAGGTTGTACGTTGCAATCTTCTAAATTGATATGTGATGGATATCAATTGGAACAAAATAGTGGGAGAAATAAATACTTAAAGGCCAAATTAGGCATTGTTAAACTTTGTATCAATCAAATCAAATCAAAAGTGTTTTGAAAAATTGCAAAATTTTCTTATAGAGTCAAATGGAAAACAAAAATCCACTTATGTTTCATACATTTTGTGCAATTGTAGTCGGTCCCAAGCCCCAGTGAAGGAGAAGGGTTGGTGGTACGTTGACAACCATCCTTACAAACTTTGTCACTTTTTCTTTGAAATGGATTCGAATAAAAATTTGGTTGGAGAATCCCTAATTGGAAATGTGCTGCATCGACAACTGGGTGCACTAATAAAATGCAAAGGGTTTTGACACAACGATGCTCAATCGTATTGAAGGACAAACAAGGGTTTCCACATCTTGGATGGGTGTGGGTAAATAAGCTAGTTTCACTATATCATTTCCCGGATATAGTAAAAAGTGTGCAAGGGTTACCACATCTTGGATGGGAGTGGGTAAAGAAGCTAGTCCCACAACATCATTGTCCAGATGTAGTGAAATGTGCAAGGGAAATATTTCCGACGAAGGAAGGAAAAGAATCAAGTAAAAAAAAGGATTAGAATTCGATCTTGGAATATTGGCTCTTTAACTGGGAAATTTTTAGAGATAGTGGATACCATGATGATAAGATAAGTCAATATAGATTGCTTGTAGGAAACCAAGTACATAGGGGAATTTTGTAGAGAGATCAGACACAATGGATACAAAATCTAGTATACATGTATTGATAAACATAGAAATGGAATAGGTTTTATTGTTGATAAGATGTTGAAGGATGATGTTGTCAAGATCACAAGAATAGGTGATATAATCATAGCTATCAAGGTTGTTCTTGGGGGGAGATTTTTATCATTATTAATGCTTAATCCCCCCAAGTTGGCCTGGAGAGGAGGCTAAGAAGTGATGGGAATACTAATAGATGGGAAGATCATTATTGGGAGGGATTTAAATGGATGCGTGAGGAGTAGAAATGATGGGTATCAGAGAGTTCATGGTGGTTTTGGATATGGTAGCAAAAATAGAGAAGGAGAGAGAATATTAGACTTTGCAGTTGTATATGATATGATTTTGGCAAACAACCATTTCAAGAAAAGAGAATCTCATTAGATTACATTCAAGAGTGACTACAATTGTATCAAAATTGATTACCTCCTTATGAGGTGGTTGGATTCTAGACTATGCATGGATTGCAAAATGATTCCTGGCGAAGAACTTTCAACACAACATAGGTTGGTGGTTTTGGATATTGACATGAAGGTCAATAAAGTCAAGCATAATAGAAACCAAGATATGATCATGTGATGGAATCTTATAGGAGAAAAGAAATTGACCTTTCATGATAAAATCATCAACGAGGGAGATTGGAACTTGGAGTTTAATGTTAATTCTATGTGGCATAACATGGGCTCTTACAAAAAAAAATTGCCAAAGAGGTTTTAGGGAGTCCAAAGGTTGTGGGGCTCCACATAAAGAGACTTGGAGGTGGAATGATGAAGTACAACATGTTATTAAACTGAAAATGGAGATCTATAGGAGTTTTCTCAAATCTCGAATGATGCAACATTCCAGAGATACAAGAAACCAAAGAAAGAAGCTAAATAGGTTGTTGAGGAGGTAAGGTCTAGATACTTTGATGATATTTATAAGAAGTTGGACATAAGAGAAGGGGAAAAAGATATATATAAAATGTCTTGTATAAGAAAAGGAAAGGAAGAGACTTGAATCAAGTAAAATGCATTAAAAATGAAGAAGGTAGAGTTTTAGTGAAGGACGATGATATCATGAACTAGTGGAGAAATTACTTACATAAGATTTTTGATGGATATATTATAAATAATGTTAGCGACTCATGTGCCATGAATAAAAGAGATGTCATTTACATATTGCAAGATTCAATATATGAGGTCAAGAATGCTTTGAAAAAGATGAAAATGAGAAAGGCATGCAGACCAGACAATACTCCTATTGATGTATGGAAGAGTACATGGTATGAAGGAGTCATGTGGTTAACAAATCTCTTTAACAAGATCATGAAGACTAAGAAGATATAGAATGAGTCGAGAAATAGTACTATAGTCCTCATCTACAAGAGAAAAGGTTATGTTTATAGCTACACAAACTACATAGGTATCAAGTTGATGAGTCAAACTATGAAGCTTTAGGAGGAGATCATTTAGCAGAGGCTAAGATCTATAATGAAAATATCAAACAACCAATTTGGTTTCATGCCTGGAAGATCAACAACAAATGCTTTCTTTTTAATAAGGAGGCTTATGGAGAAGTATAGAAAGCAAAAGAGATCTTCGTATGGTTTTTATTGATTTTGAAAAGACTTATGATCAAATACCCAGGGGAATGTTGTGGATGGTTTTGAAGAAAAAGAGTATGTCAATCTAATATATTAACTTGATTAAAGACATCTATGATAGCTCTATTGGGAGTGTGAAGACTCTGGGAGGAGAGACACTACTTTTCCTATCATAGTTGGGGTACACCAAGGATCCATAGTTAGCTGATATATATTTGTTCTTGTTATGGATGAGTTGACAAAGAATGTTCAGGATGATATTCGTTGGTGTGTGTTATTTTCTGATGATATTGTATTGGTTCATGAAACTGAAGATGGATTGAATGATAAAGTTGAACTTTGGAGAAAGGCATTGGAATTGAATGGATTGATGATTCGTAGGAGCAAAACCGAGTATATGCATTACAATTTCATCTAATCTTGCAGTGTTGAATGGTGAAACCAAGTTAGATGGAGTAGACATACCAAAATGTGATAAATTTTGTTACTTGGTTTCTATTATTTAAATATATGGGGATGTCCAAAATGGCGTTTGTCGTAGGATCACTGTAGGATGGTTGAAATGGAGGAGTATAATTGTAGTATTTGTGATAAGAAGATCCCTCTCAGATTAAAAATCAAGTTTTATAGAAATGATATACGGCCAACCATGCTCTATGAGAGTGAATATTGGATGGTGAAGAAACAATGTCTCAACAAGATGAACATGGCTGAACTGTGTATGTTGAGATGGATGTGTGGGAAGAGAAGAAAATATTAGCTTATAAAGAGAGATTGAATCTGTACATCTCGACTAGAATATGACTCATGATAGTGCTGAATGGAAACAAATGATCCATGTAGGTGACCCCAACATAATTGGGACTGAGGCTTATATGATGATGTGTCAAATGGCAAACAAATTGTATTTGTGATAGGTCCTTAATAAGGACAAACTTAATGGGACAAACTTTCATGACTGATTTTTGACTTTATGAAGGGTTCTCAATAATGAGCATAAGATCTATTTCCTAGATACACCAGTGCTAGAAGAGTATACTCCTTATGTGCCTAGGGCTGAGGGGGATGTTTATTGGAAGCATACCAATGATACCTTAGACATTAAGCACCTTACACAATGCTACATGAACTATAATGACCCCCTCCCCCTGTTATCCCCAATAACGATGGACTGAGAGGGAAAGATACATTACTTTAATACAAGACGGATGGTTTAGAAATTAACAAAAAATAATAAATAAATTTCACTAAATAGGAAAGAGTTTGAACAACATAAAAAGTTACACTCTCCACTAAGGAGTTACATAATATGGGTTTCGAAATTAGCAACATGAAGTAGAAGCTAACTATCTAAATCCTGATAGGATTATAATAAATCTTTACTTTTGTTCCTTCTTCTCTAGATGTCCATTTTCTTCATACTTGCAAAAATGATAGCAGATTATCTTAAAATGCTGAGAAAACAAAATTCGGTCAGTATAACAAGTTATACCCATATGTGTGGGAAACAAAATGTTCACATTTAGGAATAACAACACATTCAACCATAAGAGAGAATAAGATTAAAAAAGTTGAAACTTTCATTATCATTTTAACTTCTCATATCTAGTCTCAATGGGACACTCCCTCTCTAGAGTATTCACATGTAAAAACCCTCTTCTAGGGGTTTTGTCCCAATGGTGGACATCTCATGACCATCCTATCGTGGCTTGATCTATTATCGCCTCCCTCTTCTGGCTAGGCCTCATCATGACCATCCTATCCTGACTTGATCTTGGTGATCATCCTATCCTCACTTGATCACTTCGTCTTACATACCACATGTACCTCATACATCCACCAAAGAAAGTTGAGCAAGTTATTCTTATATAATGTGTTAATCATAGTCACATTAAAGATTATAAGAATTAAATAGATAATCAATAGTTTATTTGCAATCAATGCAGAAAACCACAAAAATCCTCAGGAATCGTGTAAGTCGAGTACTAGCATTGTTGAAGAACTGATAAGGGAGAACTTTACTTTGGCAAGATGATAGAAAATTGACAGAAGATGGTAGATAAAACCTTCAAAGGAGTCTGAGGGGCCCTAGCATGATCGAAGGATTACCTTATGATGACCCCTCTACTGTTGTCAGGACTCGTGAGGATGATGATACAATGGTGTTCCATAGACGTGTGAAGGATGGGGGAGATTGGATCCCTAGATCCTACTCAGTGGATCTAGTGGTCGAGAGAGAGGAGTCAAAGGAGGGGGGACGGTGTGATCTGTGCTTGTTACTCACCAGAGAGGATCTAGATGGAAGCACGATGTCCCCTCATCGAGTGGTGTTGTGTGAAGGAGAAGATGGACACTTTTCTATCCCTATTCTTTGTGCAAGTGAGAGTATTTTTCTCCCCAGTCAGACCACTGGTTTGGTTTAGGGATGGATGTTATATTTAAGCATATGAACTTGCTTCGTTTATAAGAGAAAACCCATCACCGATAGGTGCTCAACCTGGATGGGGCACGAAGGCATGGGACCAATCTCATTGTATTCACTCCTCTTCACATTCATTCACATGTACAAATGCAATTCTCATTGTATTCATTCCTCTTCACATTCATTCACACACAATCATATATACATATATCATTCATATATGCACCAACAATTCACTCACATCAAATTTGAAGTTGCAAAAAGTCATAACCATCCAATGTATATAGAAATAAAGACATCAAGGCTTAGAAAACTTATATTTTATCCTAATTAAATTCAAGACTGAAATCCTTAACAAAGGAGTGTTCCCACTATTCTTGTATCTCATCTATCTCTTCATTTGTATAGGGATCTATCATGTCAAAAAACTACAAAAAGAATGACATAATTCAAGAGTTGGATTTGATTTTTTTTATATTATCAAATGAGACTAGTTACTTTTTATGATCAAGACTATATAGATTACCTTTTGTATACAATGATCCATTGCCTCCCGTATGATAATCAGGTCCATATATCGCATCACATAGTATGTTCATGCCCAATCATTATTTTATAACGAGTATAAATTTACATTTATGTGAAATAACATTAAACAAAAGTAAGCATAATTAGCATATATATGCCATGGAGTTAGAAAACTACCTCAACATTCTTTTAGCTTAATAATTTCTTTTTATCTACCTTTCCTTTAGCCTTGTTGAATGGTTCTATAACCCCAATAAGTTTAAGCAATATATTTAATTGAATTAGACAAATAGTCATGTATAGATACATACATTAATACATGTTGACGGATATAAAAATTTACTTATGTATGTAATGCTATTTTTTTAGTGCGCCTCACTCATCGTACTTTGTTATCTGAATGATCTATATAATACGTAGTTAGTATCTCAAGAACAATTTCAACAACTCACATTGCCAATTACTGAGTGAAAAGATTACAATGAAAAGAAAACTCAAATTCCACAATGAATTATAATTCATATGTCAGAATTATAAGCAAAGTGCCCAAAATTTAGCCAACGTTGAAAGGGGCAATAATCATGCTCTTTTATGCATTAGCAAAGTTTTTAAATGTAGTATAAGAGTAATCACTAACATATGTTGGGTCTTTATCTGCATGGTTGATCAATGATGTAACTATAAATGCCACATTCATTAGTGCAAATTATCCACACACCCTATATAAGTAGCTGCAAAACATATATGTATGCATTAATATATAATAAAATAGATCAAAATATATTTTCACATATATAGATCAAGGTATTTAGCCATATAATCTCACCATATCCAATGTTCTATGATATTTTGTATTCAACCAATCATAAGTAAATATCTCTAGAATATCTACCAAGAACAAGTATTGGGATCTTGACCTACATTGTCCTCCTGGATGGACCATCATAGTCGACCCTTCTTCTAAGTCATGTAGCCACAGTGCCAACCCCCTACATTTAGGACCTAGCGAGTCAAATATGCCCTTCAAAATCCAGGTAGGTAATTGAATATTTGGATGAGGATGTGGAGGAGGAATTGTAGGGAGTTTCTTAGGTGCTATGATCTACATAATTCTAATATCAATGATGAATTATATACACAAACAGAAAAAAATCACAAATACAAATGCAATAAAAACTTAGAAAACATGTAAACTAACTCCCACTATAAGCCACACAACCACATCACAATCTATATCACCTATCTTCTCATGCTTGGGGTGGCCAAATAGAAATGGTGTCTATTTATGAATGTCGTAGGCAAGCCTAACAGACACACGAACCCCACCGACAGACATTGGATCACCATAAATCATGTAACTTGGATGGGTTCGGTAAGTGTCACCCAGTGCAACAACATAGAAGACATATTCTAGTGATGTAAGATGTCATGGCCTCAATGTTGGTATGTATGCCCAGAGATCCAATCATATGATTCTTGTAATGACATATCTCATAAACATTTTGATTAATAATAAATGCAACTTCCAATTTGTTCTTCTTTATTCAGTTAGTAGATAATGAATGAAAATAATAAATGTCTAAATAATGATATTAATCAATGACGTATGTCTTTGGGTTGAGAACCTGAATAATGAGATCATACGAATGTTAAGAGTATATACATTCTTGTTGTGTCCCTAGTCAGATGTTAATATGGAAGGTTGATAGAAAACAATAATACATAACACTAGAGTGTGTGTTGGTTGATGAAAAAATCTCATTAGTCATGATATGTGATATCAGACCAAACACATAGATACTTATTAGAGAATAATGTGTCAAACAAACTCACTTTATGAGTAATCATGAAAACCATGATTGGTTCATCAGAATCATCTTTCAAAGTGATGGTGGTGATTGTGGTTCTTAGACCTAAAATCACTAAACTCATCACATGTTGTTTGATGTACTTTGACATCATCAAATGTGACCTTGAATAAGGGTTTCTATAAAGGTGATGCTCAGATGCATTATGGCACACAGGAATTGACTGTGAGTGATGTATATGAGATTCATCCCTCTTACAGGAGTTTGATATCCTGGCCACTTGTTAAGAGCGACTGAGAAAAGCATGGCCATGAGCATATGAGTCAATAGATGATATTGAGCTAACATATATCTCAGATAGTATGCTCTAGTTTAAGGAACATGGATTGAACGTCGAGAAGATGACGTTTCCATGCCTCGAGTTGAATCTGGATATTAGAGACAAAGGGAACCATACGATCAATATAACACTAATCACATATTATAGGTAGAAATTTTTCTCCAACTTTCTAAATTACTTGGGTTGCAATGATGTGTTTCTAGATACTACTCATTGCTTGTGATGTCATAAATCTGTTATGGACATTCACTGCCAATGTAGCTTGGGACTTATAGGGTCACACACATAGGATAAATCTGGAATAGGAGTTTATTCATGAATGTGGTTTAAACTTGATTACTAAAGTGTTAGGTGTTCAATTTAAACAAGATTGGAAATTAAGACTCATATGTATGAATGACATGTTTAGGTTGTGAACCGACCATTTGGTTGTTCAATGTGATTGGATCAAGCATTGATTCTAACGTCATATTCTGCATTAATAGAATATGAATTGCCAATAAAATTGCAATTAGGAAAAATTGTGAAACGACTGATTCAAGAGTTGAACTAATAGGCTCACATGTGAACTGATTGGTTAACATTAAACAGACTAGTTCAACGTTCATAGGTTCTAAACAATTTCTCAAAAATTATCTCTTCAACTCCCAGATGAACTAGAAATCATGACCCTAACCCTCCTATAAATAGAGGGGTAGTGGAGGCCTTCCAAAGACACAACAATGAGATCTGAAAACTTGTTGTATTTTCACAATTTTGGTAACATGAGATCCTGAGTAAGTCCCACTTTTCAAAGGAATGGATATAGCAAGGGAGAGAAAATTGGGGGAGCAAGTAGGCACTAGCACGTTGATTGGAAGGGATAACTCCTTCTTATATATTTATCTAGAATGACAAGAGTTTCCAGTGGTTTGCTTGAAATACTTCAGAGGAGAGGAGGAGTTTTCCACCCTCTAGGAGGATGCAAAAACTATCATCCATGGTGATCAACCAGGAGGTGGCCGGTGACATCTGTCTAGGTGTGACTTGAGAAAGTAGCACACTATAGTAAGGGATAATCATTATACATTCTCTAGGACTAGGTATATACCTTGCAACCCCTCTTTCCATTACATAGTTGTTGACGTGATCTACTACTCAAGGGAAATATGGTAGTAAAATTGTTTTTTTCTACTTTCATATCTGCTGCCATAATTCCCAATGGTGGTATCAGAGCCATGTCAATTTACTAAGCTTTGTGATTCAATTGATATGGTCATATTTATATTTTATCATTTATTTTATTGCATATAATATGAATACTTCAAATGATGAATGTGCATATCTAATTAAATACTACATATCAACTAGTATATATCATATGATTTATATGCAATTTACATGTATCACCCTAAAATTGGTTTTGATAGTGGATGTCAACATGGTTATGGCCAATAACCCCTAGATCTTTATGCTTGGTTGGATGGTTGTTAATTCTATTTTATATCTCAGTTTACATACCAGGCCTATCTCTCATTTTCTATATGTAAAAGTATAAATTCTATCCTACCCATGCTTCCCTCAAATTTAACTCGAGGTTTTCTATTATCCTATAATAAGTTAAATAGGATTAGGATAATTTTAGTTCTTGTTATGGCAAGGAAGACATTCTGCACTAGACAAACCACCCATTTCAGAAAATGAATCGACCAACTGGAGGACCAAGGAGGCCATATGATATGAGGATCTAAAGCGATCAGCTGGTGATCCACCGGAGGTGTCCAAAAGTTGCTTGGATAGGAGATCAGACGATCATTTCAAGAGATCAACCGACTAACCAAGAGGCCTACCGATCAGTTTAAGAGTTGACCTGGAGATTTTAGGTGGTAGCAATTCCTTGTGACTCTATAGATTTATAATGGAGTGGCCATAACCATTACTTTTGTTATAATTTCATGTTAACATTTTTGGGTCATAGCATGTATATGATACATACTAAAGTATGTGGTGATTGGATATGTATATAATTATATTTATATAAATATAAAATCCCTCAATCCAACATATTAAGTCTTAGATGCTTTCCATAAGCAAAACAAATGAAAAAATTGATCAACTAAGCATAGGTTACGCCAAAGCGTGGTGCATTGTCCTCGTGGAAGTGTGATGCTAGTTTATGTGGGTGTGCCAAAGCAAGGCATTTTACTATCATGTTAGCTTTTGGGTTAGAATTAAATAGGCGATCTTGATATTAATCACCTAGAAGCGTGTAGATGAATGTGACGAGTTGTGCACACAATCTATCTAAAAGATGAATTTAGATGTAATTGGAAAAAGTTACATACATAAATAGTGAAGTTGTTGGAGATCTGCCAAAGCTGACTCATAATTTGATGAAAAATGGATCTTGGCTAAGTTGAAGGTTGTATGTTGCAATCTTATAAATTGATATGTGATGGATATCAATTGGAACAAAATAGTGGGAGAAATAAATACTTAAAGGCCTAATTAGGCATTGTCAAACTTTGTATCAATCAAATCAAAAGTGTTTTGAAAAATTACAAATTTTTCTTCTAGAGTCAAATGGAATACAAAACTCCACCTATGTTTCATACATTTTGCGCAAATGTAGTCGGTCCCAAGCCCCAGTGAAGGAGGAGGGTTGGTGGTACGTTGACAGCCATCCTTACAAACTTTTTCACTTTTTCTTTGAAATGGATCCAAATAAATATTTGGTTGGAGAATCCCTAATTGGAAATGTGCTGCATCGACAACTGGGGGCACTAATAATATGCAAGGGGTTTTGACACAACGATGCTCGATTGTATTGAAGGTCAAACAAGGGTTTCTACATCTTGGATGGGTGTGGGTAAATAAGCTAGTTTCACTATATCATTTCCCAGATGTAGTAAAAAATGTGCAAGGGTTACCACATCTTGGATGGGAGTGGGTAAAGAAGCTAGTCCCACAACATCATTGTCCAGATGTAGTGAAATGTGCAAGGGAAATATTTCCGACAAAGGCAGGAAAAGAATCAAGTAAAAAAAAAGGATTAGAATTGGATCTTGGAATATTGGCTCTTTAATTGGGAATGTTTTAGAGATAGTGGATACCATGATGATAAGATAAGTCAATATAGCTTGCTTGTAGGAAACCAAGTAGATAGGGGAACATTTTAGAGAGATCGGACACAATGGATACAAAATCTAGTATACATGTATTGATAAATATAGAAATGGAATAGGTATTATTGTTGATAAGATGTTGAAGGATGATGTTGTCAAGATCACAAGAATAGGTGATATAATCATAGCTATCAAGGTTGTTCTTGGGGGGAGATTTTTATCATTATTAATGCTTAATCCCCCCAAGTTGGCCTAGAGAGGAGGCTAAGAAGTGATGGGAATACTAATAGATGGGAGGATCATTATTGGGAGGGATTTAAATGGCTGCGTGTGGTGTAGAAATGATGGGTATCATAGAGTTCATGGTGGTTTTGGATATGGTAGCAAAAATGGAGAAGGAGAGAGAATATTAGACTTTGCAGTTGTATATGATATGATTTTGGCAAACACCCATTTCAAGAAAAGAGAATCTCATTAGATTACATTCAAGAGTGACTACAGTTGTAGCAAAATTGATTACCTCCTTATGAGGTGGTTGGATTGTAGACTATGCAACGATTGCAAAATGATTCCTGGCTTAGAACTCTCAACACAACATAGGTTGGTGGTTTTGGATATTGACATGAAGGTCAATAAAGTCAAGCATAATAGAAACCAAGATATGATAAGATGTAATCTTAAAGGAGAAAAGAAATTGACCTTTCATGATAAAATCATCAACGGGGGAGATTGGAACTTGGAGTCTAATGTTAATTCTATGTGGCATAACATGGGCTTTTACAAAAAAAAATTGACAAAGAGGTTTTAGGGAGTCCAAAGGTTGTGGGGCTCCACATAAAGATACTTGGAGGTGGAATGATGAAGTACAACATGATATTAAACTGAAAAGGGAGATCTATAGGAATTTTCTCAAATCTCGAATGATGCAACATTCCAGAGATATAAGAAACCAAAGAAAGAAGCTAAAAAGGTTGTTGAGGAGGTAAGGTATAGATACTTTGATGATATTTATAAGAAGTTCGACACAAGAGAAGGGGAAAAAGATATATATAAAATGTCTTGTATAAGAAAAGGAATGGAAGAGACTTGAATCAAGTAAAATGCATTAAAAATGAAGAAGGTAGAGTTTTAGTGAAGGCGGTGATATCAAGAACTAGTGGGTAAATTACTTACATAAGATTTTTGATGGATATATTATAAATAATGTTAGCGACTCATGTGCCATGAATAAAAGAGATATCATTTACATATTACAAGTTTCAATATATGAGGTTAAGAATGCTTTGAAAAAGATGAAAATGAGAAAGGCATGCAGACCAGACAGTACTCCTATTGATGCATGGAAGAGTACGAGGCATGAAGGAGTCATGTGGTTAACAAATCTCTTTAACAAGATCATGAAGACTAAGAAGATATCAAATGAGTCGAGAATTAGTACTATAGTCCTCATCTACAAGAGAAAAGGTTATGTTTACAGCTACACAAACTACATAGGTATCAAGTTGATGAATCAAACAATGAAGCTTTGGGAGGAGATCATTTAGCAGAGGCTAAGATCTATAATGCAAATATCAAACAACCAATTTGGTTTCATGCCTGGAAGATCAACAACAAATGCTATCTTTTAAATAAGAACGCTTTTGGATAAGTATAGAAAGCAAAATAGATCTTCGTATGGTTTTTATTGATTTTGAAAAGGCTTATGATCAAATACCCAGGGGAATGTTGTGGATGGTTTTGAAGAAAAAGGGTATGTCAATCTAATACATTAACTTGATTAAAGACATCTATGATAGCTCTATTGGGAGTGTGAAGACTCTGGGAGGACAGACACCACTTTTCCTATCATAGTTGGGGTACACCAAGGATCCATAGTTAGCTGATATATGTTTGTTCTTGTTATGGATGAGTTGACAAAGAATGTTCAGGATGATATTTGTTGGTGTGTGTTATGTTCTGATGAAATTGTATTGGTTCATGAAACTGAAGATGGATTGAATGATAAAGTTGAACTTTGGAGAAAGGAATTGGAATTGAATGGATTGATGATTCGTAGGAGAAAAACTGAGTATATGCATTGCAATTTCATCTAATCTTGCAGTGTTGAATGGTGAAACCAAGTTAGATGGAGTAGACATACCAAAATGTGATAAATTTTGTTACTTGGTTTCTATTATTTAAATATATGGGGATGTCCAAAATGGCTTTTGTCGTAAGATCACTGTAGGATGGTTGAAATGGAGGAGTAAAATTGCAGTATTTGTGATAAGAAGATCCCTCTCAGATTAAAAAGCAAGTTTTATAGAACTGATATACGACCAACCATGCTCTATGAGAGTGAATATTGGATGGTGAAGAAATAACGTCTCAACAAGATGAACATGGATGAATTGTGTATGCTAAGATGGATGTGTGGGAAGACAAGAAAAGATTAGCTTATAAAGAGAGATTGAATCTCTACATCTCGACTAGAATATGACTCATGATAGTGTTGATTGGAAACAAATGATCCATGTAGCCGACCCCAACATAATTGGGACTGAGGCTTAGATGATGATGTGTCCAATGGCAAACAAATTCTATTTGTGATAGGTCCTTAATAAGGAAAAACTTAATGGGACAAACTTTCATGACTGATTTTAGACTTTGAGAAGGGTTCTCAATAATGAGCATAAGATCTATGTCCAAGATACACCAGTGCTAGAAGAGTATACTCCTTATGTGCCGACGGCTGAGGGGGATGTTTATTGGAAGCATACCAATGATACCTTAGACATTAAGCACCTTACACTATGCTACATGAACTATAATGACCCCCCTCCCCCTGTTATCCCCAATAATGATGGACTGAGAGGGCAAGAGACATTACTCTAATACAAGACGGGTGGTTTAGAAATTAACAAAAAATAATAAATAAATTTCACTAAATAGGAAAGAGTTTGAACAACGTAAAAAGTTACACTCTCCACTAAGAAGTTACATAATATGGGTTTCTAAATTAGCAACATGAAGTAGAAGCTAACTATCTAAATCCTGATAGGATTATAATAAATATTTACTTTTGTTCCTTCTTCTCTAGATGTCCATTTTCTTCATACTTGCAAAAATGATAGCAGATTATCTTAAAATGCTGAGAAAACAAAATTTAGTTAGTATAACAAGTTATACCCATATGTGTGGGAAACAAAATGTTCACATTTAGGAATAACAACACATTCAACCATAAGAGAGAATAAGATTAAAAAAGTTGAAACTTTCATTTTCGTTTTAACTTCTCATATCCAGTCTCAATGGGACACTCCCTCTCTAAAGTATTCACATGTAAAAACCCTCTTCTAGGGGTTTTGTCCCAACGGTGGACATCTCATGACCATCCTATCATGGCTTGATCTATTATGGCCTTCCTCTTCTGGCTAGGCCTCATCATGACCATCCTATCCTGACTTGATCTTGGTGATGATCCTATCCTCACTTGATCACTTCGTCTTACATCCCACATGTACCTCATACATCCACCAGAGAAAGTTGAGCAAGTTATTCTTATATAATGTGTTAATAATAGTCACATTAAAGATTACAAGAATTAAATAGACAATCAATAGTTTATTTGCAATCAATCCTGAAAACCACAAAAATCGTCAGGAATCGTGTAAGTCGAGTACTAGCATTGTCGAAGAACTGATAAGGGAGAACTTTACTTTGGCCGGATGGTAGAAAAGTGACAGAAGATGGTAGACAAAACATTCAAAGGAGTATGAGGGGCCCTAGCATGATAGAAGGATTACCTTATGACGCCCCCTCTACTATTGTCAGGACTCGTGAGGATGATGATACAATGGTGTTCCATAGACGTGTGAAGGACAGGGGAGATTGGAACCCTAGAGCCTACTCAGTGGATGTAGTGGTCGAGAGAGAGGAGTCAAAGGAGGGGGGAGGTTGTGATCTGTGCCTGTTACTCACCAGAGAGGATCTAGATGGAAGCACGATGTCCCCTCATCGAGTGGTGTTGTGTGAAGGAGAAGATGGACACTTTTCTATCCCTGTTCTTTGTGGAAGTGAGAGTATTTTTCTCCCCAGTCAGACCACTGGTTTGGTTTAGGGATGGATGTTATATTTAAGCATATGAACTCGCTTCGTTTATAAGAGAAAACCCATCACCGATAGGTGCTCAACCTGGATGGGGCACTAAGGCATGGGACCAATCAGGATGCGTCACATCACCCATAAAGAAGGTAATTGCCCTCTTATTAAGTATATCTTCCAAAAATTATAGTAAATTATATGTTTATCCAAATATAGAAGACTTGTATAGCAAATTAGTTGGAAAAATGAGAGGAACATAAATAAAATATGATTTGAAACCTAAAATGTAAAATTGGGAGATAATGTTGAACAATATGATCTCTACTCTTAGAATGGGATGAACTATGTTTTTGGACTACATACAAATGATTATTTCATATTGGTATGGGTGACAGAGATTAGATAGACACATACTTTGCTTAAAATTGAGATATGAGAACAAGTATCCAAAGTTGAAAATTAATGATGTGACCTAGGGTTTGAGGGGTTACCTCAACCGTATGTGAAAATAAAGGAATAATAGGTTGGAAACCTAGGTGAAAAGGATAGTCACTAACTGAAATTGAAATCACAGATGAAACTGTAATCACCTAGACATGATATCATGAAAATACTAAGGGTGTGGATATACCTTGTATTGAATTCAAGTGTTAATTTTAGTGATGATGTGATGATTGTGCATGTCCACAAAAGTTGTTAAAAATATCCAAGTATGGTTGCTAACCCTAAGGTTTGAAATCAAGATGAGTTATCTTTCACCTCAACCTTACTAGGTTATGAATTTTGGTGACAAAATTCCTTTTAAGGAGGTGTGAATATTATATCTTAAATTTTGGTAAAATTGAATGTTATAAATATAAAGAATGTTCTGATAAATAATTTTATCAAATGGAATTTTGGTGGAATAATAATGATATTCAACTTTGTTGCATGGTTTTGACCCATGGCCCAAGTAATACCCGTGAGACTAATTTCTTTGCAAAAAGGTCCTTCTGGTACAAAATAATGAAATGAAAGGAATTAATCCAGAAAAAAAAGATAATGGTTTGATGAGATATTGGATAACTAATATATCAGGAAATTGTCTCATGCCATCTTCCTAGATGAGTGGTCAAATTTTGAGGACAAAATTACCATAAGAGGGAAAGGATGTTATAACCAGGTTTTTGCCATTTTTTAATATATTTGATTGCAAATAAATAAGGACCTACTAGAAATATGGTTCTTTAATTGTCTTGTTTGAAAATGATGGTGTGAAAGAGAAAATACTCCATATGAAATCGAACTCATATAGTTTATTAGCTTCAATAATCCATCAATAGATAGTGGATAAAGAAAGAGTGGAAAATCCAATAATAAGGAAATTTCTAAAAATACTAATAATTATAAATATGAAATTCCGTGGAATACTCTAGAAAAAAGATATCTTTTGCATAAATAAATAGTAATGAATTTGTGAATTGTTGAATAAAGTGCAAATCACCAAAAGAAAACCAGATATGTGGAGTTTTAGATAATTAGAAAAGTAATTATCTAGCCAGTTTGGTAGCACATGTTTTGAGACATCAATTAAGATTACATGATCTAACTTCTAGTATACTCAAAATAATAAGGGAAAAAAGAGAATGTGAGAATTTCGGAGAAGAAGGACATTCCATAAGAATAATGGTAATTGTTTTAATGGAATGTTCAAAATATCAAGTTTTGTAATCCATTAGATCCCACACATTGAAAATGAGATGGGAAAAATGTTAATGGGTTTCTATAATAGATTTAAGGAATATATCAAAGAGAAAGAGTTTTTAAATAAATATCAAAGACCAAATATAAGTTGGAAAGATATTAATTATTTTCACTTTTATATCCAAGTTGCCAATCCATGTTTTATGGAGAAGTATAGAGTTCCTTCTTGTAACATTGAAATTTATGCAATGAATAACTTCAATGTTTTTTTCTTGATAAAGAAATGTAAGAGGAATGTAGTAAATTCCTTCCTAGAAGTATGCCTTGCCTTTCCCCATATTTTAGTTGGTGTCAAATTGATTCATTAAAAGGAATATCATTTAATACATGTAGAAAAGGCAGCAATGTATGCTTAAGAAATATCATAAGTACCATGTATGGATTTTGTTGTGACCCTCTCCTTAAGTAAACAATAATATAACAATATTAATATGGTGAAAGAAGAGTGGAAAGAATAGGCAAGTATTTATGGTGTAGAAAAAGGAAGCAAAACCCGAGGAGGCAGTACTAGAGGGAAGATTTTCTTAGGTCTAGTATATATATGGGAAACATGTTGGGTTTTAAGGGAATCAGAGAAGGCAGCGGAAACAAAAAAATTCTTCTCCCAAACCCAGAATTAAGGAATCGCGTCAACATCTATACAATAGGAAGGATGGTTTGTAGAGACATACCTTGTCCCTAGGCTTGCTCAGTGACATTACCTCATGGCTTGCGCGGTCTTCACCTCCGGTCTTGGACGATGTCTGTGCAGCTCCTGGTCACTGGGATTGTCGAGATTGACAACTGTCCTCTAAACGGCAGAAGTCTCCCACCTCTGTAGTCAACTACACAGACTGCCTAGAACTCCGATTGCCTTGTCGCATAAGGTACAGGAAGGAGTCGTACCCTCCTATCAGTGTACTAGTCACCGACACACTCTCCTACAACTAGTCGCTTTTCTACAGTTGTCTTTCCCTTGTTGTGCTTCCCTTATTGGGTAGTACTTGCTCGAGCTCTACTGGTTACCACAACCAGAGAGAACGACAACTTTGCAGAGCAACTGGTGTTCATAGTTGTACTTGAGAAGCCCCCAGTACCCCTATATATATAGGAGGGTAATGGGACATGGTTCCCAAGCAATGCAGGATTAAAGCAGGAGTAGAAGGATTTGAGATTTTCCACAAAACAACCAACTGCGCCAGCTGAACCGATCATTTCAAGCATGAACCGATCGATTGGGGACCTAAGCTGATCGGTTCACACCTGAACTGATCGGTTGGTGAAAAACCCACTAGAGGGGGGGGTGAATAGGGTTTTAAAATTAATTCAACAATTATTTGACTCAAACAACCAACCACAAGAATTTTGGACAAGGGGACAAGGATTTAGAGTGGTTCCAACCTTAGCAAATACTAAGGAAGTCAGTCCACTACCCGGTTGCTTACACAACCGGGATTTTGAAAGAATCACATTTTATTACCTCGTAAGGACTTTACATAAAATTACAATTCTTTCACCAAACCCTTCGGACAACCTTCACCTAGAAGTAATTTCACCAACCTTGACGCAGCCTTCTTGAAGTAACTTCAAGCTCCCCCTTGAAGTAGCCTTCCTCTTGAAGTAGCTTCCCGTTGCAATAGCCTTCTTGAAGTAGTCTGAAGTCCACCTTTTCCACCGAGAAGAACCTTCTCCAATCCGCAGCCTCCAACCCTAGGAGTAGCAAGGAGAATACAAAGAATAAAAGGAACAAGAAGGAAAAAGGAAATTACACTTAACTTTTGAAGCACAAGGCTTGATTTGCCTATATCAAGCGTGTAGATCTCCTAACCAATGTATATGGAAGTGTGCTTGCTGTGGATAGGAGATACTAGCCTATAGGACACGAAATTAGAGCAAGGAGAAGAATAGCCAATGCAAGTGTTGCTCAATTTCTCAAAACAGATTGACAATTGCAAGTGTAAGCTCAAGTGTATCACAAGTGTAGTGTTTGGTGAGTTTAGATGTCCTAAGGCATGTCCTATTTATAGGAATGACCTACAAGTGCTTAAGGACGTTCTAGACACTTTTTAGGGGGTTCTAAGTGCTTAACTAGCCGTTAGGTACACTTTAGTTGCTTTAGCAACGGCTAGTTAATTAATTCTGCAAGTGCTGTCAGAACTCATCTCGGTCGAGAAATTGTCGACCGAGATACCTACTCGGTCGAGGATTTGTCGACCGACATGCTCTCTGGAGCAAGTGTTTGCAACGTTCATCTCCAACTGCCAACTACTTTGTCAGCTGTGTCTAACAGCTACTTGGGTCTTTCTCGGTCGAGAAGTTTGTCGACTGAGAGTGTCTCGGTCGAGGAATTTGTCGACTGAGATTGACCCTGTTTCAATGTTTCAAATAAAGTGCTAAGTGTATGTATGAGTGTGCAGATGTGACACTATTGAAGGGGATGACCTATCTAAGTGTAGTCATTAGTTAGGGAAGATCTAACGCTTGATTTACATGATGTCTAAGTACTTGTACATTATATGTTTGTACAAGTTTTACAATTGATTACATTTCATGAAATTTACAAGCATTCAAGCATATAGATTCCCTAGTGCTTTGTCATCCACCTCATTTCTGCAACACTCAAGTAGCACGTTAGATCAACAAGAATGAAATGTTTTTCATCATCAAAACAAAGGGATTTATCATAATGTCAATTTAGCCAACAATCTCCCCCTTTTTGAAGATGAAAAAAATTTCCTAAATATAAAATAAGGAAATATAAAGCATGTGAGTTTCATACCTGAAGATTGCCTTTTGTAGCCATTCTTGTTTTGCAAGTGGGTGCTGGCCGAGATATTATGAAACTCATTTTATTTTATGTTTTTGATTTTATATTATTTCTCCCCCTTTGTCATTTCAAAAAGATATCCAATAAAATAATTTTGTATGACTTTTATGTCTCCCCCTTAATTTTATGTTATGCTCCCCCTAAAAGAGATATTCAATTTAAAATCAAGGGATTTATATAAATGTAAGTCATTTATTGTCGAATTTAGCCATAATGTATTTCTCAATCATTTGCAAAGGATGTTAAGCCTTGAAATGATACGAGTTCCTTTTAAGTTCATGGCATTTGTGTATTGATTTCTCACCCATTTTACAAGGGATGTTAAGCCCTAAAAATGACATGAGAATCCTTAAGCTTATACATGTATGTTTCTCTAACCAAATACATGGGATGCTAAGCCCAAATTAAAAATATATGTCACTTTCATGAAATTTGTAGATTCCTTTATTTTCATAAAGATTAAAATTACTAAGGTCATAACAAGCTTCAAATGATTTTTAAAAAGTTTTGAAATCTCCTTAATCTTATAATCAAGATAGTTTGTGTGAGCTCCCCCTTAATCTTATAGTCAAGATATTTTAAGAATTCTAAGTTCACAATCATGTTTCAATATGATGAATATCTTTTGAATCAATATACTAAGATTAAGTGCAGTAAAATGATGTACAAATAAGCATTTTGTCAAAGCTTATTTTAGGTCGCCCTTGACTACGACCATAGCGCCCCTTGGTCAAGTTTGATTTCAACCAAGAGGCAATTTCTGCAGATTTTCAAATTAGAATGCATTTATGCCATAAAATTTTACTATTTATGCAAAATGGCCTTTTCATATGAGCTGAATGACGATGATCAAGAATAGTATCCATTTATGGTTTGTATATAGGGATGAAAGATTATATTAAACAAACCAATGAAACATAATAAGCATGGCACAATTATTTTGATAGAATAGTAGAAGCATATAATGATAATCTCATGAAATACAATGATTATGATCATTTAACTAAATATCAAAACACATGGTTCCTTTATGGATAGACAAATAAATACTTTAAAAAAAACATGTGAATAATGATAAAACAATAATTTCTTTTGATTAAAGTAATCATGATTTTCAGTTTTAAACCATTTACCAAAATATTCTTCATTTAGGTTCATAAGTTTTCAATTTTAAGATAAGCTATATAACTGATCATAAACTTTTTCAATCAATGAATAAGGTTTGTTCAAGATCAGTCTCCATATGGAACTTTTGCAATATGTTTAAGGATTTTCATATTCATAATGTTTATCTTAACTCATAATGCAAAAGATTAGTATATTTTGTTTCAAGGATGGTTTTCACCATTTATTCTTGTTTTGCATGTAAAATCAGTCATTAATAACAAATTGATAGCAAATAGATTATTTAAAAACAAGTTCAGTAGATTTATTTCAGACTTGACAACAGAAACCTGCTCGGTCGACCATTTCTCGACCGACAGTTCTTCTCGGTCGACAGTTTCTCGACCGAGATCGGTTCTGTATTGTTTCAGAACTATTTTCAGTAATTGCTTTCAAGTAAAAACAAAATTATGAAAGTTAAAACTCAATTGTTTTGAGATATTGACATTTGTATATCAAGAATCAGTTTAGGTCAAATTTCAACTAGTCAAATTCAAGCTTCTAAGTTTTAGGAACCCAAGCTAGATCAACATTCCTTTTCTTGTATGGGCATGAAAATGAGTAATGTCCAAGATGCAAACAATAATGACAACTAATAGAGTCAACTTCATTTCTCTTTCTAGGAATTGTGCTCTTAGGTACAAACATAGTCTTAGTCTTGGATGCTTTAGCTCTTTTGGGTTGATTTCTCTTTGGATCATATCCTAATCCTCTTCTTCCATTATAACTAGAGGAAATTTTCAGAATATTCTCAAGGATGTCATTTCCTCTTAACTCATTTATTTTTCTTTGTAGCTTAGCAATATCATCCATCTTCTTGTTGATATCTAATTTTGCTTGATCTAGATTAGATAACAAAGAATCTCTTTATTTCACAATAATATCATAATCTAGATGTGTACACAAAACAGGTTGTTTTTTAAGATCATTTACTTGTGTTTGCAAATTTAACTTTTCTAAGGAATGAAGATTGCAATTTGCTTCTACAGATTTTAACTTAATATCATAATCTTAAATTTCCTTTTTGAGATCTTCATTTTCAGATGCAAGAGCAAGAAGTTTAACGTTTAAATCATCTCTTACTTTATTTGATTTTTTAAGTTTCTTCTTGCACTCAATATATTTCTCATGAGTATCTTGAAGACTAGCAATTAGATCTTCTTTTGGTAGATCAAAAAGACTTACCTCTTCTTCTTCTTCTTCAATTGTTGTAGCAATGAGGCATTCTACTTCTTCTTTTCCATCATCACTATCATCACTTGAATCATCCCATGCAGCTTTATATGCTCTTTCTTTCTTTTTGTGAGATGATTTCTTTCCTTTCTTGAGTTTTGGACAATCACCTTTCATGTGTCCCTTCTTGCCACATTAAAAGCACCTGGAAGAAGAAACACCAGAAGTTTTATTAGATTTGAAACTTTTATACTGCTTACCATTTACAATGAGAGTTTCTTCTTCACTATCATCTTCACTTGTATCATGATTGTTCTTGGTTGATGCTTTGAATGCAATGTCCTTCTTCCTCCCTTATTGAAGTTCACATTCTCTTCTTTCTTCCTCTTCTAGGGTTGCTTCATGAGCTTCTAGGTTGCCAATGAGTTGTTCCATCCTCAGTCGGGTGAGGTCATTTGCTTCTTCAATGGCCGTCACCTTGGGTTTGTATTTGGGAGGAAGTGATCTAAGGATTTTTGACACCTGATCTTCCTCACTAATAACTTTACCTAAAGCATTCAAACCATTTACAATAGAAGAGAATTTTGCATACATGTCACTAATAATTTCATTCGGATCCATACGGAACTGTTCAAACTTTTGTTTAAGCATTCCAATTTTGGAATTCTTAACTTGAACAGTCCCTTCATAAGTTATGGAAAGTCTATGCCAAATTTCATAGGTTGTTTCACAATTTGATATCCTATTAAATTTTCCTACCGAAATTGAACAATAGAGAATACTTACAGCCTTTGCATTCATTTGAGCCGACTTTACCGTATTGGTGTCCCAAGCTGCATATTCCACTTGAGGAAGCTCATAGGGGGTTGACACCATCCTCCATAGATCCCAACTAATCCCTTGGAAATAAAATTACATTCTTCTTTTCCAGTAGGTGTAGTTAGTTCCATCAAATTCCAGAGGCCTAGCCACAAGTGTCCCTTCAAGGTTGAGGTTGTTGAGAAACCCGTCACCCATTCTTCAAGACTTGGTTAGAGTTCCTTGAAGCCTGCTCTGATACCAATTGAAAAAACCACTAGAGGGGGGGTGAATAGGGTTTTAAAATTAATTCAACAATTATTTGACTCAAACAACCAACCACAAGAATATTGGACAAGGGGACAAGGATTTAGAGTGGTTCCAACCTTAGAAAATACTAAGGAAGTCAGTCCACTACCCGGTTGCTTACCCAACTGGGATTTTGAAAGAATCAAATTTTATTACCTCGCAAGGACTTTACATAAAATTACAATTCTTTCACCAAACCCTTCGGACAGCCTTCACCTAGAAGTAATTTCACCAACCTTGAAGCAGCCTTCTTGAAGTAACTTCAAGCTCCCCCTTGAAGTAGCCTTCCTCTTGAAGTAGCTTCCCGTTGCAATAGCCTTCTTGAAGTAGTCCAAAGTCCACCTTCTCCATTGAGAAGAACCTTCTCCAATCTGCAGCCTCCAACCCTTGGAGTAGCAAGGAGAATACAAAGAATAAAAGGAACATGAAGGAAAAAGGAAATTACACTTAACTTTTGAAGCACAAGGCTTGATTTGCCTATATCAAGCGTGTAGATCTCCTAACCAATGTATATGGAAGTGTGCTTGCTTTGGATAGGAGATACTAGCCTATAGGACACGAAATTAGAGCAAGGAGAAGAATAGCCAATGCAAGTGTTGCTCAATTTCTCAAAACAGATTGACAATTGCAAGTGTAAGATCAAGTGTATCACAAGAGTAGTTTTTGGTGAGTTTAGGTGTCCTAAGGCATGTCCAATTTATAGGAATGACCTACAAGTGCTTAAGGACGTTCTAGACACTTTCTAGGGGGTTCTAAGTGCTTAACTAGCCATTAGGTACACTTTAGTTGCTTTAGCAACGACTAGTTAATTAATTCTACAAGTGCTGTCAGAACTCATCTCGGTCGAGAAATTGTCGACCGAGATACCTACTCGGTCGAGGATTTGTCGACCGACAGGCTCTCTGGAGAAAGTGTTTGCAACATTCATCTCCAACTGCCAACTACTTTGTCAGCTGTGTCTAACGGCTACTTGGGTCTTTCTCGGTCGAGAAGTTTGTCGACCGAGAGTGTCTCGGTCGAGGAATTTGTCGACCGAGATTGACCCTGTCTCAATGTTTCAAATAAAGTGCTAAGTGTATGTATGAGTGTGAATATGTGACACTATTGAAGGGGATGACCTATCTAAGTGTAGTGATTAGTTAGGGAAGATCTAACGCTTGATTTACATGATGTCTAAGTACTTGTACATTATATGTTTGTTCAAGTTTTACAATTGATTACATTTCATGAAATTTACAAGCATTCAAGCATATAGATTCCCTAGTGCTTTGTCATCCACCTCATTTCTGCAATACTCAAGTAGCACGTTAGATCAACAAGAATGAAATATTTGTCATCATCAAAACAAAGGGATTTATCATAATGTCAATTTAGCCAACAGTTGGGACACCTAAGCCGATCGGTTCGTGGTCCTGGTCCAACTCAAATTGACTTTCCATGTTTGTTTCCAACTAATCAAATATTAGTCCTTGTCCAAATCAAATCTGTACAAGTGAAACAAATATATATTTGCAAAAAGAGTCTTCTGACTTTCCAAACGATCCTGGTCCAACACTTTCAACACTATGATTTTGAGCTATTAATCAACTAAGTGTTTAATTGAAATACTAAACTCCTTTAGTAATCAATCTAAACATCATTTGTGGATAAACTCCTCTTCCAGGTAAATCCTATGTGTGTGACCCTGCATGCCCATTTCACGTTGGAAGTGAAAGTCCATAACATTTATGACTTCACAAGCAAAGAGCGGTGCCTAGTCGCACATCAATGCTACCCAAGTGAAAAGGAACATTGGAGAACAACTTTCAATCCTACAATCCATGAATTGTGTTATAGCGAATGTATAATTCCTTTGTCACTGATATCCTGAATGAACTCAAGGCATGGAACAGTCATCCTGTCAATGTTCATTCACTTTCTCGATCTTAGAGTAGATTGGAGGAGATATGTGTGACATCAATATCACATACTGATTCACACATGCGTGCACATGCCTATATCAATCCTACTCATCAAGTGGACATGGATATCAAACTCCCTCAAGTGGGACAAATCCCATATCTATCACTCACCCCTCAAAAGCCCCATTTGTCAAAGCCACCCAATCATCACCTTTATAACAAACCCATGTTTCAGGACTGCGTTTGATAATGTCAAAGTATACCCAATGACATGTGTTCAGTGTAGTGATTTCAGGTAAAAGAATCACACTCACCACCATCACTGTGAGAACTGACTATGACTACCATGGCATGGTTCCATGTGTCAAACTCATGGTGGGTATGTCTAGTACACTTGTTCTCTAACAAGTACCTATGTGTTTGGTTTGATATCTCCATATCATGACTAACGAGATTCTGTCATCAACCAACACCATAATCTAGTTTTGTGTGTCATTGTTGTCTATCTACCTTCCATAATGACATCCGACTAGGGACATAATAAGAATGTACAAACTCTTAGCATCTGTATGATCTTATCGTTTAGGTCCTTAACTTCGAAGCATACGTGATTGAGTATTTTCATTCTCTAGACATTCAATTTGTTTTTTCATTATCTCATATGACTAAACCAGAAAGAATTGGAAGCTTGCCTTTGATGCTTATCAAATCAATCTTAATGTATCCCACCAATCATCCCATGATTGGCTCTCAGGGCTTACATACCAACAGACTCCCACTTGCACTACGAGCCAATCACCCTTGAATCATATTCTTAGTGATCTTCAAACATGTCACACATGTTACTATGCTCTAGTGCTTACGCAGTGAGTTATGGAAACACCTTGCCAAAGTCAGTATTAACTGCATGTCTCTCTCATCTCTTCGTTGTACGTCACACGTATGAGATGGAGTTGCCATAATATGCGATCTAGTATTCCTTTGCTAACCTTTAGCCATATTGCATGATCAAGTACCTCTTACTTGTCATCAAAAGATTGGAATATCTATAAGTTCATCTCATGAACTTCCAGATCCATATAGCATCCAATAATGTTCTCTAACACATGGATACACGACTTTTGCTTTTAAACAGATTTATTGGAACGTTTCCATTTATCAACAAACATTCACTTTTATATGTCTCATATTTATTTTGTGATTAATTTTCTATCCTTTTTTGGAAGTTTGCATCAGTATAACTCTTTACAGTGAACCCTTCCTTATTTCCATAGAACTAGTACTTCTCAAGTACTTATCAAGTTCTTATGGTGTTCCAGTAACCTTTACTGGAATTAGACATACATCCACTTGTCATGTCCCACATACGAGTTATCAGGATGAGCACATCATATTGTCATGTCCTACATACAAGATGATGTATGCATTTTATTCTTTCTATGTCCATACATGCAAGATAATGGGATGATTACATACATGATAGATCCATATCTATTCTTAGTGTTCCCATTCTTTATAATAATTTTACACTTGGCCTTGGGATACTAACTCCATGAAACATGGACAAGTTTTTTCCCACTGAATCTGTGCACACTGAACCCTTCAGTATAGATTGCCAATGTATGCTCTCTCTTTTCAGGTCAAGAGGTTTTCGAGAACTATCTCTATAGATCTCTATTCCTATCACATAAGAAACGTCTCTATCTTCCCTAAAGATAATTTCCACAGAGGAATTCCATTCTAGAACATTTCCATTTCACATCAACATGTGGAATGTGAATATGCTCCCACTAAATCACAGATCCCTTCTTTATCTTTGACATATCAGTCAATCCCTTTGACTATATTATCAAAGTAAAGATCATAGTTATCAGTTTCTTGTACTTAATCAATCACATTGATTAGTCCATTGTAACTTATAGACTTCATTTGCATTAATGGATTCATAAACCTAATAGGTTGTGTCACATATACATCCTCATTTTATTCGTCATACGAATGCGGTTTTAGTATCCGTATGCCAAATTTCTTAGTCATTAAGTTGCAATCAACAAGCATCATCCTTCTCAAAATGTTATCCATGTGTCTTAACGCTTAAGACTCATTAACACTTATGGATTTCATCCCAATGGGTGCTACCATCAAGTTCATACCTTATGGTTCTCATGGAAGTCATTTAGGATGGAATGGTCATAAAACATAACTCAAAATCTTATTCCTCTTATTCATCTAGATAGTTGATTCATCACATGACCAACTCATCACATAGATAATCGAGGTGTATCTTTCAAAGGTATAAGAACTCACAACTCCTTGTGATCCTTAATGTCCTTTATTAGTGTGGGGTATTCTTTATTTAAGAAGAAACTAGTTATTTGATAATCATCCTCTAACTCCTTAGAGTATGATTCCTTATTGATTTAGACATCACCATGCCTTAATCATGAGTTCACTATGATACACTATCATAATCACTCATAAGGATGTCAAACATTTGGTCCAAGTATTTCATTCATTGATCTCATCAAGAATTAACACTTTACCAAATTCATACTTCATCTATAATATTCTTGAACACTTCAAGATATTCATATTTGTATTTCTCTAAACACTATTTGAAGTACTAGCATTAACTTTAATAGGTATGTAAATACATCACATGTATTATACCTAATAGGATAATCATTCTCCCACTACCACTAGTGAAGATTGATTAATCATGTCTAAGAGATTCATGTCTCTTACTGGTTCTCTAACCAAAAGAGTCTAGACTTATCCATCATATGGAAACTAGAAATGAATTTCGCATGTTAATTTTATTGTTTGAGTTATCAATAACTTTTAGGTATCATTTTATCTTATGCATACCAAGTACCACAAGATAAATAAGGCATTGCCACAAATATTGAAACAACAACTTTATTAATTTCCATCATTGTCATACAATATGCAAGAAAATTAAGGTGTTTCTATCCCTTGATAAACATGAAATAGCAGTTCATAACTCTATTACATGCGTTCAAGGCTGAAAATAAACTAAACTACTACTATCTATGGTGACAACACTTGCCCCATTTATTGGGTGCTTTACACTTTATATCTTGGTATCATATACATCAAAAGTGTTATAAGTCTATTTCAGGACACCTTCAGGTACAGACGTCTGTCGCCTCCTTCTTTAGTTCTTCTAGATAGAATGGATAATTCCTTTTCCAATGTCTTGGCTTTTGACAATGGTGGCAATTGCCTCTCTTGGTCACACCTTCCTTGACCTTGAGAGTTGAAGACGACTTGGGCTACTGTCTAGCATCAGAAACATTCTTAGCCTTGCCCTTGCCCTTGTGCTTGGACTTGCCTTTCTTGTTGTTCATCATCATCACATATTTAGGCTTGTCCTTCTTCATCTATGCCTCAGTTGTCCTCAACATGCCCAACAACTCTGTCAATGGCCAGTCAAAGTTGTTCATGTTGTAGTTCATCACAAACTGACTGTAGGATTCTGGCAATGATTGCAGTATTACATCAGTAGACAACTCTTGGCTCAGGGGAAATCCCAGTCTTGTTAGGTTCTCCACATACCCAATCATTTTGAGTGAGTGAGGACCAACTGAATCTCCTTCTATCATGACACACTTGAGCAGTTCCTTGGAGACATCATATCTCTCTTGCCGTTCTTGATCTTCACACATGTTGTTGAGATGCTAAATCATCTCAATGACACCCATGTTCTCATGTTGACTCTGCAACTCGTGGTTCATGGATCACAACATCAAGCACTTTGCATCAATGTCATTTTCAGAATGCTTCTTATAAGCATCCGTTTCTGCCTTTGGTGCGGTAGGAGCAGGTTCCTCTAGAGCTGGAGTATCCAAGATATAGCTTTCACTCTTGAGCGAGAACAATTCTCAATGTCCTAAACTAGTCGAGGAAGTTGGTCCCATTCAACTTTTCCTTTGCAAGGACCGATCGCAATGAAAAGTGATTTTTGTTTGTTGTCATTTGTACTACAAAAGGAAATATATGCAATTTAGTCCAAAACTCAATTTTGACTTTTTTGATTGATTTGAAAGGTTGACGATATAATTAGGACTTTAATTAATTATCACTCCCACTATTTTTGTTCAAATTGATAGCCGTCACCATCAATTTGGAAGATTGTAGTATACAATCTTTTTGTGGGTCAAGATCCTGAAATCCTCTGAGTCATGGACCATCTAGGGCTGTCACCCACAACTTAGATCTTCCAGGTAGACAACTTTTGCCAATTGCATCATATGCAACTCTTGAAAGATGTCATATGCAACTCCTTGCCATGATCACCTCCATGTGTCAAGGTGCTAGATCCTATCTAGGTCACCTTGTTAAGTCTGACCCAAAGACAACACGATGAATATGCACCCTGCTAGGGCAGACCCACATATCCATCCTTCACGCTTCCACGAGATAGATGGTGCACCACGCTAGGGCGTGCCCACACTTGGCCGATCACGCTTTTCATGTGTGTCGCATTTGGAAGGCATCTAAAACTTTAATATTTAATGAGGGATTTGGTTTTATAGGTACATATACATATGTAATCACCACAATATATAGTACGTATCATATACATGCTATATCCCACAGATACATGTGAAACGATAAAAGCGATGATTATTGCCATCCTAATGTGATTCCTCGAGCCAAGAGGAATCACGGTCATCTAGGTTTACATCACATGCAACCTGTACAAGATGAACTCTGTGCATTTCCTTTACTGGGTTTGATCAACTCATCTCCATGATTGATCAACTCACCATCAGGCCAGTCGGTTGGGTGCCACCAGCCGATCGATTGGCTCCTCCAACCAATCGGTTCGTCTGGTCATCGTGCATCTCCTCATGGCAGCCACCCACTTGTCTCATTCCTTGAACCGATCATCTAGAATGCAAACTGATCGGTTCACGCCTTGAACTGATCGTCTCAGTTTTAATCATGTTGTCTGCCATTCTTTGACATAACAGGAAAAAAAGTTCTATCATATTTACATTTGAATTGAGAAACCCTGAGTTACATTCAGGGGGAATAGAGGTAGGGAACAAATCTCGAGTTATCTCGAGTTACATCAAGAAAAGGAGGTAAGGAATCGGTGCGCAGACCGAGAAGCAAGCAACCACATTCAACCAAGCACACATACATAGGGTTTATTGGCCATAACCACACTATACATTCACCACAAACCTCGTTTAAGGGCGACGCATATCGAGTGCATTTATATTACATATCCTATATGTATATGGGATTTGTGGATTTAGTATTGGACATGCATAAAGCCAATTTTATTCGCATCGTATGCAATAAATAAAGGCGACAAACAAAAATCAATCAAATCGATAATCCTAAAGTATAGAGCAGTTGACGTGGCTGTAATACCATTGTTGGGTTTTAAGCAAATCAGAGAAGGCAGCGGAAACAAAAAATTTCTTCTCCCAAACCCAGAATAAAGTAATCACGTCAACGTCTATACAATAGGAAGGTTGGTTTGTAGAGACATACCTTGTCCCGAGGCTTGCTCGACAAAGTTACCTTGCGGCTAGCACGGTCTTCACCTCCAGTCTTAGATGGTGTCTGTGCAGCTCCTGGTCACCGGGACTGTCCGGATTGACAACTGTCCTCCGAGCGGCAGAAGTCTCCCACCTCTACAGTCATCCACACAGTCTACTTGGAACTCTGATTGCCTTGTCGCACAAGCTACCGGAAGGAGTTGTACCCTCTTGTCGGCGTACTAGTCACTGACACACTCTGCTGCAACAGTCGGTTTTCTACAATTGTCTTTCCCTTGTTATGTCTCCCTTATCTGGTAGCACTTGCTCAGGTTCTCCTGTTACCACAACCAGAGAGAATGAAAACTTTGCAGAGCAACTGGTGTTCTGAGTTGTACTTGAGAAGCCCCCAGTACCCCTATATATATAGGAGGGTTGTGGGACAGGGTTCTCTACCTTGGGAAATGCAGGATTAAAGTAGGAGTAGAAGGATTTGAGATTTTCCACAAAACAACCAATTGTGCCAGCTGAACCAATCATTTCAAGCATGAACCGATCGGTTGGGGACCTGAGCTGATCGGTTCACACCTGAACCGATCGGTTGGGATACCTGAGCTGATCGGTTTGTGGTTCTGGTCCAACTCGAATTGACTTTCCATGTTTGTTTCCAACTAATCAAATATTAGTCCTTGTCCAAATAAAATTTGTACTAGTGAAACAAATATGTATTTGCAAAAAGAGTCTTCTGACTTTCCAAACGATCTCAGTTGGTCACACGAGTTGAGTGGTTCAACAATTGAGTCGATCATTTCATTGATACATGAGCTGATCGACTCACCACTTGAGTCGATCGATTCATCAACCTGATCCGATCGGTTCAACCCTGTGAGCCGATCGGTTGGGGGTAGTAGATTGTGCAAATCAGTCAATTGCAATTCCAATCAATCTGATTCTCTTAATCATCTAGTCCAACACTTTGAACAATATGATTTTGAGCTATCAATCAACTGAGTGTTTAATTGAACTACTAAACTCCTTTAGTAATCAATCTAAACATCATTTGTGGATAAACTCCTCTTCCAGGTTAAATCCAATGTGTGTGACCCTACATGCCCATTTCACGTTGGTAGTGAATGTCTATAATAGTTATGACTTCACAAGCGAACATCGGTGCCTAGTCGCATATCAGTGCTACCCATGTGAAAAGGAAAGTTGGAGAACAACTTTCAATCCTACAATTCCGTGAATGGTGTTACAGCGAATGTATAATTCCTTTGTCAATGATATCCCAAATGAACTCAAGGCATGGAACAATCATCCTGTCAACGTTCATTCACTTTCTTGATCTTAGAGTAGATTGGAGGATATATGTGTGACATCAATATCACATACTGATTCACACATGCGTGCGCACGCCTATCTCAATCCTACTCATCAAGTGGCCATGAATATCAAACTCCCTTAGGAGGGACAAATCCCATATCTATCACTGACCCCTCAAAAGCCCCACGTGTCAAAGCCACCCAATCATCACCTTTATAACAACCCATGTTTCAGGACTGTGTTTGATGATGTCAAAGTGTACCCAATGACATGTGTTGAGTGTAGTGATTTCAGGTCAAAGAATCACACTCACCACCATCACTGTGCGAACTGACTATGACTACCATGTCATGGTTACATGTGGCAAACTCACGGTTGGTCTGTCTGATACACTTGCTCTCTAACAAGTACCTATGCATTTGGTTTTATATCTCCATATCATGACTAACGAGATTCTGTCATCGACAAACACCACAATCTAGTTTTATGTGTCATTGTTGTCTATATACCTTCCACAATAACATCTGACTAGGGACATAATAAGAATGGACAAACTCTTTGCATCCATATGATCTCATCGTTCAGGTCCTTAACTTGAAAGCATACATCATTGAGTATGGTCATTCTCTACACATTCAATCTGTTTTGTCATTATCTCATATGACTAAACCAGAAAGAATTGGAAGCTAGATTTTGATGTTTATCAAATCAATCTTAATGTATCCCACCAATCATCCCATGATTGGCTCTCAGGGCATACAAACCAACAGACTCCCACTTACACTGCGAGCCAATCACCCTTGAGTCATATTCATAGTGATCTTCAAACATGTCACACATGTTACTATGCTCTAGTGCTTACACATTGAGTTATGGAAACACCTTGCCAAAGTCAGTATTTATTGCATGTCTCTCTCATCTCTTCACTATACATCACATGTATGAGATGGAGTTGTCGTAATATGTGATCTAGTATTCCTTTGCTAACCTTTAGCCATATTGCATGATCAAGTACTCCTTACTTGTCATCAAAAGATTGGAATATCTATAAGTTCATCTCAATGAACTTCCAGATCCATATAACATCCACTAATGTTCTATAATACACAGATACACGACTTTTCCTTTTAAATGACTTTATTGGAACATTTCCATTTATCAACAAACATTCACTTTTATATTTCTCATATATATTTTGTGATTAATTTTCTGTCCTTTTCAGAAGTTCGCATTAGTGTAACTCTTTACATTGAACCCTTCCTTATTTCCATAGAACTAGTACTTCTCAAGTACTTATCAAGTTCTTATGGTGTTCCGGTAACCTTTACTGGAACTAGACAAACATCCACTCGTCATGTCCCACATACGAGTTATCAGGATGAGCAAATCATATTGTCATGTCCTACATACAAGATGATGAATGCATTTTATTCTTGCTATGTTCATACATGCAAGATAATGGGATGATTACAAACATGATAGATCCATATCTATTCTTAGTGTTCCCATTCTTTAAAATAATTGGACACTTGGCCTTGGGATACTAACTCCATGTAACATGGACAAGTTTTCTCCCACTGAATTTGTGCACACTGAACCCTTCAGTATAGATTGCCAATGTATGCTCTCTCTTTTCAGGTCAAAAGGTTTTTGATAACTATCTATATAGATCTCTATTCCTATCACATAGGAAACATCTCTATCTTCCCTAATGATAATTTCCACAAAGGAATTCCATTCTAGAATATTTCCATTTTACATCAACATGTGGAATGTGAATATGCTCCCACTGAATCACAGATCCCTACTTTATCTTTGACATATCAGTCAAACCCTTTGACTATATTATCAAAGTAAAGATCACATTTCTGAGTTGCTTGTACTCAATCAATCACATTGTTAGTCCATTGTAACTTATAGACTTCATTTTCATTAATGGATTCATAAACCTTATTGGTTGTGTCACGTACACATCCTCATTTTATTCCTCATAGGAATGCAGTTTTAGTATCCGTATGACAAATTTCTTAGTCATTAAGTTGCAATCAACAAACATCATCCTTCTCAAAATGTTATCCATGTGTCTTAACGCTTAAGACTCATTCGCACTTATGGATTTCATCCCAATGGGTGATACCATCAAGGTCATACCTTATTGTTCTCATGGAAGTCATTTAGGATGGAATGGTCATAAACTATAACTCAAAATCCGGTTCCTCATATTCATGTAGATGGTTGATTCATCACATGACCAACTCATCACATAGATAATCGAGGTGTATCTATCAAGGGTATAAGAAATCACAACTCCTTGTGATCCTTAATGTCCTTTATTAGTGTGGGGTATTCTTTATTTAAGAAGAAATTAGTTATTTGATAATCATCCTCTAACTCCTTAGAGTATGACTCCTTGTTGATTTAGACATCACCATGCCTTAATCATGAGTTCACTATGATACACTATCATAATCACTCATAAGGATCTCAAACATTTGGTCCAAGTATTTCATTCATTGATCTCATCAAGAATTAACACTTTACCAAATTCGTACTTCATCTATGATATTCTTGAACACTTCAAGATATTCATATTGGTATTTCTCTAAACACTGTTTGAAGTACTAACATTAACTTTAATAGGTATGTAAATACATCACATGTATAATACCTAATAGGATAATCATTCTCCCACTACTACTAGTGAAGATTGATTAATCATGTCTAATAGATTCATGTCTCTTACTGGTTCTCTAACCAAAAGAGTCTAGACTTATCCATCATATGGAAACTAGAAATGAATTTCTCATGTTAATTTGATTGTTTGAGTTATCAATAACTTTTAGGTATCATTTTATCTTATGCATACCATGTACCACAAGATAAACAAGGCAATTCCTCAAAGATTGAAACATCAACTTTATTAATTTCCATCATTGTCATACAATATGCAAGAAAATTAAGGTGTTTCTATCCATTGGTAAACATGAAATAGCAGTTCATAACTCTATTACATGCCTTCAAGGCTGAAAATAAACTAAAGTACTCCTATCTATGGCGGCAACACTTGCCCCATTTATTGGGTTCTTTACTCTTTATATCTTGGTATCATATACCTCAAAAGTGTTATAAGTTTATTTCATGACACCTTCAGGTGGAGACGTCTGTCGCCTCCTTCTTCTTTAGTTCTTCTAGATAGAGTGGACAATTCCTTTTCCAATGTCCTAGCTTTTGACAATGGTGGCAATTGCCTCTCTTGGTCACGCATCCCTTACCCTTGAGAGTTGAAGATGACTTTGGTTGCTGGCTAGCATCAGAACCTTTCTTAGCCTTACCCTTTCCCTTGTGCTTGGACTTGCCTTTCTTGTTGCTGATCATCATCACAGATTTAGGCTTGTCCTTATTCATCTATGCCTCGGTTGTCCTTAACATGCCCAACAACTCTATCAATGGTCTGTCATAGTTTTTCATGTTGTAGTTCATCACAAACTGACTATAGGAATCTGGCAATGATTGCAGTATCACGTCAGTAGCAAACTCTTGGTGCAAGGGAAATCCCAGTCTTATCGGGTTCTCCACATACCCAATCATTTTGAGCGTGTGAGGACCAACTGGATCTCCTTTTGTCATGACACACTTGAATAGTGCCCTGGAGACATCATATCTCTCTTGTCGTGCTTGATCTTCATGCATGTTCTTATGATGCTGAATCATCTGAATGACACCCATGTTCTCATGTTGTCTCTGTAACTTGTGGTTCATGGAGCACAACATCAAGCACTTTGCATCAATGACATCTTCAGAATGCTTCTTATAAGCATCCCTTTCTTCCTTTGGTGCGGTAGGAGTAGGTTCCTCTGGAGCTGGAGTATCCAGGACATAGAGCTTTCGCTCTCGAGTGAGAACAATTCTCAATGGCCTAAACTAGTCGTGGAAGTTGGTCCCATTCAACTTGTCCTTTTCAAGGACTGATCGCAACAAAACGTGATTGTTGTTTGTTGCCATTTGTACTATAAAAGGAAATATATGCAATTTAGTCCAAAACTCAATTTTGACTTATTTGATTGATTCGAAAGGATGACGATATAATTAGGACTTTAATTAATTACAGCTCCCACTATTTTTGTTCAAATTGATGTCCCTCACCATCAATTTGGAAGATTATAGCATACAATCTTCTAGTTGGTCAAGATCCTAAAATCCTCTGAGTCATGGACCAGCTAGGGCTGTCACCCACAACTTAGATCTTCCTGGTAGGCAACTTTTGCCAATTGCATCATATGCAACTCTTGAAAGATGTCATATGCAACTCCTTGCCATGATCACCTCCATGCCTCAAGGTGCTAGATCCTATCTAGGTCACCTTGTTAAGTCTGACCCAAAGCCAACATGATGAATATGCATCCTATTAAGACAGACCCACATATCCATCCTTCACGCTTCCATGAGATAGACGGTGCACCACGCTAGGGCGTTCCCACACTTGGCCGATCAAGCTTTTCACGTGTGTCACATTTGGAAGGCATCTAAAACTTTAATATTTAATGAGAGATTTGGTTTTATAGGTAGATATACATATCCAATCACCACAATATATAGTATGTATCATATACATGTTATATCCCACAGAAAACATGCAAAACAATAAAAGCAATGATTATGGCCATCCTAATGTGATTCCTCGAGCCAAGAGGAATCACATTCATCTAGGTTTACATCACATGCAACCTGTACAAGATGAACTCTATGCATTTCCTTTACTGGGTTTGATCAACTCATCTCCATGATTGATCAACTAGCCATCAGGTCAGTCGGTTGGGTGCCACCAGCCGATCGATTGGCTCCTCCAACCGATCGGTTCGTCTGGTCATTGTGCATCTCCTCATGGCTTCTACCCACTTGTCTCATTCCTTGAACTGGTCATCTGGAACACCAACAGACCGATTCACGCCTTGAACCGATCGTCTCAGTCATCGTCAGGTTGTCCGCCATTCTTTGACATAATAGGAAAAAAAAGTTCTATCCTATTTACATTTGAATTGAGAAACACCGAGTTACATTCAGGGGGAGTAGAGGTAGGAAAGAAATCTCAAGTTATCTCGAGTTACATCAAGAAAAGGAGGTAAGGAATTGGTGTGTAGACTGAGATGCAAGCAACCACATTCAACCAAGCACACATACATAGGGTTTATTGGCCATAACCATGTTATACATCCACTACAAAACTCCTTTAAGGGTGACACGTATCGAGTGTTTATTTATATTACATTTCATATATGTATATGGGGTTTGTGGATTTAGGATTGGACATGCATAAAGCCAATTTTATTGGCATCGTATGCAATAAATAAAGGCGAAAAACCAAAATCGATCACATCGATAATCCTAAAGTATAGAGCAGTTGACGTGGCTCTAATACCATTGTTGGATTTTAAGGGAATCAGAGAAGGCAGTGGAAACAAAAATTTTCTTCTCCCAAACCCAGAATAAAGGAATCGCGTCAACATCTATACAATAGGAAGGATGATTTGTAGAGACATACCTTGTCCCGAGGCTTGCTCGGCGATGTTACCTCGCGGCTTGCATGGTCTTCACCTCTGATCTTGGACGGTGTCTGTGCAACTCCTGGTCACCGGGACTATTGGGATTGACAACTATCCTCTGAGCGGCAGAAGTCTCCCGTCTCTACAGTCATCTACACAGACTGCCTAGAACTCCGATCACCTTGTCGCACAAGGTACCGAAAGGAGTCTTACCCTCCTATCAGCGTACTAGTCACTGACACACTCTCCTACAACCAGTTGCTTTTCTACAGTTGTCTTTCCCTTGTTGTGCCTCCCTTATCGGGTAGCACTTGCTCGGGCTCTCCTGGTTACCACAACCAGAGAGAACGACAACTTTGCAGAGCAACTGGTGTTCTGAGTTGTACTTGAGAAACCCCCAGTACCCTTATATATATAGGAGGGTCATGGGACATGGTTCTCTACCTCGGACAATGCGGGATTAAAGTAGGAGTAGAAGGATTCGAGATTTTCCACAAAACAACCAACTGCGTCAGCTGAACCGATCGTTTCAAGCATGAACTGATCGGTTGGGGACCTGAGCTGATCGGTTCACACCTAAACTGATCAGTTGGGACACCTGAGCCAATCAGTTCAAGCATGAGCCGATCGGTTCGTGGTCCTGGTCCAACTGAAATTGACTTTCCATGTTTGTTTCCAACTAATCAAATATTAGTCCTTGTCCAAATCAAATTTGTACAAGTGAAACAAATATGTATTTGCATAAAGAGTCTTCTGACATTCCAAACGATCTCGGTTGATCACACGAATTGACCAGTTCAACAATTGAGCCGATCGTTTCATTGATACATGAGTTGATCAACTCACCACTTGAGCCGATCAGTTCGTCAACCTGAGCCGATCGATTCAACCCGGTGAGCCGATTGGTTGGTGCAGTAGACTGTGCAAATCAGTCAATTGATGTTCCAATCAATCTGATACTCTTAATCATCTGGTTCAACACTTTGAACACTATGATTTTGAGCTATCAATCAACTGAGTGTTTAATTGAACTACTAAACTCCTTTTGTAATCAATCTAAACATCATTTGTGGATAAACTCCTCTTTTAGGTTAAATCCTATGTGTGTGACCCTACAGGCCCATTTCACATTGGCAGTGAAAGTTCATAACACATATGACTTCACAAGCAAAGAGCGGTGCCTAGTCACACATCAGTTCTACCCAAGTGAAAAGGAAAGTTGGAGAACAACTTTCAATCCTACAATCTGTGAATGGTGTTACAACGAATGTATAATTCCTTTGTCACTGATATCCCGAATGAACTCAAGGCATGGAACAGTCATCCTGTCAATGTTCGTTCACTTTCTTGATCTCAGAGTAGATTGGAGGAGATATGTGTGACATCAATATCACATACTGATTCACACATGCGTGCACATGCCTATCTCAATCCTATTCATCAAGTGGCCATGGATATCAAACTCCCTCAGGAGGGACAAATCCCATATCTATCACTCACCCCTCAAAAGCCCCATGTGTCAAAGCCACCCAATCAACACCTTTATAACAACCCATGTTTCAAGACAACGTTTGATGATGTCAAAGTGTACCCAACAATATATGTTGAGTGTAGTGATTTCAGGTCAAAGAATCACACTCACCACCATCACTGTGAGAACTGACTGTGACTACCATGTCATGGTTTCATGTGTCAAACTCACGGTGGGTCTGTCCAGTACACTTGTTCTCTAACAAGTACCTATGTGTTTGGTTTGATATCTCCATATCATGACTAACAAGATTCTATCATCAGCCAAAACCACAATCTAGGTTTGTGTGTCATTGTTGTCTATCTACCTTCCATAATGACATCTGACTAGGGATATAATAAGAATGTACAAACTCTTAGCATCTGTATGATCTCATCGTTCAGGTCCTTAACCTGAAAGCATACACCATTGAGTACTGTCATTCTCTAGACATTCAATATGTTCTATCATTATCTCATATGACTGAACCAGAAAGAATTGGAAGCTTGCCTTTGATGCTTATCAAATCAATCTTAATGTATCCCACCAATCATCCCATGATTGGCTCTCAGGGCATACATACCAACAAAATAGACCCACACCTACAACTCATCCCTCTCCTTCTTTCTCACCCTTGTCGCAACCCTAGTCCCATCTAGTATCTACATATGGGAGATGGCAAAACACCATCCTTCACTTGAAAACTTAACCACTACCCTGGAAGACTCCGTAGTTAGATTGATCCACTTTCTCATGAATCTGGAGATCTACAGGTTGTGCCAACCCTATCATCGAGCTACATATGAAGTCAACCAACCAGCAACATTCTAGTATCTAGGGACACCCTGGCTTGTAGGGTGTTATATGTTCCACCTACCAAGGGTGTGTCTGGGAAGGGACCTAATAATGGTCATAGGGACTGGGTGAGCTCCTCTACTAAGGACACAGTGGATCTTTGAGTAGCCAAGTAGTGGCGTCACCAAAGAACTGATAAGGAAGAATGGTGCTTTGGCAGGATGATAGCAAACAATTGGTAGGAAGATGGAAGGAGGAAGGAGGAACCTTCAAAGGAGTCTGACAGGGACCAACATGATCGACGAATTACCTTGAGGAAGCACCCTCTATTGTTTTTGGGACTCATTGGGACGATCGTACAATGGTGTTCTGCGGATGTGTGAAGGAGGGGGAATACTAGAACCCTAGATCCTACTCAATGAATGCAGTGCTGGAGAGAGAAGAGTCAAAGGAGAGGGGAGAAGGGTGTGATCCAAGCCCGTTCCTCACCAAAGAGGGCCTGAATAGAAACATATTGTCCCTGCATAGTTGGGCACTATGTGAAGGAGAATATGAATGCTTGTATGTCCTTGTTCTTTGAGTAAGCGAGAGTGTTTTCCTCCCCAGTCAGACAAATCTTTTGGTTTGGGGACGAAGGTTAGATTTAAGCATATGAACTAGCCCGGTTCATGAGAGAAAACCCACTGTTGATAGGCGCTCAACCTGGGTAGGGCATGAAGGCAAGGGACCAATCAGGATGCACCACATCATCCATAAAGAAGGTAATTGCCCTCTTATTACGTATATTGTCCAAATATTATAGTAAATGATAGTTCTATCCAAATATAGAAAACCTATATACAAAATCGATTGGAAAAATGATATGAATATAAATAAAATTTGATTGATACCTAATTATGCTTTCTTTTCCAAAAGTAGTGTCAATATATGTTAAAGTAGTTATTAATGCATATAAACATGAGTTTTAATGAATAGGTTGATAACCATGTTAAATATAATTCTTTGAGATGTAAATTGATAATGTGGTACATAATGGTGATTAACATGATTAGGACCATACTGATGATAATTAAAGTTGCTAAGGTGAATAATTATGCATTTGAAGAATCGTGGATTAAATATCAAGATTTGCTATGTTGTTAATGCACATCTTCTGATAAAAGTGTTTATGATGTTATAATAGGGTAGTTTTGATAATCATGATTACATCTAGTAGCTCAATAAACATGGGAACTTGAGTATTAAACATAACTCTAACAATAACTTGATAACAAGGAAATCTAAACCCTAGAATAGGACCGAGTAGGGTTTAATGTGAATAATATGAATAGTGACACTTTAGGATTTACATACATGAAGATTAAATGATTGGATTCCCTTTTCTTGCTTGATTGAATGATATGTTTAAAGTGAGATTCAATAATCTACATGGCTCACCATTGAGGTACATGGTTATGCCTATGACTACCTGCATTAGTTTGTCGGTGTTTTTCGAGTGTTTCTCAAGGATTGAACAACTAAACTATTGGATGTTCATTTAATTCTGTTCAATTATAATTCCACTATGAGTATCACATAAATAAGATAATGTGAAAAGAATGACAGTTCGTATTCACAAGTAATTATTTGTTATATGTTGTTATATATTTGAACACTTTTGCATGCAACCCACGTACACAATATTACTTTTTATATTGATCTGTGTTTTTATTTGTCAGAAATTTAGGTGCATACTAAATGTAAAGATGTTCAGAGAGATGATGTCACAAGACCGTTTGTTACCCTAAGTCCACACTCCTAATGTCTACACAGCCAAAGGCGAGTGGACCAGAGCGTCCATCCCTAGAATGGATCTCATAACATATTTCACACTGGCATTATATATGTAAAAGCAGTAACGATAAGACAACAAGATACTAAATGTATTGCATTTTAGAGATTAGAGTCTTGAGTGCAGTGGATCTTCATTTGAAAACTACAATTTGATAAACAAAACATATTAATGCTAAAGCATTAGTTGTGCTATGAAAAAGGCATGTAAATAGTTTAAGAGTACAATAAAACTTTCTTGGCTATAAACATCATATAAGAAAGAAGATGAAACAAGGTGAGAACAACTACCAACATTCTTTTAACCAAATCATATTCTAGGTGTATTTCCATTATGGTCAACAACATATTATGGCCATTGACCAACTTCCCATTGGAAGGTCTGTAAGGGTGCTCAAGATTAGATACCCTTTTTATCGACATGGTCCACCTTATGTTGGCATCTCAAGTAAGATGCCCAACCTTGTGCCCTTACCTGGAGAATTCAGGAAGGTACACTAGGTTTGTATAATGGACAAGTTTAACTATGTTCAAAGTCTGTCAACATATTTCAAGAAAAATGAACATACTAATCATAGGGAACAAGTAGCTCAAACAAGTAACTAACTAGCCAAGCATTCATATGAGCATACATAAAAACAAGCCAATACCATAGTAGGGTCAAGAGAGCAAGCGTACCTTGCAAGTAGAGTATACGATCAAGCATTGATTTTAGAGAACCATAATTAGAACTAGATTAGATCTTAGAAATATAGTCAACATCAAGATCCTGACATTTCAAAGGAGTGCACTTAGATTAACATCAGCAAGATAAGGTATCATTAATCATCATAATAATGGTTGGATGTGTCACCTAGATCTAGGTATCATTTCCTTCAACATTGTTTTTAATATCTCAAACTAGTCATTCATAGGCATTATCAAGAAAGATAGTACATCATGGGTTCATTAGTACTTAGGGTGACACATCAAAACTAGATCAGGGATAGATATTAGAGTCCAAGATCTTAAAATGGAGCAACCATAAGATTTGAGCAAGTTTAGTCAACATAAGCATCAATATTGACATAACTTGTCATATTGAGTCACAATCATGTAGGAATGTCATCATCAGGGTAGTTGAGAGTCATTAACATCACTAACATATTTATTTGAGATCAATTTATAACATGGATGATCATTATAGAAAGACTTTCATAAGATTAGGGACATAGATATCAACATGCACACAAGGTCACATATCAAGTCAACATTAGGGCTTTTATCCACATTAAGCCCCATGAAACATTTGTAAGTAATTTAAGATTATAAGGAAAGGGAAGTTACTGATTTAGATCAATCATAGGGTTTTAGGGTACAAAGAATCAAGCTTAAGCATTAGAACTCATCCATAGCATAAAAGCTCATTTTAAGTCATATAAGCAACATTGGACCATTTTATGATACAAAAGATATATAAGGTTCAATCCTTGATACATCATGATATTCATGTTATAGATAAAAGTATAAGATAGGGCTTTGAGGCATAAAGAAGCAAGCTTGAGCATTAGATGGTGTCAAACATGTAGAAAGGGATCAAAAACCGTCATTTTCAGTATATTAAGGAAACTACAAGCAGAAATAGGTTATGAAACTAGTTCCATTGAAACGATCTTGTTCTCTAGATGCAAAATCATATATCATATGTCCAAAATGGCCCAAGGAATGATGAGATACAAACCTTCAATGGTTTAACAAAATTTAGAAGATCTCCACCGTTGGTTGATGATCTGAGGGCTAGGGTGAGGCCACACATGCGAGGGGAGCACTCCTAGGCCCAACTTTGGGGCCACGTCCTTTGCCTGCTCGCCCCCTCCCTCAGTTTCCTTCGGATGCTACCAGCCACCCCACGGAGGTTGCCAGCAATCCCAGATCACCGTCTGCCTCTTCTCACTACTGCGATGCAGCCTCACAGACCCACAGTAGCTTCCTCCGCAGCGGCGCGACACCTTGGTGGCTCACTGGAATTGCGGACAATTGAGGTTTTCCAGGGCTCCGTCTTGTTGGAGGGTGCATTCAGGATGCCTGTCATCATTACAAACTTGTGGATGGTCTCGATTCATAGTTAGCCTTTGCATGTACATCGCAGTAGCTCACCAGAAATGGATCGGCCGCCATGGACCAAGGGAGAGGAGAGAAGAGATCTGGGGGTCTAAGGCTCAGGAGAGAGACGGGAAAAAGAGGGGAATGAGTGGGGGAAGCAAAGGGAAGTGAATGGGCTTGTTACCTTGCTCAAAGAAGTGAGAACCTCCACCGATTGGCCGAGCAAATGAGGGTTAGGTGAGCTCAGCGCCATTGTCGCTGAGCCACCGTACAGAGGAAGGGGGTGAAGGGTAATTCGTTGGAACAAAGGATGGATCTGAGGGAGGAGATCCTAAGGTCTAAAATGATTGAAAAGTGCTCATGCCCGAAGATTGTTGAGGTGGCAAGTGCAAGGGGAGCCACTTCTTTCTAATTGGTCCGCAAAATCAAACTAGCCCAACTAGAGTGAAAAATGAGCTAAAAAGAACATTAATTCATCAAAATTTACAAGATCATATCTTGGGCTATGATGGTCTGATTGAGCACTTTTTTGCATCGTTTGAATGGAAATTGAATTATCTACAATATGAAATAAATATGATAACAAAAAGAGTCTATAGAATGGTTTCAAATTGAAATGCAAGTTGATGATACATAATAGTTATGAACTTAGCTCAAAACACCAATTAGAGTCATACCTAAGTGCAAACTAATATTTAATCAAGGTCAAATCTTCAATTGGACATCAATTGCCTCAAATTCATCAAAAAGGAGGTGACAGAGGTTTTTGAGTACATTAAAGAATCAAATGTCAAGATGTACATTAATTAGATGAGAGAGAGAGAAAAATCCAAGTTATTACAGATGATAAACCAGATGAAGTGACATGAACGCATTATTATAATTAAGGAGGATTTAGATAGACACTTCTTCTCTATGTACAGTTCTGGTAGTGAAATTTCATGTAAAAGTATCTTGTAAATTATATTTAAAATGAAGAAAATTATTTGTTATTATTTATTATTTGATTAAAATCTGGATCCTTGGAATTTTTTTAGTTAATGGCTCTCATCTTTTTGGCCTTCCTTAATTGGGGGTTGCTGAAAAGTGTGGTCGCCACAAATGGTATCAGAGCAATAACCCCTCCAGTAGGTGGGGTCCACATGGGAATGTGGCATGTCAGTCTTGATCTGTGTGGTCCATGCATGTTGGAAAGGGTTGTCCATAATGGTGTAGCCACCCTTGCGTTGGTATACCATGATCAAGAGCTCAGTGTCCATGGGCCATTCTGGGTCTACGCTAAAATGGGAAAAATATTATGAGGCCATATAGTTGAGCCTTGATGAGGACATCAAGAGTATAACTAGTGGAGATTGTAACATCCCAAGATTTGAGGCCTTAGATAAAAATGATTTTACAAAGAATGTTTGGACTACCCATATCACCAAGGTACACCTCCTTTTCAGGGAGTCCATCACTAAACAAATTTGTGGTAAAGCGTGCTCAGCCCAAAATAGTATTAAGATGAGTGACCAATCACGAAGTTTATAATAGCTTGCACATGAGTGAGGACAAAATATACAGTTAAGGCTAGTGGTGGTCTGTGGGGCCACTCTTATTTTTGAAATTATACTATAGCATTGGGAAGTGGGCTCGAGTGTTATATGAACTATGAGTAGCATAAAGTGTGAAGACATGGGGATTCTTGAGATGATAACACATCTTAAGAACATGAACTAGAATCACGTAAAGCAAGAAAGGTACATTGTGTCAAAGGTGTTCTTTGAGTGCAAGATGACAGAATGAGATCCAGTAGAGACCCGTGTTCTCAATGTGATTGGACATGTGTAAATGTTGAACAATTGGGATTCTCTTTGAGCCAAGTGTTATCCATGGATATGATTCTTCTATTCATTTCTTGAATCATATAGTCAGTTTATTGAATGTTATTACTTGAGTACATGGCCAGACTACTGTCAGAGTTGATTGGCATGTAGATATGTTCTAAAGCACGAATGAAGAAGGACAAGTCCATGACAATGATCAATGGAGTGGAGTCCAAGGACCAAAGTAAAACCAAGAAGAGTTCTGAGGATAAACTGAAGTCCAAGTTTTCAACAGTCAAGATAAGGAGACAGAAAAGTGCAAGAGGAATTTGTCCTTTGTACTTGAAGGGATTCAAGAAGATAAAGTTGGAATAGAGATCTCCACTTCAGGTATATACGTTATTGAGATAAATTTGTCTACTTCTTCATCTTGATATTTGCACTACAACAAAAATATACATTAGCGGCATTTATTTTAGTGACTTTTGTTAATAAAAGTCATTATATAATTATTTTCACAGACATTTCTATTTAAATGCCACAAAATGTCACAAGGTTCATGTTATAAAAGTGAGCCAATATTACTAGCACATCAAGATTTTAGTAGTGGCAGTTTATAAATGCCACTCTAGAATATTAATAATTCAGCCCCCAAAGTAGAATACCGCACTTTTCATTTTTCTTTTCTCTGCGCGGCATATTAAAATCTGGCATAACTTTTCCCTCTCAAATCTACTCAAAATGAAATTAGTTAGCCCTGGGTTCCATCCAAGCGTCGATGGCTGTCCCAAGCCTCTCCCTTTATCTTTGTGGTGCCGCTACACATCGGCTGCCCCTCCAGCGGCGGCTGTTAACCACTTCGTCGAAGATCTTTTCTCCGTCGACGACGTCTTGGTGATACTACTTCACGTAGTGCATGTTTGGAGGCTAGGGAGGGTGGTGTGCCCGAAAATCAACCACGCCATGTGGAGACACTTTTTTAACCTCATGCTGTCGTGGAGTTCGACCAGGCGTCCAGAATCCATGGGAAACGGACTATGGGCATGTTTGATTTCCAGAATTCATCTGGATATGGAAGAATACTGAATTTGTTCCGTCCCGGTAGAACTGATTGCTGGTTTTGCGAAGTGTAGCAACAAAGAGTTTTATGTTTGGATTAGTAGGATCGGATCGTGACTAGCAGCGTAAAAAGTAAGGCTTGCATGCCGGAATCTGCAGGATCTAATTTTCTGCTGCTGGATCTAAGATTGCAATCCAATACATCCTAATACATTAAACCAAAGGTGCCCTATATGGCGATCCAGAGAAAGTACAGGGAGAGGGTTATGCGGAGGTTGTGCCGTAGATCGTGTTCTGGAATCTGCGCTACTCACCGGTGCAGTCTGACCAAAAGGGCGTCGTGGTGGTGAGTGGCTTCTCTAAGAACAACCATGTCGACCCTGTTCATAGAAGGCGACGGCTACTTCAGGCCCGAGGATGCTATGATGAAGGGGGCCTCAGGTGATGAGTACAAGAAACTCTTTGTGGTTGGTGAAGTACTCATCGGTGGCAATCAGGTTTGTGGATTCGTTCTAACTTTGATTGGTCTGTTCAACTTCTAAATCTTTGAAACCGTCCCCCTTGTATTCATCGTACACGGCTTCATTTAGCCATGCATGTCTCCCAGTAAATTATGGTATGCGTACAAATTTCTTACACCCATTTTCTAAGGTAGGGCGTCTAGCCAGTAGAGACACGACCTTAATTTTACCGGAAATTTGTGACCCCAGGTTGTTAATCATGTTAAACTGCTGCTTCAGCCTATCCTTTTAGGCTTCTCCCTAATCACTGATCAGGACACACCTGCTCAAACATACACACGTTTCAATTGGTTTAGGCTAGAAGGATTTGGTGGTGTTTAATAAGCCTGCCGAGTGCGGCTGCTCCTGGTTCAAATTTAAGCTCCAAGTCATGGTAATCTACCAAAGCAACTAATTCATTTATCATAATGTGTTCTCTTATAATAGGAATCCTAATCGTTCCTGAAAAAGAATTGGAACTTGAATCATAAATACATGATCTCAAAGATTAAGTTCATCTTCTTCTTCCTCTCCATTTAGTGGGAATTTGAAAAGAAATATCAGGAGGTTGCCTATTGCTGCCTATTGCAAAAGGTCATTAATTATGATCATGATAACATTGTGAACAAAGTAAGAGAAGGAGGTATGTTGATTGAAATTGAAATCATAAATCCAAATCACTATAATTTACAGTTTCAATCCACTAGTCTTGCTCTTTGACCATGACACAATGGAATTGTGCATGCCTAATATTTATATTACATGCCTAGTAATTTTCTTAGTATATGCAATATCATATTGTTGTTTTTCTTGATAATATAATATTCACCCCTTTTAATTTCATTAACAGACTGCAAGGGCGGAGGATTACATAAGGACACGGGAAGGCCAACCAAAATCCCAACAACGTTTCGAGCTTTAGAGATTGAGTGCATAAGAATTTTCTTTTGGATATATGAAAACATGAATAGTGGAGGCAACTCGTTTCATATAAGTGATAGGTACAAATTCATCACCCTAAGTCTTTTTTTACTATACAAAACATCCATATGACTGGAAGGAGGGATTGCATTATGCCAAATGTACAAGAAATACTAGAAGTTTGAAATAGGTGGCCTACAATCTAACAAAATTCCATTTCATTATTCCACAAAAAAGGATAGAGCTCGTTGTTTATACATTGATGTAGTATAACCAAACTATATCCAAATTAAACTGATATATGTGTCTAGATATTAATAATATGTACATATATTATGTAAGAATACTTTTCTACATTAACTATACAATACTTAGTCAGTATACTATGTCAAAATGTAAAATTATTACTAAAGTTGAAAGTTTAGTTTCATCTAAAAATAAAATTTTGTGGCATGATGCATATTTGTCTGAAGTTAGTTAGAAATATTCTATGCAATGATTATGTATGTTCGTATAGATATACAATTGTAAATAATATATGTTTTGAACTTTTATGTCTTGTTAGATGGATTGACAAAAATGATGATAAATATCTGGATCATCCCTGAAAATTCAAATAAAAAATTGATAATTGATCATCTTTGAATATATTGACTTCAATGGATATGAGTCTGATAAATCTATGAGGCTTGGAAAGGGAATAGGCTTAGGAAATGTTCAGGAAAATTGTAGAAAGGTGGAGAAGGCTTGTTCAAACAATGGCAATGTTGAACAAGGACTACACTACTACCACTGAGTAGTTCTAGCAAACAACACTCTGAAGGGTATTCTTCTGATCTTCAATTAGTAGTGTGTAGATTTGGGAAGTCTATCAGACATGTATATGAACCTATGTAACATGAACCTCTAAATAACAACATCCACTAATCTTCTCATTTTCATTGTTTATATGATATGTTTAAGATTTAGAGGTGCATTTTAGATATCTGGTACTTGAGTTTTATTTGTTAGTAAATCCACGTATCTGATCATGGTTCCAATATGTTGCTGAGAGGAATGAGCTTATAAGGAAGGATCTTAGAACTTGATGGGACTAGAATGAACTGCTCAATGATCTTTTGGATTTGCAATTTTTTAAGTTGCTCATTTTCTTTCTAGTGAAGTTTCTAAAGCTATATTTGAAAAGATAAATGCAAAGATAGAACAACATGAATTTATGCATATAACTCCATGCCCCTACTTGGCATGCCATTTAAGTTGGTAATGCAATATATATATCTATTATTCCTAGTCCAAATATGTACTATGCCTGTCCACATTTTTCCATTGGATGATACTCGTATCATTTCTTGACTGGTGGAAAGTATGACAGGTGGGATTTATGCATTTTCTTTAGCATAATTTGTTGCTTGTTGCTCATTTTATTTATCTTGTTACTAGATTATATTCTAATTTGATAGTGTGATATTGTTATCTATGTTTACAACACATCACACATTTTTTATCAACTTGAATGCTAAATGATTTACATGATACTTTCACTAATGAAGTCTAGTTTTAGTTAATATGTTTCTAATTCTTTGGTTGCTATTGGCAACTTTATTTTTATTGAAGCAAATAGTAGATCTATTAAAAGGGTTGGAAGAAGTGATGCCTTTGCCACTAAATTTTATCTTGAGGATGAATAATATGTTCCTTTATGTTCAAGTGCCAATTTTTTATAGTAGTCTAGTAGTATTTTTCTTACTTTATTTACTAGACAGGATGTTGCTACCTTCTTACCTTCTACAGTTCCCTGTAATGGTCATATGGACACATTTTCTATAGGTGGTTCACTTTTTATTTTGATGTACTATACTAGATGTGACGTTGCATGATCTGGATGCTTCCAATGTGCACCCTCCAGGAGGTAAGGATATATTATCCTTAATGGGGCAAATGATGTAACCTTAAAAAATATAAATAACTAGCAAAGTATATCAAGAAATAAAGGTCTTTGGAATCTGTGTTTAACATATCAAGAGTTTAAGAATTGTATGAGTATTTTATATCGTATATATAGAATGGTTTATTCACATAGTTTTAATATTATAACCATTTCAGGTGGTTAACAAGTGCATTGATAGAGGGGTGGAAAAAGTTGTTCCTAGAATTCTTTTACTAATGATGTTATTGTATTTATTTTTTATATTTTCTTATCTTTCACAATCCATCTTGTCCATAATTTGCATGCTTTTCCTTCACTAGTTCATATGCTTGACACAGAGTTTTATCCATACCTTCATTATGCTTTAGAATTTTCACATTCACTAATAGCAATATCTTCCACAAAAAGTGGCATATGTGATGTGAGATGTGTAAACTCTGACCATATGTGTAAAATATAAATCTAACAATATTCTAGTGTAGCATTATTCATTGCTGTTTCTCATTTTGTATCTCCTATTACTAGTTTTCTTGATCTATAATCAATAATATTCTAAATTTATTGTTGAAGGTTGGCTGCTAAAGACCTTTTTATTGGATAATAAGAGTCAACATGAACACAATTCACATTGTATATAACTCTTTTTTTTGTAGTCATGATCATAATGATAGATATATGTATTCTACAAATCCAAGTGAAGTTCCATTATGCTATTCTCTATTTATTGTCTTCTTCAATCAGTTCATGCCTTTTTATAAAAAATATTTTTCCCTTTTCTAAGAAGCATGGTCAAGAAAGATCGATGTTATTTTCAAGTTTCTTAAGTAAGTTTTGGATCTTATCTCTTGAATATATCCCTCTTAGTTAGGATATTACACTCGATATAGTGTGCCTTTTCATAGTAGTTACTATTCAATTTTTAGGAAGTGTGGGAGAACTAAGATAAGCAATCCTTTATTTCTTGTTTATAGTTATCGGTAGGGTCTGGAAGTCATTTCTCTATCCCAAGAGAACTGAAAGGAATCCATGTTCAACTCTTATGTGCTACCTTGGCATTTTATTGAATTTGTTGAAGGTTACTCAACATCTTTGGGATGGACAGAACTTATTCTTACACGTGAAACACAGTCAGTGGGTTCCTCTACTGAGATCTTTAATTTTCTACAAAGCTTCAATAAGTCTTCCAAGTACAGATCGCTTGGGATAATGCCATATCTCATACATCTACAAAAGGTATGTGCTATATTTCTTAATGTCTCTAACCTTGTGCTCAACTAAATGAAGAATTTCTTTGTTTTCGACACCAAATGTATTTAAATTGCCTTGTGATTTTATTTCTATTTCTGACACCCCTCCAACTGGTGAATCCTATTAGACCATGTTAACATTACCATATTATTTAGCAATCTATTATTTACCACATAACCTAGAGTTGGATTTATTTTTTTGTCCCATTTGTTTATTAACATGTTATTGTTTGGTGAAAATTGGTTAATGTGCTATTTATCTACTCTCTTGATATTAGCCATGCCTTGTTGAGAAACTCTCCTGCAACAAAGTGTTCAAAAAATTTGATAGTGTAACTGGATATGAAGTTTGGACATATGCGGCCTCTATGGAACACATGCTTGGCATATGAGGACAAGTTTAATACGAAACTAGTATTCTTGTATGCCTTGCATGAGGCCTCATAGGGAAGTGAAATAGATTTGTCCTTGTAGTTTCTAGTAGGCCATCGAAAGGGATCTTGAAACACACCGTCCTTATAGTTAAAGTCATGGGAAATTAGGGGTTTTTATTTTGAAAGTATATTAGAATTAGGAGACTTTTATTCCAAAACTATACTTTGTGAATTGCACATATTTATAGTTTAATGTTTTGAATCAATAATTGTTGCCAGTTAGTTAGTTAATCTTCTCTTGATCACAGCTAATCACATTGAAACATGCTAGCTTAATGTATCCTACTGATAGGACAACACTACATGAAATAAGTTTATCATGTTGGAAATAAGATTGAGGCTATCACATATGACTTTGTTGCACCACTTTTGATTTGATCCTTCAGCTTTCATGGGATAGTTTCCTCATAATGCATTCATATTGAAGCATGTGATAGGAATACTATAATAACAAGTTACATAGGGTATTAATCTAACAATTTTGATAATATGGATTTCTTTATAAATTTCAATGAGTTTAAAAGTGATGTGCAACAAAGGGTACCTACTACAAATGTTTCATTTGTTCAATTTTCAGTTATCTTGAGATGCATCATCTTAGTATTTTAGGTACACAACAAAGTATGCAATAATGTTGTGAATAGTGAGCATGACTCAAGAGAAGGCACGAACAATACAATTTTCTTCCAAGAATTGTTTTTCCTCTGTAGATAAAATAAAGAAACTATGGTTGATGTATTTAGCTCATCGTATTTATAGATATTCCTCTGACTTCCATTATGTAGTCGAGGGATCATTTGGGGGATACAATGGGAAGGGAGATCCTTGAACATCTCGGATATACGTACAAAGTAGAACACTACTTTCTACGAATGTGTTCAAAATTATGAGAAAACATGTCAAATTTATTAGGATACTGATGGTTTCATCTCATTTGGTTAAACACGGTAGCCATTATATGTGACTAATATCAATTTATTTCCAATCATCATTTGTGCTTTTTTGTGTCTTAAATCGAGGGATGGTTGTTACACTCAACCCATATGGTCTGACCACTAAAGTTGAGTCAATTGAGATGCATCACGAGTCCCTATTGGAGAGCCATCTTGGGGACAATGTGGGCTTTACTGTGAAGAATCTTGATGTCAAGGATCTTAAGCATGGATAGATTGCTACAAGCTCCAAGGATGACCCATGAAGGAATATGTCAACTTCACCAACTTTGTTATGATAATGAACCACCATGGATAGATTGGAAATGGATATGCACCGACCCCTGATCACTATAGTTGTCAAGTTTATCGTGATCCTAAACCAAGACAGACATATGTTCTGATAAGGGTCTTGAGACCAATACAAAGTTCTTGAAATGATTATGTAGGATCTATGAAGATGATTCTCACCAAGTCTACATTCACTTGCATCACATAAATCTAAGAACATCCAATTCACATGTATCTTTTTTATTATATCGAGGAGAATATGGTCAACAAATGTAGAAACAATTGTACTAGTTAGCAAAATGTTGTATGAAAGAATGTTTCATGTGTACCAAATGAAGAAAGGTAAAATGCCCTCCCATGTAATTTAAATTTGATTATATACAATAAGATTGATATTTAAAATCTATATTTTTGAAAATATGAGTTGAAATTGCAAGTGGCATTTGTTGAGAAATTTAGTTAAAGAATTTAAAGCTAAATCATAAAAATACATGAAAACTCCATCATATACAATACTTATGAAACTATATTAGTATATTTTATATTCCATTGTACACAACAAGAACAATTTCATACAACCTCCAAAGGCACAATAGTGGCATTTTTATAAAAGCCAATCGATGTAATAGTGGCATTTGTATAAAAGCCAAATGATGTTATAGTGGCATTTTTTCGTCATTTATTAAAATCCATTAAAGCCTAACATTTAGTGGCATTTACAACTTATGTCATTATCTCTCTAGTGGCATTGGTGCTAGAGGCATTTTTAAGTGTTAGAAAATGCCACTAAATACTTTTAGTAGCTTTTAAATTTTTTTACTGGCATTTGTCAAATGCCACTAATGGGTATATTTGTTGTAGTGTTGATACTGGATGTGGATGTCACATATGCTCAAATATATATGATCCTAAAATAAGTAAGCCTTTAGGAAAGGGTGAGGTTGAACTTTTCATTACAAATGGAGCAAGAGTTGTTGCGACGGTAGTTGGAACCTTTAGTTTATCTTTGCCCAAGGATTTGTAAAAGAGTTAAGGAACTGCTATTTTGTACCCGCCATAAATAGAAACATTATTTATTTATATTTTATGTACAGGGATGGATATAAATTTCATATAAACAATGGTCAATGTTCTATTTCAAAAGATGAGATCTTTTATTATAGTTCCCCAATGTCTTATGGTCTTTATTTATTGGATCTAAAAACAAATGTTTATAACATTAATACCAAAAGATTAAAACTCAACAACTCAAACAAAACATATATTTGGCATTATCCTCTAGGGCTCATTAATGAGAATTTCATATCTAGACTCCATAAAGATGGTTACCTAGTCATTTTTTTATTTTGAATCAATAGAGACATGTGAGTCTTATTTGTTGGGCAAGATGACAAAGACTCCCTTCACTAATAACAATGAGAGGGCTAGTGATCTATTAACAGTCATACATATTGATGTATGTGGACCTTATAGAACAAATGCTAGAGGTGGTTATCGGTACTTCATTACCTTTACTAATGATTTTAGTAGGTATGGTTATGTTTACTTGACGAAACATAAGTCAGAAACTCTTTAGAAGTTTAAGGATTTCATGAATAGAGTATAGAACCAACTTGGTAAAAGCATTAAAGCACTTCATTTCCATCGAGGTAGAGAATACTCAAGCCAAGTGTTTGAGGACATTCTATGGGCTTGTGGTATCATATCACAATGGACTCCATCAGGAACACCACGACACAATGGTGTATTAGAAAGAAGGAATCACACATTGCTAGATATGTTGCGATCAATGATGAGTTTTTCTAATCTTATGACTTCCTTTTGGGGTTATTCTCCAAGAACCACAGTGTTTACACTGTATCAGGTACCATCTAAATTGGTTCAAAAAACACCATATGAGATATGGACTAGGAAGCATCACAAAATGTCTTTCAAGTGGATTTGGGGATGTGAAGCTTATGTCAAGAAAATATTTCCTAAAAATCTTAGCCCTAGGTCAGATAAATGTTATTTTTTGGGCATCCCAAAGAAACTAAGGGATACTACTTGTATAATCCATCTAACAACAAAGTTTTTGTTTCTAGGGATGTTGCATTCCTATAAAAGGAATTCATTTCCAAAGGAATCAGTGTGAGGAAAGTAGAACTCGAAGAGGTTCGAGATCAACAAGAAAACATTGAACCTATAGAGGTACAAGAGGATCATAGAGAATCACAATTTTTTGTGGAATCTCACATTCCTCATGTAACACATGAACCTCACTGATCGAGTTGGACATTCCTTGAGCCATATAGATTTGGTTATCTTCTGACACAAGAAGGTGATGAGTCAGTCATTGATAATGAGACAACTACCTACCTAGAAGCTATTGAGGGACCAAAATCTTAGAAATGGCTTGAGGCCATGATATCTGAGATGCAATCCATGTTCACCGACAAGGTATGGACCTTGGTGGATCCACCTGAAGGATTAAAACACATAGGATGCAAGTGTGTTTTTTAGAAGAAGACTCATACGGATGGTAATGTACAAACTTACAAAGGTCGATTGATTGTGAAGGGTTTTAGACAAGTTGTAGGTGTTGACTATGAGGAAACCTTTTCTCTAGTTGCCATGGTTAAGTTCATCAAGATCATGCTTGCCATTACATCTTATTATGACTATGGGATTTGGCATGTGTATGTTAAAGCCACATTCCGTAACGGGAATCTTCTTGAGGATGTGTACATGACATAACCTGAGGGTTTTATAAATCCAAAGTATGCAAAAAAAGTTTGTAAACTACAATCGTCAATCTATGGATTGAACCAAGCATCTCGAAGCTAGAATCTTCCATTTGACAAAAAAGTGAAAGAGTTTGGCTTTAGTCAAAATGAAGATGAACCATGTGTTTACAAGAAGGTTAGTGGGATCATGAATGTATTCATCATATTGTATGTGGATGACATACTATTGATGGGGAATGACATCCCTACTTCACATATGGTAAAGACTTGGTTAGGATATACATTTTCTATGAAGGACTTAGGTGAAGCATCCTACATCTTAGGAATTAATATCTATATATATATATAGAGAGATCTAGAAGGCTTCTTGGATAAAATTAGAGAACATACATTGACAAGGTGTTGAAGAGGTTCAACACAGAAAACTCAAAGAGAGGAAAACTACCCATGTCTCATGGTGTTACTTTATCTAGAGCTCAATGTCTCACTTCTTGTGAAAAATGGGAACACATGAGTAGGACTCCATATGCATCTGCAATTGGATCTATCATGTACGCAATGTTTTGTACTTGTCCCAATGTCTCGTATGTCGTAATCATGACAAGTAGATATCAATCAGATCTAGGTGATGCCCACTGGACTGCCATGAAGAACATTCTTAAGTACTTGATAAGAACTAAGGATCATTTCCTAATTTTCGATGGAGAGGAAGAGTTGGTGGTAAAGGGCTAAATCGATGCAAGCTTCCAAGATGATAGTGATGACTATATATCACAATCTAGATTTGTGTTTTTCTTGAACAACAAAGTTGTAAGGTGTAAAAGTTATAAGAAAGAGACAATTTCTTATTCTACCACTGATGTTAAGTATTGTAACGACCCACACTTTTGAGTGTCTAAAAGACCTTAAAGTTGTAGATCGTTAATCATATACTCCAGTATCAAATTCATGAAATAATATCGAATAGTAAACAATTTCCATTAATGAGCAAATATTTACATCTTTACATAAAAAGATTCTCTAAGGAGTTACATAACTTTTAAACAGAATTAACGTTTACAAGGTTGAAGATAAACCATTAAGACTAAACCTTCATGAATAACTTTAGTGTCTTCAACATATTTATTTGTACCCTCATGTCCATACTATCAAGTAAATCTGATACCTAAAACACCGACAAACAAATACATGATCAGTATATTTCTATACTGGTATGTGGGTTTAAACAATAATCACAAGTAACATATAAGAAAACATATTTATCTTGCATATAAGAACATAAACTTGTTTTCATATTCTAACCCATATATGGTCAACTACCTCAGGTGTAATCGATGTCCCTCCGGGGCTCGTGTGCATTACCCTTAAGATCAGTCTAACCCAGGGTTCAGAATACTATTATTTACTTTACATGATACTCATAGGAAATTTATAGTTTGCAAGAACTAAATAAACAAGAAATCAATTTATTTATCATTCAATCTCATCAAGAAACCTTAGCAATCTCAGAATTCGATACATGTATTCATAAGCATAACCACATCCTTATGCCATTGCAAAAACCATGCATAATCTAACATGTACTTTAAGAATGTTTCCAAACATCCAAGAAACAAAGCATGTAATCAACAAGTATATGAAACAAAGCATACTACATATGTGTCACCATGTATTCATATTACATTACTCAGATGTAGATGCGCTCCTAAACTAGGGTTTAGGGTTATCTCGTGCTTGGACTAGGGATTCGGGATACAAAACCTAATTCCATTATATCATGGTTCCTAAGATCACAAGTTCAGTTCTGCATATTAGGTGAAACCCAAATCGTCAACTTAAGCATATCAGAATACTCATGACACCTAAATCACATTACTAGCATTAAGATCATAAAAAGATGTAGACATTGGTTTAAAACCCTAAAACAACATATATAAGATTACTAATATAAAACCATCCATTATTCATCATTATCAAGGATTTATTCATCATACATGTCTAGATCAGGTATGAACATAACAGACCCAATTCTAATCAATTAAGCATCAATTTATACGAATTTAGGTCTTTCCTTTATAATAATCACCTAAACACATGTATAGCACATACTTTTGGAGTAGGAAGCTTAATTGGGTTCTGATAATATTTTATTTTGGATTCCTCTCATTTTTATGAGAAATTTGATATACAATATCACTATATTCCGAGTTACCATCAATTAACTAGAATTATTGCAAGATTACTAAATCTGGACCAATAGGACAGTGCCACGTAGGCAACTTATCCTTTATTACTTACCTCTCAGGGCCAGGGTTAATTTATAATGAAAGCACAATTTTTCCATCCTCCTATGGGTCGTTCCTTCACACACGGGAGGGGAAAACTGGTCAATCAATCCTAAGACATCCCCTTCCTTCGCTCGCCCTCCTATGTGCACGCCGCAGCCGTGAGCCAGGACCGCTACCACGAAGCTCGCTCCGCTAGTTTTTCTTGCACCTAGTTCCATCCTAAGGCGCCCACATATATCCCCTCCCACACACAGTCCCTACCTCCACCCAGTAGTTTCGGTTGTCATGTCTCTGATGGGAGGGTCATCCTCTAGATCTCACCTTGCTGCCCTATTGCAGGGCTACTCCCACTGAGAGGCATCTCTGGTTGCATGTCCGTGCAATGCTCCTCCGGCCTATGCAGTCGGGCACTACCCTCGGCACCTTGACATTTCTAAGGGTTTCGACTACCAAGTCCCCTCTCCGCCGCACTACTGAACTTCCCCTCCGACTCCCACTGCAAATCCTCCTCTCCTCGCCTGTGCTTGCTGGCAGGATTCTCAAGGTCCTCAGGTGACCAGTTGAACACCAAAACCCCTCATCTCCCTCATACACAGAGGCACCTATGATCACATCAACCATGGCCAAAAGGAACATGTGGAAACATCGCCGCCTAGTAGCAGTCACCTCTGGTACCAACACTGCTACGTGAAAATATGACGTTGCCTTCTCGCTGCGTATAGCTGTATGGCCTCCGCCCTTCCCTACCATCTTCCTCAACGGTGCACATCATGCCGGGAAATCGACCTACACTAGGTCTTGCTATCATTGCCCTAGCACCTTGTATGCTAGGCCGATGCTTCTCTCTACCCCAAGAAGAAGATAAGACCCAGAAGGGATGGTGGTCGTATTACAGGATCCTTAGATCCATTTTGTTTTGTATTAAAAGATCTAGGATCTAGCCTTATATAGGTGATGATAGTAGGGTGTAGGGTTTCTTCCACCCTCATAGACCAAGGAAAGGATGGTTTTCATTGCCGACTTTGAACCCATGATAGCACGACTGTGTACTTTCCTATTCTTAGTCACACACACTTGTCCATTCTCTTCTCTTTCTCTCAATCAGTTTCCAATTCTATTATTCCTATTCTCATGTATATGTAAGTTAGCCACGCATGGTAGGTAAAGTTTCCATACGTGATTGACCCATATCTTAAGGTAAGGAACTTTCTGATATTTATATAAACACTTCATTACCACATTTTCATACACATAAAAGTTGTCTCTTTTTATTTAGCATTATTAACACCAAGTAATAGCATGAAAGGCAAGGCAGGGTTCTAGGAAAGGATATATTCCTCTGAATATCCTTTAAACACCACATCTCTTATTCTTCTTTGGAAACTTGCATATCCTCTTGTATTTCATTTACCATATCAAAAGCCACTAATACCAATTCATTATGAATTATTTTTCTTTTATTTAATTTGTGCCACAAGCACCCATGTCACAAAGGCAATTGACACTATCATTCCATTAATAATAGCATTATGGAATTTATAAATCAATTCATTTATATAATTCAATTTTTATTAAAATTGAGGATATTACATTCACCCCTCCTTAAAAGGAATTTTTTCCCCAAAATTCAGGCCTACTAAGCCTAGGTGAATGATAACTCATCTGATTTTCAAAACTTTGGATTAGCACCCTACTTGGATGACTTAACCACTTTTCTTTAGTATATCAATTTTCGTTTTACTACTAAGATTGGCACAAGAATTGAAATTCAAGTATATCCACATCTTTAGTATACACTTATTATCATCACTTGATGATTTCATTATTACTTGGTGATTACTCTTTTCACCTAGGTTTCCAACCTATTATTCGTTACTTTTAACACAAGGGTGAGGTAACACCTCTAACCCTAGTTCATGTCATTACACATTCATATTAAGATATTTATTCTCAATTTTTAAGCATAATGTGTGTCTATCCAATCTCCCTCCCTCATAATGAGATGAAATAAGCATTTGGCTATAGCCTAAACACAAAGTTCATTTCATTCCAAGAGTGGAGATGGTACATCCACACATTACCTTTCAATTTCACAGATTAAGTTGAATCATACTCGATATGACTCTAAACTTACTTGTTCTTAGTTTCATAGCATTCTTATTGTAAGGACCCTGACCTTCGTTTTGGGCTTACCCTATTTGTTTTGCCTAAACCTTGTGCTTGGTTGCTTGCTAATCACCTTTAGTGGTGATTAGGGTTTGCTTGTGCTTTGTTGAGAGTTGGAGGTGCTACTTGCAAAATAACATGAGTTAGGGTTGAAGAGAAAGTTTGTCACCTAGAGAGATGTCTTTATCTCTCTTTGCTTCCTCTAGAGTTGAGAGGAAGGTTTGGGCTCGTTCCTTGAGTTTCCTTGGGCTTTGTTGAAGCTCTGTTGGGCTTGGTTGGGCCTTGTGGGGCCTTGCCTTGCTTTGAGCAGCCCTGTATCAGGCAAGGATGCTTTGTGCCGATCACGTGGTATCTCCCATGGGGGTGTCAGCCAAGGTGGTGGTGGTGTGTCGGCCTTTGACCTTGTTTGACCTCCTTGCCTTGGTTGTGTCACCCTAGCTTAGACATGTGGTTGAACCTTGGTTGAGTGGTGGCATGGCATGTGCATGTGTTTTGCAAGGTGGTAAAACGTGTGGACAAGTGTCCCTTGGTAAGGTGACACCTTGCCTTGGGTTAACGTTGACCCTCATCTATATATGCCTTGCCTTTCTCTTCCTTGGGAATCCTTTAGCTCTTTTGTTGCTCTTCTCCTTGTGTGCACGACACACCTTCCTTGGAGAGCTTGGTGGTCGATCCTTTCCCATTGGTGGAGATCCCTTCTTCTTCCTCTAGCTTGGTGTCCGAACCCTAGGTGGGTCTTGTTCCTTGGTAAGCATCTTCCCTCTCTCCTTAGCATCTTCTTCTCCATCTTGCCTACCCTTTGGCCATGGTGGTTATGGTTCTTGTTCCTTTTCTTGAGGTGGCCGAAAGTGGTGTGCTTGGAGCTAGGAGCTTGAAGCTTGGAGCTTTGGAGCTTGAGGAGTTGGCTTAAGGTGGGTTACATAACTTCTAACCCTAGCTATACTACCTTATTTATGTGGAATGATTCCTATATGTTGATGATCAGCCATTGCATGTTATGTTTCTTGCTCTAGTACGTGTTGTTAATCTTATGGATATAGTGAGCATGTTGTGGTTGATGTTGTTGATGGTTTATATGCCTTTACACCTAGTTGGCTGAACCATAGTTTGGGGTTTCCTTGAGCAATACTCCTTTCTCTCCTTGGTCTAGAGAAGTGAGTTTGAGCTCTAGTGATGTAGGTAATACCCCTCTCTCGTTGTAGTTGAGAGGTGAGTGTACATTCTAGTTGCTTGGGAAACACCCTCCTCTCACCATGGATTTGAGAGGTGAGCTCTTAGATATGTGATGACCTATGTTAAGGTTGATCCTTTGGTTTCCCAACTTATGATAGAGGTTGTGCAAAACCCCTCTCTCTTAGTTGTTGAGAGGTGAGCCGATCTTCTTGATCAATTAGGGTTTGGTGCACTTATGCTTGAGGTTGAATATGACCATGATGGGTTGTGCCTTGCACGATATGACCTTGGAGTAATGTTTCCTGATAGCCTTGTCTTGGTTTGTATCCTTGACCGATACACCTAGTTGAGATGGTTGGTTTGATGCCCAATATGGTTCTCTTGGCTTGAGATAGAGCTTGGGCGACACACCTTATATCTTGTGCTCTGAACGATACATCTTGAAGTAAGGTTGCCCGATACCCCTACCTTATGTTGATCTTTGGCCGATCTGATATGGAGTTGAGATGGTTGGCTTGGTGCCCTCTATGCTTTGACTAGTATGGAGCCTTGTAGTCCATCCTTGTATTGGGCGATATGGTTTAGTTGTGGTGATGCCCGATATGGGTTAAGTGGAAACACTAGTTGTTGCTTTGATAGAGGCGAATGTGTAGTTTTGTCATGTTGACCGATAGGCTTCCTTGAGGTGCCTTTGTGTCGCCTGTGTCATGAACATGTTGGGAGACACAGTGTTGTCTTAGGGCGCCATGATCTCGGCCGATACAGTGGTGAGGATGGGTGACCAATTGAACCCTAACCCTAGGTGGCCAGTAGGGTTCTAGCTGATACACCTCTTGAGCTGGCTGCACGATACACCTTGTGCACCTGGTATGCACGATAAGGTTGCATGTTAACGCCATGTTCTCTAGTTGCATGATACACCTTGGACGTTGGTTTGATATCTTCTAGGGTTGGCCAATATGTGGCTAAATGCCTAGGCCGGTAAGCTTTTGGTGAAGGTTGTTACCCTACCCGATACCACCTGTGGTGAGGGACGCGCTACCTGCCAAAATTTTAGCGAAGGTAGCAGGAGCTTTTAGTGAGGGTTCTTGATAACCCGGGAACCTAGAAGATAGTTCTTGATCATGTAACTACATCTTTGATGAGGATGATGATATGGTTTAACTACCTTGAGCCCGCATCTATGTTGGGAATGAGACATGAGGGTAGGTTGTGAACCAGGTATGTTTGGAAGGTCATGATGTTGTTACATATGGTGTTGCTTCACTTGATAATGTGACACATGTATATGATCACAAGTATGGGGCATAATAAATGTTTATGATTAATGATAAAACTATGATTTCTACAGCTTATGTGTAAAATACTCATGGATGTTACTTTATACTTGATAGCATGATAATTATGTTAATCCATGATGGCTTCAGTTATCTCTATGGATGTGTATACTAACCATGCAAGTATACTATGTTGATTCATAGCCTGGTAAGATCTATGAGATATATGTGCTTTGACTAGCACAATGTGATGATAATCCTTGTTAATGAGATAACAGGTTGATAGGTTTGAGGACCTGATACAGGCTGAGTGCCTAGTTGAGGTGTTATCCTCTAATGATAAGTTAAGGGATGCGTTCCCAGAATGTTGATGCATGATTATGATGCCATGAGAGGCAGTGGTTGTTATTATGAGGGATTGAGATCCCAGGACAGTATGATGATGGCATTGATGATGTAATTCTATAAGGCTATGTTATACTTTGGTTTCCTCAACAATTGGCTTAAAATATACTAATTAATTATAGATGAATATATCATGTAGTTTGCCCTGGCCATAGATCCATCATTGTTAGTATCATGGTGATGGTGAAATAGGTTTATCCTGTAGGATTACCTAGAGCGCATATTGTTGAATATGCGGGGTTTCCCCTAGCCTAAAATAGGAGGGTTTGAGTGTAGCTGTGGTTGCAGACTCAGGATATATGGAGCATGGTGAACATACCCATGGCTCAGGATATCTGATGATGAGCATGATGCGTTCATGGCTCGGATGTATGTACTAGAACCTATGAGGAGGTGAGCTAGAGATATGGGTAGCTTGCAGAGCTGACCCAGAGGCTGAGGCCCTATAAGCATAAGACTACGGTCTTGCTTGATGATTCATGTACTGACCATGAGAAGGTGAGGTCATGGAGTCTGGATCTCCTTAGACCTTGTGTGGCACCGGATTGGGCTTCGCAGCCAATGGTTGGATTTGAGAAGGGAAGGCTCACTTCCTCAGGGCATAATAAAATGTAATCCAGTCGAATAGTATATCTTGCTTAGAGCAAAACACAGAACATTGATTGAGGCCTTGGTTATATAGCTGATCTAGTTGAACTATGCAATTGTGTGTACGATCCTTATATCTTGTGATAAGTTCTTACAAAGCTTATCTTGTCAATCATGTTCCATAAAGAAATACTTGGTTATATGCCTCCCGGATATCTTGGTAAGCTTGATGGTAATAATAGCCTTGCTTAGTATGCTGCTCTTGTTATACACTTTATCAATTATCTACTGTTGTTGCCTTAACCTTCTGAGGTTTTGTAGTTTCGACGAGAAGTTATGTTTCTCAATGGGACTATGTGTCTCACCCCACTGGTTTACACCCATTTTAGGTGATCGCTCTAGACGTGGTGGTGGTTGTGAGGTTGCAGCCGAGCAGCAAGAAGAGCAGTAGAAGGCAAGAGATAGACATGCTGCTGTTTTGATGGTTTTGTAGTAGAGTCCTAGAGTCATCCCTGTACTCTCAGGTCCTTGGAGGTGTTCGATGATGTTTCACAACGTCTAGCTATTGTAATCTTATATATCCTACTGTTGGCCATACGTGGCTGTTATGTATGTATAAACAGGTGATGAACTCTAGTGCTAATAGTACAGCTGGCCCGATAAGTGGTGAACATATACCAAAGCTTGTAAATATTTTTATAACATGTTCCTCTACAAGATCTAGATGCAAAAGTTTCCTCAAGTATATTTTCTGCAATCAGTTTTAATTAACTTGTGTTTTTGGTAATATGAGGTTCCACACATTTTTGCGTGTCATCTCGTTGTCTGTGTGATTATGGGGTGTAACAGTTGGTTTGGTATCAGAGCCCTAGGTTCGCTGAGTCTACAGGGATCTAGGTCTAGGTTTGCGTCTGTTTTTGTGAGTTTTCCAGATTTTCTTACAATAACCTTCTGCTCTCGGCGGAAGATAAAGCTTAAAGATGTCTGGAAACCATGAAGAACATGTTGTCGAGAGCAGTGATGCTGCATCAGTTGATGGAGCATGAGGGCAGGCACATGAAGATCGGGTGCCTGAGGTCCCCCCAACTTGACCCAACCATTCTCGAAAATCCTGCCTACCAACAGCTTATGGGGCAGTTGATGGCTACGATGAATCACATGGTGGAAAGGTTGCCAGTGCCTCAGCCAAGAGCACATGCTCCCCATGGTGAAACATCGGGTATTGGGAAGACCTTTGAGCGGCTTCTCTGAGTTAGAGCTTCTAATTATGCTAGAACGGCTGATCCAGCAGATGCAGATCTGTGGCTGACATGTCTAGATAAGGCCTTCCGGATCCTCGACATCCCCGAAGTAGACAAAGTCAAGCATGTTGTCTACCTTCTGAAGGGTAGTGCTGGCCACTAGTGGGCCATTGAGGAGGAGAAGTGACCCGGTGAGGAGATCAGTTGGGAGGTTTTCCGGCAAGAGTTCATCAGCAGATACTTTCCGAAGACGTATCTAGATGAGAAGATCAACCAGTTTGAGCGTCTACGCCAAGGATCGATGAGAATCACTGAGTATGAAGCCAACTTTATGGACTTGCTGAGGTTTTGTCCTCACATGGAGGCGATAGATGATGAGCAGATCAGGCGGTTTGAGAAAGGTTGGAGTGCTGAGATGTCGACACCTACTGCTACTTTGGAAAATCGGAAGCGGTTTGCCACATTCGTGGAGTCTGTCCGTAGGATTGAACGATCTGTTAGGGAGAAAAGGGAGTCCATGACCAGGAAAAGGCCTATTCAGTTCCAGGGATAGAGATCTGGTGGCTTCAAGATGCCAAGGTTTTCAACACCTTCCGTAATGCAGAGTTCTCATACACCATCTTAGTGGTCTCCGAGCAAGGGAAGAGGTTATGTTTCTTCACCGTCGAAGGCACATAGTACAGCTTCTGTGGCAGTGACATGGCCATCTAGGCCGCAGACAGAAGGCAGGTCATGTTATCACTATGCACAGACTGAGCATTTAAGGTCAAATTGCCCAAGGAATGATGTTGAAGTAACACAACAGCTGAGATAGAGTCAACAAGGGTCAGACAGACAGCATCCCGGTGGTAGCAGAGGGCAAGGATGCAGTCAAACATCGCAAGAAGGATCGTCTGCTCAAGGAAGTAGAGGATGTGGACAACAAGCAACGACTCAATTCTATGCTATGTGTCAGCTGGAGGCGATAGTCAACCCGTGAGTAGTGGCAGGTCAGATGGAGTTATTTCATTCTGATTTGTCTTCTTCTTGCTTTATATCTGTTTTGGTTGACATGGGTGCTACACACTCTTTTATCGCACATAGTCTGCTTGATAGCTGCCCTTTACCTGTTAGTTGTAAGAAAGATAGACTATTGTTAGAAACCCCTCTCGATGGTTCCTCGATGCTTCGAGAGGAGTTCCCATCTTGTGTTCTATCTTTCTCGGGACATAGTATACAAGTGGATCTTATACCACTTTATATGCATGGATTCGATGTGATCTATGAGATGGATACCTTAGAGAAGTATAAGGTCGTGTTGGACTGTGGTTCCAAGTAGGCAGTGTTTGATGACGGTGGAGGGAAGTGGATCTTCCAAGGAGATAGGAAGATTCTTCTAACATGTCTAGTGTCAGCAATGGTGGCAGAAAAGTTGCTGCGGCAAGGTTGTAAAGCATTCTTAGCTTAGTTTGTGGATACCAAGGTGAAAGGTCCTAGCCTTGAGGAGGTGAGGGTTGTCCGTGAGTTTGCAGATGTGTTTCCCCACCTTGAGAGATTGATTTTGAGATCAATCTGGTACCAGGAACGTAACCAGTTGCACATACACCGTATAGGATGGCTACAGTAGAGATGGTAGAGTTGAAGAAGCAGTTACATGAATTGTTGGAGAAAGGTTTCATCCGACCGAGCACGTCGCCTTGGGGTGCTCCAATGTTGTTCGTTAAGAAGAAGGACGGGTCAATCAGGTTATGTATAGATTACCGACAGTTGAACAAAGTCATGATAAAAAATAAGTACCCGTTGCTGAGGATAGACGATTTGTTCGATCAGCTGCATGGCACTACAGTGTTCTCAAAGATCGATCAACAATATAGATATAATTAGTTGAGGATTAAGATGGATGACATACCAAAGTCAGCATTTAGGATGAGGTATGGTCACTTTGAGTTTGCGGTTATACCGTTTGGGCTAACCAATGCACCTGCTTCTTTCATGGATCTGATGAACCGAGTGTTCTATCCGTTTCTAGATCAGTTTGCTGTAGTCTTTATAGATGACATTTTGATCTATAGTCGGGACAGTCAAGAGCATGAACGACATCTTCGGCAAGCGTTGACTCTTCTTTGCCAACATCAGTTGTATGCCAAGTTCAGCAAATGTGAGTTCTGGCTGAAGGAAGTGACATTCTTGGGTCATGTGATATCTGCAGAAGGAGTCAGAGTGGACCCTAAGAAGGTGGAGTCAGTTGCAGATTGGGAGCAACCAAAGACGCCAACGAAAGTTCGTAGTTTTCTGGGTTTGGTAGGATATTACCGGAGGTTTATCAAGGATTTCAGTGTGATCGCGTTGCCGATGACAAAGTTGACTAGGAAGGATGTACCTTTTGTCTGGGATGATCATTGTCAGCAAGCTTTCCAAAGTTTGAAGGAGAAGCTGACTAGTGCTCTAGTGCTAGTGCTGCCAGAGCCTGGGAAGGGTTATGTTGTTTTCTGTGATGCTTCCAAGAAAGGCTTAGGTTGCGTGCTGATATAAGAGGATCATGTGGTTTCTTTTTCTTCGTGAAAGCTTAAGAAACATGAGGAGAACTATCCAACACATGATTTGGAGTTGGCAGCGGTGGTGCATGTGTTATAGATTTGGAGACACTATCTTTATGGGGAAGTGTGTCAAATCTTTACAGATCATAAAAACCTGAAGTACATCTTTTCGCAGAGTGATCTGAACATGTGACAACGTCGTTGGATGGAGCTAATCAATGATTATGATTGCACCATTGAGTATCATCCTAGTAAGGCAAACGTGGTAGCTGATGCACTTAGCAGAAAGTCTTCTTCTCTCCCCACGAAGAAAGTACAATTGAGTTCTTCGGTATGTCATTGGCGAGATATGTTTGTCTCTTTGTGATAGATGAATGTGCAGTTGGAAGTTTCCTTGTTGGAAGGACTGTTCGCACAAATGCAGATCAAGCCTATGTTGAGACAGTAGATCAAAGATGCACAGTAGGCAAATGATACATTGTAGATGATCAGGTCAGAGCTTGGTAGCAAAAAGCGTAATGGGTTCCATGATTCCAAGGATAGACTAGTTTGCTATCATGGTAGGATGGTGGTCCCCGATGGTGATAATCTAAGAAAGCTAGTGCTCGAGGAAGCACACACGTCGATGTATGCTATGCATCTAGGAGTCACCAAGATGTATCATAATTTGAAGGACCTGTATTGGTGGTCTGGTTTGAAGAAGGATGTAGCTGAGTTTGTGTCTAGGTGTGCAGTATGTCAGCAAGTTAAAGTTGAGTATCAGAAGCTGGAAGGTACGTTGCAACCCATGCCGATACCAAAAAGGAAATGGGATCATATAACCATGGACTTCATAGTTGGTCTACCAAAGACAACTAGGAATCATGATTCCATTTGGGTAATAGTGGACAGGATGACAAAATCTGCTCATTTCATACTGGTAAAGACAACGTATACAACAGAGAAGCTTGCTCAAGTGTATGTAGATGAGATAGTGTGTATGCACAATGTATCGGCAATGATAGTTTCTGATATGGGTCCTCAATTCACAAGTCATTTTTGGGAACAGTTGCACAAAGCATTGGGAACACAGTTGAGGTTTAGTACTGCCTTCCACCCACAGACGGATGGACAATCTGAAAGGACTATTCAGACTTTGGAAGATCTTCTCCGAGCTTGTGTTTTGCAGTTCCTAGGTAGTTGGGACGTGCATCTCAATCTAATAGAGTTTGCTTACAATAATAGTTATCAACGGATCATTGACATGGCTTCTTATGAGGCCCTATATGGAAGGAAGTGCAGATCCCCTTTATGTTGGTATGAGTCTGGTGAGTATCAGCTTTTGGGTCCTGAGTTAGTGCAGCAGATAACAGAAAAGATCAAAATGATACAACAACAGTTGAAGGTGGCACAGGACAGACAAAAGTCTTATGCAGACAATCATTGACGACCTTTAGAGTTCCAAGTGGGAGACAAAGTGTATCTCAAGGTCTCACCTTAGAAAGGCATGCTAAGGTTTGTCCGGAAAGGCAAGCTAGCACCCAGGTATATGGGGCCATACCCGGTAATAGCACATGTTGGCAAGGTAGCTTACAAGTTAGAACTACTGCCAGAGTTACACATGTTACATCCGATGTTCCATGTCAGCATGTTGAAGAAAAGTCATCCAGACACAGGGACACTGATACAACCAGTTGAGGTTGAGCTTGATGAAGACGTGACCTATGAGGAGGGTCCGGTTATGATCCTTTATAGAAGAGTAAATAAGTTGAAGTGGAAGGATCTGGTTCTTGTGAAGATCCTTTGGAATCATCGTGGTGTTGAGGAAGCCACGTGGGAGCTTGAGGAAGAGATGAGGTGGAAGAATCCCTCAATTTTCTCTTTAGATTTCGGGGACGAAATCCGTTTGTAGAGTTTATTGCTTGTAAGGACCCTGACCTTCGTTTTGGGCTTACCCTGTTTGTTTTGCCTAAACCTTGTGCTTGGTTGCTTGCTAATCACCATTAGTGGTGATTAGGGTTTGCTTGTGCTTTGTTGAGAGTTGGAGCTGTTGCTTGCAAAATAACTTGAGTTAGGGTTGAAGATCAAGTGTGTCACCTAGAGAGATGTCTTTCTCTCTCTTTGCTTCCTCTAGAGTTGAGAGGAAGGTTTGTGATCATTCCTTGAGTTGCCTTGGGCTTTGTTGAAGCTCTATTGGGCTTGGTTGGGCCTTGTTGGGACTATCCTTGCTTTGAGGAGCCCTATATCGGGCAAGGATGCTTTGTGTCGACCATGGGGTATCGCCCATGGGGGTGTCAGCCAAGGTGGTGGTGGTGTGTCGGCCTTTGACCTTGTTTGACCTCCTTGACTTGGTTGTGTCACCCTATCTTGGACATGTGGCCGAACCTTGGTTGAGTGGTGGCATGGCATGTGCATTTATTTTGCAAAGTGGTAAAATGTTTGGACAAGTGTCCCTTGGTAAGGTGACACCTTGCCATGGTTTAACCGTGACCCTCATCTATATATGCCTTTCCTTTTTCTTCCTTGGGAATCCTTTAGCTCTTTTATTGATCTTCCCTCCTTGTGTGTATGACTCACCTTCCTTGGAGAGCTTGGTGGCCAATCCTTTCCCCTTGGTGGAGATCCCTTCTTCTTCCTCTAGCTTGGTGGCCGAATCCTAGGTGGGTCTTGTTCCTTGGTAAGCATCTTCCCTCTATCCTTAGCATCTTCTTCTCCATCTTGCCTACCCTTTGGCCATGGTGGTTATGGTTCTTGTTCCTTTTCTTGAGGTGGCCGAAAGTGGTGTGCTTGGAACTAGGAGCTTGAAGCTTGGAGCTTTGGAGCTTGAGGAGTTTGCTTAAGGTGGGTTACATAACTTCTAACCCTAGCTATACTACCTTGTTTATGTGGCATGATTCCTATATGTTGATGATCGGCCATTGCATGTTATGTTTCTTGCTCTAGTACATGTTGTTAATCGTATGGATGTAGTGAGCATGATGTAGTTGATGTTGTTGATGGTTTATATGCCTTTACACCTAGTTGGCCGAACCATAGTTTGGGGTTTCCTTGTTGAGCAATACTCCTTTCTCTCCTTGGTCTAGAGAAGTGAGTTTGAGCTCTAGCGATGTAGACAATACCCCTCTCTCATTTTAGTTGAGAGGTGAGTCTACATTCTATTTACTTGGGAAACACCCTCCTCTCACCATGTATTTGAGAGGTGAGCTCTTGGATATGTGATGACCTATGTTGAGGTTGATCCTTGTGGTTGCCCAAATTGTGGTAGAGGTTGTGCAAAACCCATCTCTCTTAGTTGTTGAGAGGTGAGCCGATCTTCTTGATCAATTAGGGTTCGGTGCCCTTGTGCTTGAGGTTGAAGATGACCATGATGGGTTGTTCCTTACATGATATGACCTTGGAGTAATGCTACCTGATAGCCTTGTCTTGGGTTGTACCCTTGACCAATACACCTAGTTGAGATGGTTAGTTTGATGCCCAATATGGTTCTCTTAGCTTGAGATAGAGCTTGGGCGACACACCTTATATCTTGTGCTCTGAACGATACATCTTGAAGTAAGGTTGCCTGATACCCCTACCTTGTGTTGAACTTTGGCCAATCTAATATGGAGTTGAGATGGTTGGCTTGGTGCCTGATATGATTTGACTGATATGGAGCCTTGTAGGCCATCCTTGTGTTGGGTGATATGGTTTATTTGTGGTGATGCCTGATATGGGATAAGTGGAAACCCTAGTTGTTGCGTTGATAGAGGCCGATGTGTAGTGTTGTCCTATTGACCGATAGGCTTCCTTGAGGTGCCTTTGTGTCGCCTGTGTCATGAACATGTTGGTAAACATAGTGTTGGCATGGGGCACTATGATCTCGGCTGATACAGTGGTGAGAATGGGTGCCCAATTCAACCCTAACTCTAGCTGGCCGGTAGGGTTCTAGCCGATACACCTCTTGAGCTGGGTGCACGATACACCTTGTGTACCTGGTATGCACGACAAGGTTGCATGTTAATTCCATGTTCTCTAGTTGCATGATACACCTTGGGCGTTGGTTTGATATCTTCTAGGGTTGGCCAATATGTGGCTAAATGTGTAGGCCGGTAAGCTTTTGGTGAAGGTTGTTACCATGCCCGATACCACTTGTGGTGAGGGACGCGCTACCCACCACACTTTTAGTGAAGGTAGGAGGAGCTTTTAGTGAGGGTTCTTGATAACCCGAGAACCTAGCAGATAGTTCTTGATCATGTAACTACATCTTTGATGAGGATAATGATATGGTTTAACTACCTCGAGCCCGCATCTATGTTGGTAATTAGACATGAGGATAGGTTGTGAACCAGGTATGTTTGGAAGGTCATAATGTTGTTACATATGATGTTGCTTCATATGATAATGTGACACAAGTATATGATCACAAGTATGGGGCATGATAAATGTTTATGATTAATGATAAAACTATGATTACTACATCTTATGCATAAAATACTCATGGATGTTACTTTATACTTGATAGCATGATAATTCTATTAATCCATGATGGCTTCAGTTATCTCTATGGATGTGTATACTAACCATGCAGGTATACTATGTGGATTCATAGCCTGGTAAGAGCTATGAGATATATGTGCTTTTACTAGCACAATGTGATGATAATCCTTGTTAATGAGATAATAGGTTGTTAGGTTTGAGGACCTGATAAAGGTTGAGTGCCTAGTTGAGGTGTTATCCTCCGGTGATAAGTTAAGGGATGCGTTCCCAGAATGTTGATGCATGATTATGATGCCTTGAGAGGCAGTGGTTGTTATTATGAGGGATTGAGATCCCAGGATAGTATGATGATGGCATTGATGATGCAATTCTATAAGGCTATGTTATACTTTGGTTGCCTCAATAATTGGCTTAAAATGTACTAATTAATTATAGATGAACATGTCATGTTGTTTTCCCTGGCCATAGATCCACCATTGTCAGTATCATGATGATGGTGAAATAGGTTTATCCTACGGGATTACCTGGAGCGCATATTGTTGAATATGCGGGGTTTCCCCTAACCTAAAATAGGAGTCTTTGAGTGTAGCTATGGTTGCAGACTCAGGATATATGGAGCATGGTGAACAAACCCATGGCTCAGGATATGTGATGATGAGCATGATGCGTTCATGGCTCGTATGTATGTACTAGCACCTATGATGAGGTGAGCTAGAGATATGGGTTGCTTGCGGAGCTGACCCAGAGGCTGAGGCCCTATAAGCATAAGACTGTGGTCTTGCTTGATGATTCATGTACTGACCATGAGAAGGTGAGGTCATGGAGTCTGGATCTCCTTAGACCTTGTGTGGCACCAGATTGGGCTTCACAGCCAATGGTTGGATTTGAGTAGGGAAGGCTCACTTCCTCAAGGCATAATCAAACGTAATCCAGCTGAATAGTATATCTTGCTTAGAGCAAAATACAAAACATTGATTGAGGCCTTGCTTATATAGTTGATCTAGTTGAACTATGCAATTGTGTGTACGATCCTTATATCTTGTGATAAGTTCTTACAAAGCTTATCTTGTCAATCATGTTCCATAAAGAAATACTTGGTTATATGCCTTCCAGATATCTTGGTAAGCTTGATGGTAATAATATACTTGCTCAGTATGTTGCTCTTGTTATACACTTTATCAGTTATCTGTTGTTGTTGCCTTAACCTTCTGAGGTTTTGTAGTTTCGGTCAAAAGTTATGTTTCTCGTTGGGAATGTGTGTCTCACCCCTCCGGTTTACACCCTTTTTAGGTGATCGCTCTAGACGTGGCAGTGGTCGTGAGGTTGCGGACGAGCAACAAGAAGAGCATTAGAAGGCAAGAGATGGACATGTTACTATTTTGATGGTTTTGTAGTAGAGTCCTAGAGTCATCCCTATACTCTCAGGTCCTTAGAGGTGTTCAACAACGTTTCACAATGTCTAGCTGTTGTAATCTTGTATATCTTGTTATTGGCCGTACGTGGCCGTTATGTATGTATAAACAGGTGATGAACTCTGGTGCTGACAGTACAGATGGCTCTGATAAGCGGTGAACATATATCAAAGCCTGTAAATATTTTTATAACATGTTCCTCTGTAGGATCTGGATGAAATTTTTTCCTTGAGTATGCTTTCTACAATTGGTTTTAATTAACTCGTGTTTTCGGTAATATGAGGTTCCACGCGTTTTTGCATGTCATCTCATTGTATGTGTGATGGTGGGGTGTCACACTTATATTTGATGAAGTCAAGTGTCTTTTTTTCTTACTCTTAAGTTAGGGCACAACTTCTCTCAAGTTTTTGTGACTTCCTTATATCTTTTATTTTTAAATCCCATGTATCATTATGAGCCTTAGCCAAATCCTTTAGGTCTCTAGGGGTATAGGTACTCTTGGAGTGATCTCATCCTTATGCATCAAGAGAGTGCCTTTCACATTCACCCATTAGGCTTCATGATCCTCATGGAGGTAGCTAATCTCCTGAGTCATGTACCTTGGATAAACCTAGTTGTTACCTCACGACCACATGGTCATGTGCATTCAGGGCATATATACTCCCAAACCATCGGTCCTATGTACCCCTAATACACCCTACATGACCCTAGGATTGCATTAGGACTCTACCCTCCCTAAGGGTTTATTTTGAGATGTCACATCTTTTAAGAACATTATTTTCTTATTTAATTTTTTAACCAGGATTGCCTTGACCTCTCATTTTCGAATAGACATGATGTAGTGTTGTCCCAACATTGGGATCGGGCCACCTTCCCTCTAGGGCTTGGTGCCATATTGGTCTTCCCTCCTGGGCTTGACCTCTATGATCTTCCCCTCCAGGGGCTTGATCCTAAACAACTGCATTGTGGACTTAGGCCGCCTTCCCTCCTGGGCTTGGTGCCTGCCTGGTCTTCCCTCCTGAGCTTGACCTTTTCATGACCTTACCTCCTAGGCTTGGTTGTCCACTTAGTCCACCTTCCCTCTTGGGCTTGGTGCCTCATTGGTCTTCCCTCCGGGGCTTGACCATTTCATGACCTTCCCTCCGGGGCTTGGTCGTCTACTCAGGCTGCCTTCCCTCCTAGGCTTGGTGCCTTACTGGACTTCCCAATCCTAGGCTTGACCAGTTGTTACATAGAGATGGCATCCTTGGGTTCAAAGAATGTAAGTTCTTTTATCTTTATATCTTTAACTCTTCACACCTCTAGGTGAGGATTAAGGTTATCTCAATAGTTAAATACATGTATTCACTTACCTTTTAAGGGAAAGTCCTATCCTAGGGTGCCTACTTGGCTCATACGAGGGGGTTAGGCTCTCTAGCCACAACCTGATCCTAAGATCTAGGTTTTTCCTCTCTCATAGGTCATCTTCCCACTCTTTGGGTTGACCCACCCCAGGTTGGCTCAGTAACCCTAAAGGTTTCATAGATATATCTTGCATCATTATGCATAGATTTTATCATTGTAACCTATCAACCCATGTATGCTCAATTTCTAGAATATCCCCTCATGGTTTCTATCCATTCAGTGAACTTGAGTCACCTTCCCCTCTAGGGGCTTGGTGCTACATTGGCCTTCCCCTCCAGGGGCTTGGCCACCATCACCAAACTTCTAGAGACAACATAAGGGGTTTGAGAAAGTTATACAAACTTTCATTTTTCACCTATATATATAGCTATTGGGTTCATAAATTTCTTAAGACCTCTTACATAGGCATTATGCTCCTCATGAACACTTGCATGGGAGACTGGGTTACCTAAACTCATCCTTTATCTTTCTCGATTTCAAGTTTCACATGGGTAGTGTCCCATACCACCACATAATGTTCATTATTTAAGATTAAGGTTTTTAGGGTTAGGGTTAGGGACTATACTCTACCTCTCAGAGTTTTCCTATCCCTAGACACTCTAGAGTTTTCACACCTATTCCAATTCCTTCCTCTAATAAAGGGTTTACCCAAACATGTATCTTTCGAGTGTCTACCCTCTCTAGAGGGACCTACATGAAAGGTTACATCTTTTCACATTTTACTTTTCTTATTAATATTTTCTTTTCAAGGCTTTTTAAAAGAAGAGATGAGAAGTAGATGAAAATGTGATATGAGAAACCTAAAAGATTCATTATGTTTTACTAACTTTTTCTCTTTAATTTCTAAGGATGATTGGAAATTATAGACTATTAGGTATTAGTTGATGAATCTGTGCTCTGATACCAAATGTAACGACCTGCACTTTTGAGTGTCTAAAAGATCTTAAAGTCATAGATCGTTAATCATATACTCCAGTATCAGATTCATGAAACAATATAGAATACTAAACTATTTCCATTAATGAGCAAATATTTACGTGTGTACATAAAAATCTCCTCTAAGGAGTTTCATAACTTTTAAACAAAATTAACTTTTACAAGGTTGAAGATAAACTATTAAGAACTAAACCTTCATGAATAACTCTAGTGTCTTCAACATATTTATCTGTACCCTCATGTCCATGCTATCAAGTATATCTGATACCTAAAATGTCGACAAACAAATACGCGATCGGTATATTTCTATACTGGTATGTGGGTTCAAACAATAATCACAAGTAACATATAAGAAAACATATTTATCTTTCATATAAGAACATAAACATGTTTTCATATTCTAACCCATATCTAGTCAACTACCTCAGATGTAAATACTATCCCTCCAGGGCTCGTGTGCATTACCCTTAAGATCAGTCTAACCCAGAGTTCAGAATACTATTATTTACTTTACATGATACTCATAGGAACTTTATAGTTTGCTAGAACTAAATAAACAAGCAAGCAATTTATTTATCGTTCAATCTCATTGAGAAACCTCGGCAATCTCAGAATTTGATACAAGTATTCATAAGCGTAACCACGTACCTTATGCCATTGTAGAAACCATGCAAAATCTAACATGTACTTTAAGAATGTTTCCAAACATCCAAGCAACAAAGCATGTAATCAACAAGTATCTTAAACAAAGCATACTACATATGTGTCACCATGTATTCATATTACATTACTTAGATGTAGATGCACTCCTAAACTAGGGTTTAGGGTTATCTCGTGCTTGGACTAGGGATTAGGGCTATTGTAATGTCATAGGATTTCAGGCCTCGGATAACATTATCTCAAAAGGAATGATTGGACTACCTATATCACCAAGGTGCACCTCCTTTTTCGGGAGCCCATTACTAAAGAACTCCATAGTTAAGCATGCTCAGCTTGGAGTAGTACTAGGATGGGTGACCAGTCAGGAAGTTGATCCTGGCTTGCGCGTGAGTGAGAATAAAGCATGCAATTAAGGCTAGTGGTGGTTTGTGGGGCCAGTCGTCATTCTTGAAACTCTACTAAAGCCTTGGGCAGAGGGCTCAGGCATTATAAATGGTATAAGAGCTAATTCCCCTCCAGTAGGTGGGGCCCACATGGGTATGACATGCCAGTCTTGAGTCGTGTGGTGCATGCATGTAGGAAAGGGTTGTCCATGGTTGACGTAGCCACCCTTGTGCTGGTATTCTGTGATTGGGAGCTGGGTGTCCATGGGCCATTGTGGGTCTGCACTAAAATGGGGAAGAGATTATGAGGCCTTATAGTTGAGCCTTGACGAGGACGTTAAGAGTCTAAGTGGGGGAGATTGTAACGTCCTCGGATTTGAGGCCTCAGATAACATGATCTCAAAAGGAATGATTGGATTACCCATATCACCAAGGTGCACCTCCTTTTCCTGGAGCCAATTACTAAAGAACTTCATAGTTAAGTGTGCTCAGCTTGGAGTAGTACTAGGATGGTGACCTATCGGGAAGTTGATCTTGGCTTGTGTGTGAATGAGAATAAAACACACAGTTAAGGCTAGTGGTGGTCTGTGGGGCCAGTCGTCAATCATGAAACTCTACTAGAGCCTTGGGCAGTGGGCTCAGGCATTACAGCTACAAACCCTAATTCCATTATATCATGGTTCCTAAGATCACAAGTTCAGTTATGCATATTAGGTGAAACCCTAATCGTCAACTTAAGCATATCATATTACTCGTGACACCTAAATCACATTACTAGCATTAATATCATAACAAGATGTAGACATTGGTTTTAAAACCCTAAAACAACATATATAATATTACTAATATGAAATCATCCATTATTCATCATTATCAAGGATTTATTCATCATACATGTCTAGATCAAGTATGAACATAACATAACAAATTCTCATCAATTAAGCATCAGTTTACATGAATTTAGGTCTTTTCTTTATACAAATCACCTAAACACATGTATAGCACATACTTTTGGAGAAGGAAGCTTAATTGGGTTATGATTATATTTTATTTGGATTTCTCTCATTTTGTTGAGAAATTTGATATATAATATCTCTATATTCCGAGTTACCATCAATTAACTAGAATTATTGCAAGATTACTAAATCTGGACCAATAGGACAGTGCCACGTAGGCAACTTATTCTTTATTACTTACCTCTTGGGGCTGGGGTTAAGTTATAATGAAAGGACAATTTTTCCATCGTCCTGTGGGCCGTTCCTTCATGTACGGGAGGGGCAAAATGGTCAATCAGACCTAAGCCATCCCCTTCCTTTGCTTTCCCTCCTATGCGCACGCCGTAGCCATGAGCCAGGACCACTGCCGCAAAGCTCACTCTATTAGTTTGGCTTGCATCTGGTTCCTTCCTAAGACGCTCACAGATACCCCCTCCCACACGCAATCCCTACCTCCACCCAGTAGTTCTGGTGGTCGTGGCTCTGACGGGAGGGTCATCCTCTAGATCTCGCCTTACTACCCTGTTGTAGGGCTACACCCGTCGAGAGGTGGCTCTGGTCACGCGTCTGTGTAATGCTCCTCCGACCTCTGTAGTCGGGCACTGCCCTCGGCACCTCGACGTTTCTAAGGGTGTCGAATATCAAGTCCCCTCTCCGCCGCACTATTGAACTGCCCCTCTGACTCCCACTCTAATGCTTCCTCTCCTCGCCTGTGCCTGCTGGCGTGATTCCCAGGGTCCTCAGGTGACCAGTCGAACACCATAACCCCTCATCTCCCTCGTACACAGAGGCACATATGATCACATCAACCATGTACAAAAGGAGCAGGTGGCAACAATGCCACCTAGTAGCAGTCACCTCCGGTACCAACACTGCTATGTGAAGATATGAGGCTGCCTTCTCACTATGTACAACTGCATGGCCTCCGCCCTTCCCTACCATCTTCCTCAACGGCACACACCATGCCGGGAAATCGACCTACGCTAGGTATTTATGTCATTGCGCTAGCGCCTTGGATGCTAAGCAGATGCTTCTCTCTACCCCAAGAAGAAGATAACACCCAGAAGGGATGGTGGCTGTATTATAGGATCCTCAGATCCATTTTTTTTGTATTAAAGGATCTATGATCTAGCCTTATATAGGTGACGATAGTAGGGTGTAGCATTTCTTCCACCCTCCCAGACCAAGGAAAGGATGGTTTTCATTGCCAACTTTGAACCCATGATAGCACGGCTGTGTGCTTTCCTATTTTTAGTCATATACGCTTGTCCATTCTCTTCTCTTTCTCTCAATCAGTTTCCAATTGTACTATTCCTATTCTCATGTATATGTAAGTTAGCCACGCATGGTAGGTAAAGTTTCCATACATGATTGACCCATATCTTAAGGCAAGGCACTTTCTGATATTTATATAAACACTCCATTTCCACATTTTCATACACATAAAAGTAGCCTCTTTTTATTTAGCATTATTAACACCAACTAATAGCATGAAAAGGCAAGGCAGGGTTCTAGGAAAGGATATATTCCTCTTAATATCCTTTAAAGACCACATCTCTTATTCTTATTTGGAAACTTGCATATCCTCTTGTATTTCATTTACCATATCCAAAGCCACTAATACCAATTCATTATGAATTCGTTTTCTTTTATTTAACTTGTTCCACAAGCACCCATGTCACAAAAGCAATTAACACTATTATTCCATCAATAGTAGGATTAGGGAATTCATAAATCAATTCATTTATATAATTCAATTTTTATTAAAATTGAGGATATTACAAGTATATTGTTACATCCAATGCAACAAAGGAGGTTATTTGAATCAAGAAGTTCAACTCAGTACTCGGGGTGGGTCTAAGCATCAAAAATGCAATTGAGCTATATTGTGGCAACAATGGAGCTACTGCATTCACTAAGGAACCCGGATCACATCTGCACTCCAAGCATATACAAAGGTGGGTCCATCTCATACAATATATTGTACATTGAGGAGATGTGAAGATTTGCATAGTACCAACTAATAGCAATGTGGATGACCCCTTGACAAAAGCACTTTCACAGTAAAAGCATGAAGGTCATGTTAGATCACTTGGGATTAAATTCATGACTGATTGGCTCTAAGTGAAAGTGGGAGTTTGTTGGTATGTATGCCTAGAGAGCCAATCATATGATGATTGTAATGGCATATCTTGTATACTATTCAATTGATAATAAAGGCAATCTTCCAATTTATTTTGTTTTATTTAGTTATGAGATAGTGATGTAACATAATAAATGTCTAAAGAATGACATTACTCAATGAAATATGTCTTCAGGTTGAGGACCTAGACAATGCGATCATATGGATGTTAAGAGTATTTAGATTTTATTATGGAAGGCTAATAGACAACAATAAAACATAAGATTAGAGTGTGTCAGTGGATGAAAGAATCACATTAGTCATGATATGTGATATCAAACCAAACACATCCATACTTGTTAGAGAGCAATGTATCAGACAAATCCTCATTGAGAGTAAAGCATGGAAACCATGATTCGTAGTTAGAATCATCTCTCATAGTGATGGTGGTGATCGTGGTTCTTAGACCTGAAATCACTACACACATCACATATTATTTAATGTACCTTGACATCATCAAGCATGACCTTTAATAGGGGTTGCCATAAAGGTGATGCTTAGATGTGTTATGACACATGATGATTGACTGTGCATGATGTAGATATCATTTGTCCCTCCTATAGGAGTTTGAAATCTTAGCCACTTGATAAGCAAGACTAAGAAAAGCATTGCCATGCACATGTGAGTCAATAGATGATATTGAGATTAAATCTCACATAGTTTGGTCTAATTCAAGCAACATGGATTGAACATTGAGAGGATGATGATTCCATGACTTGAGTTCAAATTTAGATATTAGAGAAAAGGAACTATAACACTAATCTCAAATTGTAGGTTGAACTTGTTCTCCAACTTTGCAAATTAGTTTTGTACCAATGATGTCTTGATAGATACCACTCATTGCTTGTGATGTCATAAATTAATTATGGACATTAACTGCCAATGTAACTTGGACCTATAGGGTCACATGCATAAGATACACCTGGAGTAGGAGTTTATTCATGAATGTGGTTTAAACTGGATTACATAAGTATTAGGTATTCAATTTAAACATGATTGGAAATCAAGACTCCAAAAGGACCACTTGACTAAGTGAACTAATCGACTCAGATGTCTGAACCAACTAGTTTCGATTGTGAGCTGACAGTTTAGTTCATCATTGTGATTAGATCAAGGATTAATTTGGACATCATGATGTGTATTAATAGAATATTAATTGTCAATGCAATTGATGATTGAGAAACATTATGAAACAATCAATTCAAGAGTTGAACTGATCGACTCACTTGCAAACTGTCCGGTTCAATAGTGAACCGTATAGTTCAACATTTGTTGGTTTTTGAAATTTTATGAAAATCCACCTCTTCGACTCCCAGATGAATTGGAAATCCTAACCCTGACCCTCCTATAAATAGAGTGGTAGTGGAAGCCTTCTAGATACACAATAATGATATTTGACAATTGTTGTCTTCTCATAGTTTTAGTAACGTGAGAACCCAAGCAAGTCCTACCCATTTAAGGAAGGGATAACAAGGGAGAAAAAATTGGGAGAGCAATTCGATGCTAGCACACATACTAGAAGGGACAACCCCTTATTGTTCGTTCATCTAGAATGTTAAGAGTTCTCAGTGCTCTGAGTTAACTACTCTAGTGGCTAGGAGGCCTTTACCACCCGCTAGGAGGACACATTCTACCTATGTATGTGCTGATCAACCAGGAGGCGTTGTCGACTGCCGTCCAGGTGCAACTTGAGAAAGTAGCATGCTGCAACAAGTGATAGTTGTTGGACTAGATGCAGGATCAAGTATATACCCTGCAACTCCTCTTTCCATTACATAGTTGTTGACGCGATCTATTGTTTAAGGGGAATATGCTAATAATTTTTTCTATTTCTATTGCCATAATTCCCAACACTCAACCCCTACAAAGGTGTATATAGTGTTATCAACCATGTGATCATCAATGTAGAATACTTACTGCACCTATGGTGCCATTATGAATGGTTCGCCCTTCTTGCCAATCTTTTAAAAATTCACTAATGTGAAATCCAAAATGTCCACTATAGATCTTTTGTTATTATCAACATAATTACTCCTAAAGATAGAAAAAGTTCCCACTTTTCTTTAATGCCACCGTTGTTGGGAAATACAAGCATAGAGAAAGGAAGAAGAAACAAATATTTTATTTATATGTATTCCGTAAAACAACAAGACTGCATCAACTACTTTGAAATAGGAAAGATGGTTTAACGAGTTTATACCTGATCCTCGAGCAAGTCCAGCAACTACAACTCATTATAGTGCAACTATCTTCTAGTTTCTCTTGGAGGGTGTCTATGACACTCCTGGTCTTCATCACAGATGGTCTCACCATGAACTACAAGCTGACGTTGCCCTCCTAGAGACAGGAAATGGCCTCCACGCCTCTAGAGAAGTCCACATGGACCAACTAGAACTGATGTTGTTCTAGTAGAATGGACAGGAAGGAGTTGTCCCTCCCATTGGTGTACTAGTCACTAACTAGGTCTCCCACAATTGTTTTGCCCTTACTATCCCTCCCTTGAGAGGGTAGGACTTGCTCGGGCTCTCTATTGGTTACCACAACTAGATAGGATAACAATTATCACAGGCAACTGAGCTTTGTCTTGGGAAGCTCTGAGTACCCCTATATTTGTAGGAGGGGTTAGGATATGGATTCCCAATCTTTGTGGGAGTGTAAGGGACCGGAAGATCATGAATTTTCACAACCTACAAATCACAAACTATAATTTGGAAACTGAACTATTCGGTTAACAAACAAGCTGATCAATTTTCCATGTGAACCAATCCTTTCACCTCCTTCCTAATTGCATATGAATTTAGAAAAATCATTTCCAATTAATTCACAATATTAATTCTTATACCGATCAAATTGAGCAAGTGAAACAATAAACTTTTCTCACAAATTTGGGAAAGATACTAGAACCTTTGGTTGGCACAGAAAATTGATCGGTTCACTAGGTGAACCAGTCGTCTCACCCAACTTGAGCTAATTGGTTCTGTCACGGGTTAACAACCTAATTCCACTCTACACCTTAGGCGCCAACATAAGGTGTACAATAGAGTTAAAGTTGCCCTCCCTTGAGTGGATCAAATACATGAATATATATGTGCACCGAATAAGTAGCTTCCATACATACACCAAACGTTAATTACATAGGGGCCCGAAGGCATAAGAGTTCTATAGAAGAAAACTTAATACATGAGAGAACTACTTGCAGAATAAAAAGCACATAAACTAAGAGTCCCATTTAGCTTTAGCATCCCCATGAAAGATTTGATTTTTTGAGCCAACATATTGAGTTGCAACATCATCATCATATGCAAAAGGTACCTATAAAACATTTGCAATTGGTACACGTCATCACAATATATAAATATATTGTACTGAGTATGCCTACGTGTCATTTAATATAACTCTCATAATATCTTGGCAATAACAATAAAAGTAAACTTGGTAGTAATAAGCAATATGGCAAAATAATGCTTGATCAAAAGAGAAAGTTTATTAATAAAAGAGAACACATGTTTTAGGCATATTGTCCATTATATATCCATGCATTGACCACCGAAGGTTTTGATGCATTCTCTTGACTCTCAAGGAGCTCAAGATTAAGGCCTTTATGATTGACTACCAAAGAGTTAGATCATATGTACATTGTGACCGACTACCAAAGAGTTAGGTCACTTCCAAGCATTGTACTACCAAATAGTTTAGTGCTTTCATATAATGGACATGATAATTTATGCTCAGGTTTGCAATGTACATATAAAGAAACATCATTAAAGTTAATCATACATATGTATCTATTTCAAGCAATATCATATGCCAAGTTCTTTGCAACTATATTACAACCATACATTATAGTAAGCCAAGTGAGGGTTAATGGCGTACCTTCTACTCAGAAGTGGGGAGTCCAGAGATGCTCCTCAATGGAACCTTTTATTTCTTGAAATTATTGGTGATTTGGTATTTATTAGATATATTGTTCAAATCACTATTTATTCTAAAGAGTATAAAAGGCCCTTTTTCTTATTTGGAGTCATGATGGTTGAGTATGAATCTTAGAGTATGGATTAGAGTCCAAGATTAATAGTGTCATGTCAGAGTAAGGTCTTAAGATCGAAATAATGTTCTTTAGATCATGTTGATTAATTATGTACATTTATGATGAGTCAAATAGGGAAAAGAGTGATAATTAGATTTGATTGATAATTGAGTCACAATAATTGGATTTTAACATTCCATAATTATTTAGATGCAAAAAGAGGATAATCACATGTATTTTGGTGATTTAATTAGGTTCAAGTATTTTCTAAATAATTAAACAAGATATAAATAGATTTGAGCATGAGAATTTATTCGAGTCAGATTTAGGGTCAACATATGTCATATGCATGATCCTCATATTTTTCTGATCAAAATGGAGTACCTATTTGTATTTTTTTGACATTGCTACTATTTATAACAATTTTCCCAAGATTAAGTCATTTACTGAATTTCGAGTTAAATAAACAAGATCTAGAAAAAGGTGGGCCGTTGGATGCTCAGATCCAATGGTCACGATCTTAAGCCCATAAATTAGAAAGTATTAGAGATCGTTGATGTGGATATTCAGTTGCTTACTTGGCGAGATCAGATTGGCCCACGTGGATCCGAGCCAGCACACGTGAAGGGCTGCTAATGGTCCAACTAGCTCGAGCGGGTCCCACCTCTCCTTGCTGGGAGTCCCTCTTATACATACACGAGTCAAGAAGAGTACTTCTGTTGTGATTGTTTAAAAAGTGCATAGGAAACTGATCAATTGGACGGCTAAAAGCCTCTCCTTAGCTGTTGTTTGATCCAATCCGTAGGAATCAATAGAAAAGGTGAATCCCCTATGATAGACTGGATCCAGCTCGATTATTGATAGAGTGAATAGATCTGCCATTTCTAGAAATATCTCTTCTGATTTTTGTTCTTTCATTCTGGGTGACCTCCCTTAAAGTATCAACTAATGGAGGTGTAGTCATATAACCGACCCCTCTTCTCTTTTTTGCAGATAGTAAGTTACAGATCTAACACTTCACAGCAGGTAGGCTGGTCGATCTCTGGTGAGCTCCCGCCAATGGCTGGAGCTTCTTCGTGCATGAGTGAAGGCTAGGCTACGCTCGTGGGAGCCTTCCACAGTTGGACGGGTCGGTGTCGGGGTGTGGCTCCCCTGGAGGTGATGAGTCGACGAGGTGGCCAGAGATGCTGGCAGCTCGCGGCAGAGGAGGATCAACGGGGGGAGCAACAAGTGGTTTCGAGGTGTCTCAGGGTGCCACTGAGGTGGATGAAGGTGCCCCAAAGTTGGTTGGAGGGTGAATTCAAGGTGAGGAGGTAGGGAGTAACTAGGATGGTAGCTCAGCGGTGACGGACAAAGGAGGGAGGAGAAGCTTGAGGTCGAGGGTCTTTGGGGCTGGCTTCGGGCGAATTGAAGATCAAGGAGAGGCAAAGGGATGTCGAGGAGCTTGCTCTAGTGTTTAAATAGAAACGGGAGTGAGTGAGTTGCAAAGGCCCAATTGGATCAGCGGCGGTTTGGAGAAGGGATCTAGCCAGTGAAGTCTTAGAGGGAGTTGTAGCCATCTTCGAGGGATGTGTGAGGGCTCGTCAGGTTTGTGGAGGTAAGAAATGTGCAGACTTGGTCAAACGGTCTACTATGACCCAAATCGCATCATAACCCTTCCTGGTCCTGGGTAATCCCACTACAAAATGCATGATTATATTTTCCCATTTCCATTCAGGGATTAGTAAGGGTTGCAGTAGACCTCCGGGATGTTGATGCTCGACCTTAATCTACTGACAAGTGAGACACTTAGAGATAAACTCTGCTATATCATGCTTCGTACCTCTCCACCAAAAATGTCTCTGCAGATCCTTGAACATCTTAGTAGATCCAGGATGTATGGAATAGTTAGAACCATGTGCCTCTTGTAGAATATGCTTCTTAGTCTCCGACTTTTCAGGTACCCACATCCTATGCTCGTACCTTAGTCCACCACCCATACCAACAGATAGATGTATCTGGGCTTCAGCCACAAAAGTTGTCATCTCCTCCAAGCTAGGGTTGTTCTTTTGAGATATCAGGAGTTCAAAAAGAAGACCAGGAATAGTATTGATATTTGCCAAAATAATAGAGCCAAATTCTGCTTGAGATGACCCAGAAGCTGAAGGTTCCAGATGCATTGATGCAGAAATCAACCTCTTACGACTAAGAGCATCAACTACAACATTGGCCTTGCCTTTATGATATGCAATAGTGAAATCATAATCTTTAAGATAATCCAACCATCTCCTCAACCTAAGATTGAGGTCCTTCTGATTCAAGAGGTATTTGATACTTTTTTGGTCTATGAAAATATCAAAAGTAGCACCATATAAATAATGTCTCCAGATTTTGAGAGCATAGACAATGGCAGCTAATTCCAAATCATGAGTTGGATAATTGTCCTCATTGGGTTTCAATTGTCTATAGGCATAGGCAACAACTTTACCGTCTTGCAGGAGGACACAACACAAACCCATTTTAGATGCATCAGAATGTATTACAAAGCCATCATTCCCAAAAGGTAGAGTTAAAATAGGAGCAGAAGTCAAGAGTGATTTCAATTCTTTGAAACTAGCTTCACACTCAGAAGTCCAAACAAATTTGGCATCTTTTCTGGTAAGTTTAGTCATGGGTATGGCTATTTTGCTAAAATTAAGGATGCTAGACCAAGGAAGCTACAAATTTCAGAAGCATTGGTAGGGGTTTTCTAATCGAGTACAACTAGAACTTTGGCAGGGTCAACAGAAATTTTCCCACTCAAAATGATATGGCCAAGAAACATGACTTGGTCAATCCAAAACTCACATTTAGATAATTTAGCATAGAATTTATGGGCTCTCAAAACATCAAGTACTTTCTGGAGATGTTCACAATGTTGATCAATAGAGTTTGAGTATATAAGAATATCATCAATGAAGACCACAACAAAGCTGTCAAGAAATGGCTGGAAGATAGTATTCATCATATTCATAAACACTCCATGAGTATTAGTCAATCCAAACGGCATCACCACAAATTCATAATGTCCATATCTAGTTATGAAAGCTGTCTTTGGAATATCACAATCTTTCACTCGTAATTGATGATAGCCTGATCTAAAGTCAATCTTGGATAATACAGTGGCAGTACAAAGCTGGTCAAATAAGTCATCAATTCTTGGGAGGGGATATTTGTTTTATATGGTGTCTTGGTTGATCATGTGATAGTCAATACACATTCACATTGACCCATCTTTCTTTTTGACAAAAAGGACAAGAGCACCCCAGGGAGATGTACTAGGATGGATGAAGCCTCTATCAAGAAGTTGTTCTAATTATTTCTTGAGCTATGCAAGCTCGGCAGGTGCCATTCTATATGGTGCCTTTGAGACTAGTGTGGTGCCTGGTGCTAACTCAATTGAGAACTCAATCTCACGTACTAGAAGCAGCCCTGGAAGCTCCTTGGGAAATACATCTGGGTAATCTCTCACCACATCCAAGCTCTCTATAGGTCTCACCTTAGAATCAGACATGGACACAACTTAAAGATAGACTCTACATCCTTAGGCTATTAAGGTTTCAGCTTTAAGAGAAGAGATAATCATATTTTGATTTCTTTCCTTTCTCCCTAGTATTATCAAAGGTTTATAATTAGGTGTAGAAATGATTACTTTCTTGGATCGACAATCAAGCATGGCATAGGTGGCAAAAAGCCAATCCATTCCCAAAATTAGGTCAAAACCCTCCATATCAAGAAGAATGAAATTAAAATGAAATTGATGACCACCATAAGAAAAAGGCAAGATTTTAGTTTTCTAAAGAGAGGTATAAATTTTTCCACTGGGAGTTGTTACATCCAAAATATAACCTAGATCTTTTATTTCTAACTTGATCATGGAAGCAAGATTTCTAGAAATAAGGTATGTGTTGATCCTAAATCGAATAGGGCCACAACAAGATGATCTTAGAGACATATCATACCAATATTATGATTTTTTTTATAAATGAGATCATGGTTTACAAGGGTTTTCATTTATATAAAGAGATTATTAACATTATTACCTTCAATCAGATGGTTGTCATTAGCCTTAGCTTCCTCTACATCAATTGCAAGTACTCGACCTTGACAGTGTTCTTGTTGAGCCTGAGATGTAGGGGCAACTGGTTGAGTAGGTGGAACTCCATGCTGAAGTAGTGGGGAAGGACGGTTCTGATGTGCTCCCTGGACCAACATTGGGCAATTGAACTTCATATGCTCTTCTTTCTTGCAATAGAAACAGATTGGCCTCTCAAACTTGCATTTTCCAACATGTAACCCACCACAGATTTTGCATTTGGAATTCTTGTATGGTCTACCTTAGCCTCGACCTCCCCTGTTTGGTCCTCCTCAGTATGACTGACCTCTATGGTGATTTCCTCCTCCTCTACCCATGCCATGTCTATTAGGCTTCTTCCTATCCTTCTCTTTCTCCTTTCCCTTGGTGATGGATGCATCAGTCAAGCCTAGGTATCCCAAACTTGGTTCCTTATTCTTCCGTAAGGTTCTTTCTTGGGTAAGGGCATTATTGATGGCAACTTCAAAGGTAGTGTGGGTGGAGGTGCAAAGTTAGACTTTTATTTCTTGGTTAAGGGCATCAATAAAGTGTTCAATCTTTTCATCTTCATCAAGGTGACGAGCATGACGCTCTAGGAGTCTAAAGGCCCTAACATAGTCAGCAACGGATAAGGCCCCTTATGTGATGTTATTGAAATGCTTCCTCTTGTCCTTTCTAGCAGATATGGGCATGAAACGATTGGTAAAAATCACCTTAAACTCCTCCCAACTCATAGGGGCATCTGGAAGTTATCATGTATGGTAATAATTTTCCCACCACAACTTCGTGGACCCCCTAAGTTGGTAGGTTGCAAAAGTGACTTTATCTTCCTTAGGACATTTAAGGGCTCTAAAGGCATTTTCAATAGATAGGATCCATGCATCAGCTTTATCTAGGACTTAACCTAAGTCTTCTCCATGAAAGGCTTCGGGTTTGAGCTTGAGGAAGTCACTAATGGTGGTTTCAGGATTGGTCCTAGATGAAGAGGCCATGTTGTTGGTTTCTTTTAAGGCTAGGGCATGCATGCATTCCAACATCACCTTCTTCTGTTCCTCCCATTCACTAGCAGCCATTGACTTATTTGAGTTAGATTCATCACTAGAGTCATCATTAGTTCTCTTTCTCTTGGATCTAGTTTTTGGAGGCATCTGCAAGTTTGTATAAAAGATAGTTTAGAGATTTATTTGAGGTAGATCATAAATCAAGCAATAAAGATTTATCAATCATAAGTATATGTTTTCAAATTTTTCATGTCTTTTAGTTTTTCCCATTTCTCCTAATCTACCCACATAATAGAGAGAAATAAAGAGTATATCATTGCTCATGGTCATGAGAGAGAGAGTAGATGAGAATCCTAGTGTGTATCATTCACTAAATGGGTGGATGGGGGTAGTCCTTAATTGAGAAAAGATGAGAAGATAGATTTCTCTAAGGTAAGGGTGCCCACTTTAACAATAATTGTGTTATCCAGGAAGATAACTTGCAGTGGGAACCCTCGCACCGTGAAAACGGAAGGGGAGAGTGATTATGTCATAACCTTCCGCAAGTACCCTTCTAGAAACCTTGACAATATACTATTACATTTGGGTTAACTCAGGTCTAAGTAAGGTTACTAATTATTTGGTACACATATATTGATTCATGTACCTGCGCTAATACCATCTGTAACGAGTTAACAACCTAACTCCACTCTACACCTCAGGCACCAACATAAGGTGTACAATAGAGTTAAAGTTGCCCAACCCTGAGTGGATCGAACACATGAATATAGAAGTGCACTGAATAAGTGGCTTCCATACATAGAACAAAAGTTAATTACATAGGGGCCCGAAGGCATAGGAGTTCTACAAAAGAAAACTTAATACATGAGAGAACTACTTGTAGAAGACAAATCACATAAACTAATAGTCTCACTTAGATTTAGCATCCCCATGAAAGATCTGATTTTTTGAGCCAACATATTGAGTTGCAACATCATCATCATATGCAAAAGGTACCTAGAAAACATTTGCAATTGGTACACATCAGCACAAATATAAATATATTGTACTGAGTATGCCTACGTGTCATTTAACATAACTCTCATCATATCTTGGCAATAACAATAAAAGTAAACTTGGCAGTAATAAGAAATATGGCAAAATCATGCTTGATCAAGAGAGAAAGTTTATTAATAAAAGAGAACACATGTTTTAGGCATATTGTCAATTATATATCCATGCATTAACCATCGAAGATTTTAATGCATTATCTTGACTCTCAAGGAGCTCAAGATTAAGGCTTTTATGATCGACTACCAAAGAGTTAGATCATATGTACATAGTGACCGACTACCAAAGAGTTAGGTCACTTCCAAGCATTGTACTACCAAATCGTTTAGTGCTTTCATATAATGGACATGATAATTTATGCTCAGGTTTGCAATGTACATATAAAGAAACATCATTAAAGTTAATCATACATATGTATCTATTTCAAGCAATATCATATGCCAAGTTCTTTGCAACTATATTACAACCATACATTATAGTAAGCCAAGTGAGGGTTAATGGCGTACCTTCTACTCAGAAGTGGGGAGTCCAGAGATGCTCCTCAATGGAACCTTTTATTTCTTGAAATTATTGGTGATTTGGTATTTATTAGATATATTGTTCAAATCACTATTTACTCTAAAGAGTATAAAAGGCCCTTTTTCTTATTTGGAGTCATGATGGTTGAGTATGAATCTTAGAGTATGGATAAGAGTCCAAGATTAATAGTGTCACGTCAGAGTAAGGTCTTAAGATCAAAATAATGTTCTTTAGATCATGTTGACCAATTATGTACATTTATGATGAGTCAAATATGGAAAAGAGTGATAATTAGATTTGATTGATAATTGATTCATAATAATTGGATTTGAACGTTCCATAATTATTTAGATGCAAAAAGAGGATAATCACAATATTTTTTGGTGATTTAATCAGCTTTGAGTATTTTCTAAATAATTAAATAAGATATAAATAGATTTGAGCATGAGATTTTATTTGAGTCAGATTTTGGGTCAACATATATCATATGCATGATCCTCGTATTTTTCTAATCAAAATGGAGTACTTATTTCTATTTTTCTAACACTCCTACAATTTATAACAATTTTCCCAAGATTAAGTCACTTACTGAATTTCGAGTTAAATAAACAAGATCTAGAAAAAGGTGGGTCGTTGGATTCTCAGATCCAACGGTCACAATCTTAAGCACGTAAATTAGAAAGGATCGGAGATCGCTGATGTGGATATTCAGTTTCTTACTTGGTGAGATCGGATTGGTCTGCATGGATCCAAGTCAGCACACGTGGAGGGCTGCTACTGGTCGATTTCCAGTGAGCTCCCGCTAGCGGATGGAGCCTCTTCTTTCACGGGTGAAGGTCGAGCTACGCTCATGGGAGCCTTCCGCATCTGGACGGGTCAGTGTCGGGGTGTGGCTCCCCTGGAGGTGATGAGTCGATGAGGTGGCTGGAGCTGTTGGTAGCTCGTGGTGGAGGAGGATTGAAGGGGGAAGCAGAAGGTGGTGTTGAGGTGGTTCAGGGTGCTGCTAAGGTGGATGAAGGTTCCCCGAAGTTGGTTGGAGGGTGAATTCGAGGCGAGGAGGTAGGGAGTAGTCGGGCTGGTAGCTCAGCGGCGACGGACAAAGCAGGGAGGAGAAGCTTGAGGTCAAGGGTCTCTGTGGCTTCCTCCGGGTGAATTGAAGATCAAGGAGAGGCAACGAGATGTCGAGGAGCTTACTCTAGTGTTTAAATAGAAATCGGAGTGAGTGAGTTGCAAAGGCCCAATTGGGCTAGCGGCGGTTTGTAAAAGGGGTCTCACCGACGATGTCATGGAGGGAGTTGTAGCCATCTTCGAGGGATGTGTGAGGGCTCATCAGGTTTGCAGAGGCAAGGGGAAGAATTTGCTTTCGTCAGTTTCTCATGAGATGGTACGGAGTGGCGGCTAGTGGCTCACCTTCGCATGAGGTGGTTGTAGCCATGTACTCGCGGGTTAAGTAGAGGTAGAGGATGGCTAGATGCCCATCTGATTCGCCCTAGATCTGTGGACGCAACATCCAACGGTCACAGTGGCTCAGGAGGGGTGATCCACAGCTATACTCTCGATTATCGATATCATGGTGAATATTGATCAAACTATATACAAAAGTTGTAAAAACTGTAGAGGGAGCTCGAAATGTCCAACTGACTTGAAATTTGGACCATAGGTCCACCATAGCATTACCTATATATTGGTAAAGTTTGGGCTCAATATTCTAATCTTTGAGTGATCAATTAATCTTTAGTTGAATTAGGGTTTTGAGTTAAAGTAAAGTAAAGGAACAAGGCATAAAAGGAATTAGAAAAACCACTTTATCATAGGTTCACCCAATGAGCTGATCAGTTGGTGCTTCAATTCATGTAAAACTAAGCCAATTCAATTGTAATTAATCTGATACTCAAAACATCCATCTCAACCATTGAGTCGGTCGGTTGGCAGTCTATCCAACTGATTTGTTGCTTGAATTGAATACCTAAACACTTAAGTAATCAATCCAATCATCATTCATGATTAAATTCCTCTTATAGATGAGTTCATATGTGTGTGACCCTATATGTCCCATATCACATTGGTAGTGAATCTGTTATGACCCCACCTTCCGATAACCCCCAATTAAGGGAGACCGAGAGGTTGAAGCCGCACCCATAAATTCCGGATCAAAGGTTCAACATATAACCAATAACAATTATTAAATTCTAACAGACTATACTGAAAATGGTAGTAAAATTTTCTTTATCATACCTTTGAAAAGATTGGAAGTACTAGACTTCTAACCAAAGATGAACTACTCTAACTAGTTCCTCCTTGTTCTTTAATTCTTGATTTCACAACGTGTCACTTTACTATTTGTACTTTGGGATTTGTACCTAAATCGCCGACAAACAAAACAACGGTCAGTCGAAACTGGTATGTGGATGAAACAATAATCAAGCAATTATGCTAACAATGTAATCAAGAAATTAGTCTTTTTAACAATCAAGATTACATTTTAAGCCAAACTACTCAATCCATACTTATCCACAACTCTGTGTTGTCCCTGTAAGGACTTATATGGTACCTCTATAAGGTGACTTGATGGACTTACCCTCTAGGCAGCCAAAGTCTTTCATGACCTGATGGACCTACCCTCTAGGTAGCCATGTACTAGGTCAGCCATTACGACACAGAGGGGACCAGGATATGAGCTAGTAGGCACATATTTTATGTGATAATCGTAGTCACTTTATAGTTGCAAGAAATAGATAAACATCCAACAGTTTAGTTGCATTCCATGCGATTAAACATCTGGGAAACCATCGGGAAACTAAAGCGGTTATCCATAATCGTAACCATGTACCTTTAATTGCACTTTTCAAGATAATAATCCAATCAACAAGCAATGAGGAAGAGAAATCCTGAAATAAGAGTACCAATTCCTTTTATTAATAATTATCCAATTTCATAATTCAATTTAGGATTTCAATTCCATAATTAGGGTTTCTTCTGGAAATTAGGGTTTTACTTCTTCTTTCATCATTATCATCCTTAATTTATCAATCTACATAAAACTCCTAATTTCTCATTGAATTTTCCTTCATTAGACAACTGATTTCCTTATTTCATAAAAATATAATTTTTATCTCCTTTTATCCCATATTAGGGTTTCCATGCAAATTAACCTTCTTTTAAACATTATAATTCCAAGTTAAGCATTTTTGCAATCAAATAGTAAATTAAACTACCATTATCATTATCAGAGTCAAACTTGACGATTTGACCTATTGGTTTACCAAAATACCCTCTAATCATGCAATTAGGGTTTCTCATCAATATTTAATATACTTTTATTAACCAAATAAAGCACTTTTGCAAAACGAAGTGGAATTAGGTTCTGGAAATATTTTTATCGTATTCCTTGTATTTTTCTACACAACTTTCATATATAAAGTTTTTCTATTAGAGGTTCCTAGTTCTTTCTATCAATTTTGCAAAGAAAGCTATTTTTCTGAATTATTCAGTTAATTTAAGAAAACCAGTGGCCGCCCGATCCATAGTCCAATGGACCACGTAGGATCCAATGGCCTAGGATCCGAGTGCCCAACTTTAGTTTTAAAGTTGCGAGTGACCGTTATACCCTTACCTTCCTTCACAGCCATCGGGGGCAAGGCGGTCCTTTCCTCCTTTCATCCTCTACCTCCAGCTCTCGCGAACAGTGCACCGCAACTCCAGGCTGGTCAACTCCCAGGTTGACTTGGAGCTTCAGGGCGCGGGAGGCAAGGGTGAAGGTGCCACCACCTTCATAGCATCAAGGCGGACTCGACTGTGGTCTCAGCAGTAACCGATCTGGCCAGAGTCGTCGGAGCGGCCATGAGGTTCCTCGGCCTGGAGGCCATGGCTGGGAGAGGCTAGGTACCTGTCTAGGCACAAAATCGGGTAGGAGAACGCACTGCGGACTCCACCAAAGTCCCAGGGGCACGGTTACCGTAATAAAGGGAGACCTGTACGCCCCCCCCCCTTTTATAGACTTGGGTCAGGGGTCGACGCCCAGCTTTTGGGGAAAACCTCCCTAGTCCTCCTCAGGTCGGGAAACCTGGTATGACTAGGTCCGAAATCTTCTCCTCAACTCTTTGGGAGAGTTCTCAAGACCATATGCGAACGGAATTAAGAGAAAGTCCAGATCGATCAAACCTCCCATGTTTCCTAATCCTACCAGAGGTAGAAGATGACCCGCACACCCTTGGATTTTAATCCAACGGCTGCTGCGCCTGATCCTTATATATATCGATTTAATTGAGAAAATAAACGTGACATTTATTATAAACCCAATACTTTAGGGAATCTTGCAAAAGCTATAACTCCCAAACCGAGCATCCAATTAATCCCAAATTTGGAGGAAAAATCCATAATGACTTAAGCTATCTCTCTACAAAATTTGGATTCATTATCTCATATAGAACGCTACTTTTCTTTGAGTGCAAGATATCTCTTAATTATATATATATTTTTCGCTTATTTTCTCTTCCCTTTACTATTAAATTATTATTTTGAGTTCCTTGTACCTCAAGGAACCTTAATGGCTCGAAATCCCCTCTTGGGAATATTTCCTTAGCCTCTTTCCTTATCTTTCATCCCTTTATTCTTTCCCTTTAATAGCAATTGCTTTCTTTTTAGCAATATCACTTAATACATTAGTTGTATACTCACATTATTTCCTTATTTTGAAACTTTGATATTTTCTCTTTATTCCTCTTCTATTTTCCTCATTTGGTATTCTTTTTATCTTTAGGAATTCTTGGAACACGAAATTCCACAAAGGATCATTCAATTATACCTTTTTCCTCATATTTTCAACATGTTTCCATTATTATCAATTTCTTTCTTCAAAAAGAAATATTGAATTCATCTTTTCTTTCCTCATTGCTTTCTTTTTGCTACTCTGGACTCCTTGGAATCCAAGGAACCCTAGAGGCACAAAATCCTCTTTGGATTTTCCTTCTAGAGGTTTCTACATATTTCTTTTCTCGAATATTCAATTATCCATTTACTAATTGAATTTCCTTGTTATTGGGCCCAATAGCCAATAAAGCCCACAAAGCAACCAATCAAGGCTATTGTGAAGGGAATCCATTTAATCAAAACAAATCATATCATTATTTGTTCAATTAGCTTTAATATGAGAAATTACATTTCTCACTAATTAAGCCCAAAAATTGGGGTTATAATAGAATCCCCATAACTATCTTATGACATCACAAGCAAAGAGTAGTCCCTAGTCACACATTAGTGCTACCCAAGTAAATGGAAAGTTGGAGAACAACTTCAACCTACAATCTGTGTAATGTGTTACTGTGATTATATAATTTCTTTATCTTTGATATTTGAATTGAACTCAAGGCATGGAATCATCATCCTCTTCAACATTCAATCCATGTTCCTTGAACTAGAGTAAACAATCTGAGATATATGTGTCTTCAATATCATATATTGATTCACATGTGGATGCACATGCTTTTCTTAATCTTTATTATCAAGTGTCCAGGATATCAAACTCTAGTAGGAGGGACAAATCACATCTACATCACTCACAATCTACCCTCATGTGTCAAAGCTACCCAATCATCACCTTTATGGCATTACTTAATTTAGGGTTACGTTTGATGATGTCAAAGTATACAAAACGACATGTGATGAGTGTAGTGACTTTAGGTCTAAGAGACACAATCACCACCTTCACTATGATAGATGACTATGACCACAAAAGATGGTTTAAATGTGTCACTCTTAAGGTCATCCTGTCTGATACACTATTCTCTAATATGTATATATGTGCTTGGTTTGATATTCCATATCATGACTAATGAGATTCTATCATCAACCAACTCACACTATAGTGTTTTGTGTTACTCGTGTCTATCTTCCTTCCATAGTAACATCTTACTACGGACATAACAAGAATGTATATACTCTTATCATCCACATGATCTCATCATTCAAGTAACATACTTGAAAACATACGTCATTGAGTATTTTCATTCTTTAGACATTCACAATGTTTCCTCATTATCTCATAACTGAGTGAAATGGAATAAATTAGAAGCTTGCCTTAATGATTATTAATCAACCTTTATATTATATGCCATGTCAATCATCACATGATTGGCTCTTTGAGCATATATTACCAATAGAGTCCCACTTGCATTTAGAACCAATCACCCCATGAATCTCATTCTCAGTGATATAAACATGTCCAACATGTTTCTGCTGTGCAAGTGCTAATCCAACGGGTTATCAAAACTTTGCTATTAGTTGGTATATTGCATGTTTCTTATCTATTTTCTATGAGATGAAGCTATTGTAATATGGTATCTGATATTCCTTCCCTAACAAGTAGCTCCATTGTTGTCATAGTATCTCTACTGAGTCATTAATGGTTGGAATATCTTTATGTTCATCCATATGAACTTCTAGATCCATATATTATCCACTCCTATCTTCACAACACTAGGATACTTAGATTTTACTATAGAATAGAATTAATGGCATGTAATTCGGAACCCTTCCAACTCACAATTCCTTTTTTAATAACAAACATATTTATTGAAATCACTTTTCTCATTTTGGAAGCTTGCATTAGTGCAACCCCTTACACCCAACTTTTCCTTGCTTCTATAAACTAGTAACTTATCCTTAAGTACTTAACAAGTATTAATGGGTGGTTTTAATGACATTCCAATAACCCTTATCGTAATTTAATATTATCTTGTCATATCCAATACATACAAGGTTATATGAGAAAAGTACAACATAGCATACATGATAGATCCATTGCTCATGACATCCAACTTTATGTCCCTTCATTCTTTACAAGAATTGGATCTTTTAGGGTTAATGAGAGACCAATTAGGATTCTCTCTCTTTGAATCCCTCATATTGAACTCTTTCAACATCTTACTTTTATGTGTTTAAATTTCTGTGATGAAACTTTCAAGAACCTTCCCTATAGATCTTGATCCCTATTACATAGGATGTTCCATCCAATCCTTTATTGCTAGAGGTGGTTTCCATGCCAGTTCTCAATATTTACAACTTTGAGATATTATTCCCCATCACATGTGGAATATTTATATATGCTCCCACTAAATCTTTTGCAATCACTGATTTGATCTTTTTTCTTGATTCAAGTCAAACTCTTTGACTATCTTGTCAAGCTAAAATATCCATCTATGAGATGGTTGTTTCAATTCCAGATTGAACTTTTATATTAATGAAGTTATAAAAACTTTAGGATGTGTCACATACACATCCTCTCACAAATTCCTTTAAGGAATATGATTTTAATCTTCATATGCCAAATCTCATAGTCTATACGAGATGCAACAACAAGTGTGCCAATTGGCAAAGAAATTTCTCCCATGTTCAACAACTTGAAGTGTTTTGAAAAACTTTTCAACCAATTTGTTCTTTTATGTTATCCATGTAGATCTTTGCAACAAGTTCCTACTATGCCCATTGGGTTTTACCACCTTTAGGTGGCACTACCAAGGTCCTACCTTGTTAGTTTACATGGACTTCATAGTGTCTTTACACCATTTCTCATATTATAGTTCTCAATAGATTCTAATTGATTTGTTGGCCCATCATCTTATGACCAACCCATCTGAGTTGTTCAATTCACAATCATCTAATTTTATATGTGTTATACTAGTACTATGAGGTTCTGTGTTACATGAAAAACTTTGATATTCCACAACAACTTGTGATTCTCATAGTTCTAATTGCACCTCCTTTTTGACCTTGAACTCTTCAAGTTCTACTTGTACTCCCACAAATTCTTTTGGAACTTAGTTATACTATCAACAAAACACCTTTGTTGTTAGATTGAGATTAATAATAGTATTCTACAATCATATGATGTATTATAAACCACTCATATGGTACATCATTTAATGTTAAGTATATATTCATGAGGATATATAAGAATACAAGACTAATTGATAATCAGCCGGGAGGGAGTGGTTCTGGTGGTTCGGGCACGGGCCCCCTCATGAAGGGACTCGGGTTCGATACCCAGCAGCCGCCCCTGAAATGTTTACTCGTCACGCAGGCTGGCCAACTGTGCACTTTAAATGGTTCCTGGGTTTGCGGGATGCCCAGGGACCCTAGAGTTTACGTCGCCTGGGGGGGTCACGAATGTGGCGCTTCTTCGGGGGTGGTTCTCTCGTAAATATAAAATAAAAGACTAATTGATAATCATATCATTACTCATCATGGTATGATTCCTTCATCCTAACACATCATCATGTTCAAGTGGATTGAAATTGTGATATAGAATCACAACTCTTTGATTAGGTTCTCAAGGTATTGATGTAAAGTCTTTCAACATTTGATTTCATCAAAGGTTCTTAATACTTTTATCAAAGTTACACTTCATTTGTTATCTCTTTGATCAATTCAACAGATTTATGTTTTTGTTTTTATTTTACTGAGTACATATCATCATATTACCAGTAAATGAAATAAAACATAAATAATTATATGTAGCATTCACCCCATAAGATCTTCATGCATCACATGTATGAGGTATAGTGGAATGCTTATCCTCCCACTACATCTAGTGAAGGATGTTATGTCATGTTTCTCATATTAAGACTTGCATGTCTCTTATTGGTTCAATAACCAAAAGAGTTAAGATAACCATCAGAATGAATTCTAGAAATGCATTGCTCATGCATGTGCGTTAGATGACTAAGCTAAATATTGTTTGAGTTTTATCAATTATGATCCTTCGGTATTAACATTATAAACATTCATCTTAAGATTATTTCATAATAAAGATCATTAGATGATTGGGAAATGACATACAAGATCACATCTTTGAAATATAAACATTATAATTCACTTTATTGATTTACCATCCTTGTCATACAAGATACGTAAAATAAATGTACTATTTATTGCCTTAATCAAATAGCAGTTCAACTAACTCTATTACATGCCCATTGGGCTAAGATAAATTTAAATATAGACCAAATATCCAACAACTCTTGCTCTGCCTTGTCCATCTTCATTCTCCCATAAAGGATTTACTTCTTGTCAGATCATGCAAATCATGTATATCAAATCTCTATCTGGTATCATATACCAGGATGAAGAAGTAATCAAATTTATCTCATACTGTTTATACCTGAAGTGGATGCATCAACATCTTCCTTCTTCTTCTTCTTTAATTCCTCCAACCAGAGAGGGAAATTTCTTTTCCAATGTCCAGAATGGTGACAATGGTGACAATCGCCTCTTTTCTTTACTCCTCCCTTTTCCCTGAGATCTGAAGACTTGGGCTTCTGCACATCTTTAGAACTCTTCCTAGATTTGCCTTTTCCTTTAGACTTCCCCTTTGTCTTGTTGATCATCATCACAAACTTGGGTTTGTCTTTCTTCATTTGTGCCTCTGTTGTTCTCAACATGCCCAACAACTCTTTCAACGGCTTGTCAAAGTTGTTCATGTTGTAGTTCATAACAAACTAACTGTATGAATCTGGAAGGGTCTGAAGAATCACGTCAGTTGCCAACTCTTAACCTAAGGGGAATCCCAGTCTAGCCAGTTGATCCATATACCCAATGAGCTTGAGAACATAGGGACCTACTAGATCTCCTTTTGCCATTTTGCACTTGAACAACACCTTGGAGACAATGTATCTCTCATGTCTTGCCCGATCTTGGAACATATTCTTGAGATGTGTGACCATCTCAATCACATCCATGTTCTCATGCTACCTCTGCAACTCATAGTTCATGGAGCATAGAATCAGACACTTGACATCCACAAAATCTTTAGCATGCTTCTTATAAGCATCCTTGTCAGCCCTTGGTGCATTGGGAAGTGGCTCATCTGTATCTAGCATCTCCAAGACATAGAGCTTGCACTCCTATGTGAGAATGATTCCCAACATCCTAAACAAATCATGGAGGTTGTTCCCATTTAACTTTTCCTTTTGAAGGACTGATCATAGAGAAAATTGATTTTTGTTTGTTGCCATTTGATTCTACAAAAGAACTTGCAATTTTGTCAAACAAAAACTCTTTTTTGATTTGATTTGATTTGGAAAAAAATTGACAATATTGATTAGGTCTTTAATTAACTATCTCTCTCGTTCTTTTGATCAAATTGATAACCCTCACGTATTAATTTGGAAAATTGTAGATTTTTTTTTCTAATGAGCCAAGATCTAAAATGATTCAAATATTACTCAGCCAATGATAGTGCCCATAATAAACCATTACCGCAAGCAATGTTTGCCAAATGCATCATATGCAATTCTTGGACAGATAATATGCACAACTCTTGACCATAATTATCTGCATGCCTCTAGATCTTAATCACATTAAGAATCACTAGTTAGGACTAACCTAAAAGCCAGCATGATAATAACGCAACCCGCTTGGGTGGAACCTACATTACTACCATCACACTTCCATGAGATAGATGACGCAACACGCTTGGGCATAATATATGCTTGGTTGATCAACCTTTTATGTGTGATGGTTTTGGAAAGCATATAAGAATTAATATGTTTGATTGAGGGATTTTACATATATCATATATATACATATATTGAATCCAATCACCAATTATATATTAAGTATCATATACATGCTATATCGTACAATGTAAACATGCAATATAAAACAAAAATCGATGGTTATGTCCATGTCTACTGTAATTACTTGGACCCACAAGGAATTAATACCACCTTGGCTAATCATTACATAACATATATTAACCTATTGTTGGTGTAGATATGTACTTGCCAATCTGGGTTGATCGGTTCAACCCTTGAACTGGTCATCTCGTCTCTTGTCCAGTCACTTGGTCCTCTGAAATGGCAGTCTGGCCACCTTTCTAAACTATGTCTGGACACCTCCATATGGTTAGTTGGGTACACTAGTTGGTCGATTTACTCCTGTGGTATGTCCCCTCAGTTCTCTAGTCGGTTTGTGGCTCTGATACCACTGTTGGGAAATACAGGCACACAAAAACACAATAGAAATAAAAAAATTTATCTATCAATATTTCCCATAACAGTACAATTATTTCAACTACTATGAAATAGGAAAGATGGTTTATCAAGTTTATACCTAATCCAGGAGGAAATCCAATGAATACAACTCATTGTAGTGCAACTATGTTCTAGTTTCTCTTAGAAGGTGTCAATGTAGCTCCTAGTCTTGACCACATACAAGAAACTGGAACAATGTCTACAGAAGCTCCTGGTCTTGCCACAAACTGCAAGCTGACATTGCCCTCCTAGCAATGGGAAAAGGCCTCCTCGCCTCTAAAGAAGTCCACACAGACCAACTAGAACTCATGTCATTCTAGTAGAATAGTTGTGAAGGAGTTGTCCCTCCTATTGGTGTGCTAGTCACCAACTCGTGCTCCCATTATTTTTTATCCCTTGATATCCCTCCCTTTAGTTGGTAGGATTTTCTTGGGCTCTCTTTTGGCTACCACAACTAGAGAGGACAACAATTGTCAGAGGCAATGAAGTTGTGTAACACCCGGGCCCACTGCCCAAGGCTCTAGTAGAGTTTCAAGAATGACGACTGGCCCCACAGACCACCACTAGCCTTAATTGTGTGCTATATCCTCACTCACGCACAAGCCCGGGTCAACTTCCCGACTGGTCACCCATCCTAGTACTACTCCAAGATGAGCACACATGACGATGGAGTTCTTTAGTGATGGGCTCCCTGAAAAGGAGGTGCACCTTAGTGATATGAGTAGCCCAATCATTCCTTATAAGATCATTTTGTCTGAGGCCTCAAATCCTTAGATGTTACAATCTCCCCCACTTAGACTCTTGAAGTCCTCATCCAAGCTCAACTATATGGCCTCATAATATCATCCCCATTTCAATGCAGATCCAAATGGACCATGTACACCCAGCTCCTGATTATGGCTACCAACGCAAGGGCGGCTCCATCAACCTAGATAGCCCTTTCCAACATGCCTGGAAACTACCACCGCATGGGCAGCTCCATCAACTCAGATATCCCTTTCCAACAAGTGTGGACTACACGACTCAAAGACTAGCATGCCACAGGCCCATGTGGGCCCCACCTATTGGAGGGGAATCAGCTCTAATACCATTTATAACACCCGGGCCCATTGCCCAAGGCTCTAGTAGAGTTTCAAGAATGACGAATGACCCCACAGACCACCACTAGCCTTGATTGTGCACTATATCCTCACTCACGCACAAGTCGGGGTCAACTTCCTGACTGGTCACCCATCCTAGTACTACTCTAAGCTGAGCAAGCTTAACTATGGAGTTCTTTATTGATGGGCTCCCAGAAAAGGAGATGCACCTTGGTGATATGAGTAGTCCATTCATTCCTTATAAGATCATTTCATTCGAGGCCTCAAATCCTGGGATGTTACAAGTTCTGTCTTAGGAAGCCCCCAGTACCCCTCTATTTATGAGAAAGGTTAGGGTATGGGTTCCCAGTCTATGTGAGAGTGGAAGGGACTAGAAGATCATGAATAGTCACAACCTATAAATCCTAAAATGATCAGTTGGAAACCGAACCAGTCGGTTCACAAGTGAGCAGATTGGTTTGCCATGCGAACCAATTGTTTTGCATGTTTCCTAATTGCATATGAATTTGGCAAAATTGTTTCCAATTAATTTACAACATTAATTCTTGTACCAATTGAATTGAATAAGTGAAACGATCAAATTTTATAATGAATTCAGGAAAGCTGCCAGAATCATTGGATGGCACAGCCGAACCTATCACTTCACCAGGTGAACTGATCATCTCACCCAACCCAAGCCTATTAGTTCACCTAGTGAGCCAATCAGTTGGTGCTTCAATTCATGTAGAACTCAGCTAATTCAATTCTAACCAACCTGACACTTGAAACAGATGTCTCAACCCTTGAGCCAACCAGTTGGTAGTCCAATCAGTTGATTTGTTGGTTGAATTGAACACCTAAACACTTTACTAACCAATCCAATCATCATTCATGATTAAACTCTGCTATTAGATGAGTTCCTATGTTTTTGACCCTATAGGTCCCATATCACATTGGCAATGAATGTCCATAACTAGCTTATGACATCACAAGCAAAAAGCGGTGCCTAGTCACACATTAGTGCTACCCAAGTGAATGGAAAGTTGGAGAACAACTTCAACCTACAATATGTGTAAGGTATTGTAATGATTGTAGATTTCCTTTGTCTCTGATATCCAAATTGAACTTGAGGTATGGAATCATCATACTCTTCAACATTCACTCCATGTTCCTTGAACTAGAGCAGACTGCTTGAGATATATGTGTCATTAATATCATATATTGATTCACATGTACATCTGCATGCTTTTCTCAGTCTCACTTTATCAAGTGACCAGGATATCAAACTCTAGTAGGAGGGACAAATCCCATCTACATCACTCATAGTCTATCCCCATGTGCCACAGGTACCCAATCATCACCTTCACGACATCTATATTTCAGGGTTACGTTTGATGATGTCAAAGTATATCTAACAACATGTGATGAGTGCAATAACTTCAAGTCTAAGAACCACAATCACCACCTTCACTATGAGATATGAGTATGACCACCAAAGATGGTTTGCATGTGTCACTCCAAAGGTGGGTCTTGTTGGCTAAAATGGACATTAGCATACCGTTTGTTTTGATGATGACAAACATTTCATTGTTGTGGATCTAATGTTCTACTTGAGTATTTTAAGGTTCAAGAAAATGAGGAGATCAATTAAAGATCAATGTCCTTAATTTTTAATTGAAGATCAATGTGCTTAAATGTTAATAAATTCATGATTGTACTCAATGTAAATACTTGTAAAAGTATATAACATACAAGTACTTAGATATCATATAAATCAAGTGTTAGATCTTCTCTATCCACTCACAACCCTTAGTTAGGATTCCCCTATATTAGAGTCATTATCCTCAATTAGAACAAGCATTTGATAGGTGGTTAAAAAACCTAAAATAGTAACACTCTCGGTCGATAAACTAGTCGACTGAGACACCCGTGGTCAAATATATTGTCGACCGAGAGCCATCATGGTCAAGCATACATAGAACTGGTTGAAATCCCACACATTAGTGCTCTAAAGTCATTTTCGGTCAAGAATATGGTCGACTGACTCAACCTTAGTCCAAAGCATATGACTGTTAGTTCAAGTAGTTGAGAGTTTGGAGTTGGAAATAGATGTTGGTATACATTTGCATTCAATCAAGGATCGGTTGAAGGAATGCTCGACCAAGACATGGTCGGTCGACTAATTTGTCGGTTGGATTAGGTTCTCGATTGTTCTTCTAAACTCAAACAATTTAGCCATTTATAGCAACCTACTTTCTACCTAATGACTAGTTAAGGACTAAGAACACTCTAGAGACTAATCACTTCCAAAACATTCCTATAAACATGAGATGCCTTATGACACCCAAAACACACAAGCTACACTTGAACATCCATTCTAGAGAGCAACAAAGATGAGAAACACATGCAATCTTATTCCTTGAGCTCTAAGTTTGTGTCCTATAGCCATAGACTCTTATCCACCATCCACGAAATGTCCATACAAAGTAGTTTGAGAGGTCTAACGCGTGATATATGATCAAAGTGCAATACTTTATTGGTGTAATTCATTTCTTCCAATCTCCATTCACATGTTTATGCTATTTGTACTTCTTGGATGCTCCAAGTGGTGGAGGCTTCCTAAGAGAGTTTGATTGGAGCTACCTCTTGGTGGAGAAGGCTTCTCTAAGGTTTATTGAGGTCACTTCAAGAAGGCTACTTGAAAGGAGATTGGTGCTACTTCTAGGTGAAAACTATCTCAAGGTGGTGGAGTTACTATAAGGAGGTGAAGGCTTCTCTAAGGGTTTGAGGTTACTTCAAGAAGGCTTCTTCAAGGAGGTTGAGGCTACTTCTAGGTGAAGGATACTTCAAGGAAGGTGATTGTATTTTTTTGTATCATCCTTGTGAGGTAAATAAAATAAATCACTTTCAAAATCCCAATTGGAGACAATTGGGTAGTAGATTGACAACCTTGATTCAAAGGTTTGAACCACTCAACATCGAAGTGTCTTTCTTGTTTACTTATCCTTCTTTGTTTTAAGTTTTTCAAGGAAATATTAAATTTTTAAAAGCTCTATTAAACCCCCTCTAGATCTTTTAAGTTTGTCTGATACACTATTCCCTAACATGTATCTGTGTTCTTGGTTTGATATGCCATATCATGACTAATGAGATTCTATCATCAACCAACTCACACTCTAGTCTTTTGTGTTATCGATGTCTATCTTCCTACCACAATAACAACAAACTAGGGACTTAACAAGAATGTACATACTCTTAGAATCTACATGATCTCATCATTCAAGTCACATACTTGATAACATACGTCATTGAGTATTGTCATTCTTTAGACATTCATAATGTTTCATCATTATTTCATAACTATGTGAGCTAGAATGAATTGGAGGCTTACCTTTATAATTACTAAACAAATCCTTTATATTATATGCCATGTCAATCATCACATGATTGGCTCTCTGGGCATACCTTACCAAAAACCTTAATAAGACATTTTAGCTTCACATGAACTCTTATCCTTCACACTAGAAAAATATAATGAAGATGCTTGAAGGGTGACCCCAATGTTTTGGATGACACTCATATCATCTTGGCATTTTGTGCAATATGAGAATCCATTTATGCCAAACCCTTCGTAAAATACAACATTTATTTTTTGTTTAAAGTTGAGCTATTTGATATTGTTAGCAACATTATTTCGTGTTTGATATAGTTGATGGAAAACTTTAACTTCAAACCACCTAATAAATGTCATATTATGCTCTTTGGAAAGCCACATTGAACTGAGTAGAGGATATTTTGTCTTGATAGAGTTGGTATGTTCAATGATATAAATACCCACTTCATCAATGTTGTGTAAAACATATAAGTGTGTTTATTCCTGTAGCTCACAACCAATTAATTTCACTCATGCTCCTAAAGTCCCTTTGCTGGAATATGGATCAATTTTCTTTTTATTTGAAGGAGCTTCATTACAACTCAGAAAGACAACGAAAAGTCCATAACCTCCCTAGCCACACAACCCTTAATAACACTCCCTTCAGGTTGTTAAAAATTTGAACATCACTTTTAGAAACATTCATGTACCATTGAAAATGATACATCCAATGCAAGAAAATTGGACCCAACATTTTCACTTCCCTAGTCAAACAGACAACAAAATGCACCATGATACAAAAGAATGAGGTAGGAAAATACATCTCAATTTGACACAAGGTAATGAACACTTCTCTTTGCAACTTATCAAGATTTTCATGATCAATAACTTTGTTGTATAGAGGGTCGAAGAAGAAACAAACATTGGTGATTTGCAAACCTTACATGATTTAGTAGTATAGATAATATATCCACGTGAAATATTTTCTACATTAGAGTGTGAAAATCATGAAACCTATCATATTTATATCATCCATTTATACCAATCTATGGATATTGGAAGAGTATCTATGTGGTACCTTAAAATTAAGCAAGCACCCTGAAAAAGTTCTCTTCTCCTATCTAGTCAATGTGTAACAAGTTGGAGATAAATATATTTTTCAATGACTATTAACTCTATTGTTAATTCTATGCTTATACCCATTTCATGTAGGTCCATTATGTATCTGATGTCACTTGGTATATTCATCAGAGTACCAATAATGCTATCACAAATATTTTTCTCAACATGTATGACATTGATACAATATGTAACTGCTATAGAACTGCAATATGGAAGATCCTAGAATATTGACCTCTTCTTGAATAAAGATGAGTCACCACATTGGGAATAGTGCATTGTGATCTCTTACCAAATGCATTGGAAAGGTCTTTTATCTTTCATAAACAACCTCCCATGATATTGGTTTAGGGGCACTCCTTTTCTCAATTGATCCATTGAATGCTTTTTACATCCTTTGGTATGGATGCACTTATGAAAAACACCTTCAAAGACCAAGACATGCATTCTTTCTTCCATGTTTAGTCATGTTGAATCAATGTTCTCCTCACATATATTGCATGCCTTGGATCCTTTTAGGTTGTATCCAGACAAATTCCCATATGCTAGAAAGTCACTAATAGTTCAAAATAGAATAGCATGCAAATGGAATGTCTCTCCCCATGAAGCATGATATGTCATCACACCTTCTCTCCATAGTTTCTTTAGGTCATCAACAAGAGGTTCAAGCAAAATATTAATATCATTGTTAGGTTGTTTGTGGCCCAATATCAACAAGGACCACATCACGTACTTATTTTTCAAACACAACCAGGGAGGAAGATTTTATGTAAGAATTATAAAAGGACAAGTGTGGTGTTGGCTTCTTAATGTGTCTTATGGGTTCATACCAGTAGTACAAAGACCAAATATTAGATTCCTAACTTTTTCACTAAATTTAGGGTACGATAAAACAATTTTCTTCCATTGTGGAGAATTAGACGCATGTCGTAGGATCTGATCATTGTTTTTCTTAACATCTTCATTCCAAGATAAATTTTGCACATTCATGGTATTCGACAAGAAACATTGAAACCGTGCTATTATAGGTTGATACCACATCACCTTGGTAGAACATTCAATTCTAGACTTACCTGAAGTCGTCATTTTGTACCTTGACACTGCACAGTTTGGAGAATATTTCAAATCAATATAATCCTATTGAAATAACACACATTCATTTAGGTATGCATGTATCTTCTTATCCTTCATTCCCATTGGGTACACCATTTTCTTTAAATTCTATATTGAGATTAGAAGCTCATTCCCTTCAGGAAGAATTTTCTTTCAACAAAGACAATAGAGATGTGAATCTTTTGTCCTTCCATCTATTGTTATCCTTGAAATACAATCTCAACACAATGCCCAGCTTCATAAAATTTGTATAACCTAAGCATAATGGTCTCTCAGCATCATACACAATGTTCTCGAATAAGGAAGGTGTTGGAGTAAGATTTATTTGATAAATATATAACACCATATCAACATTGTCTTTCAGAATCAGTTCATTCACATCTATATTGTTGGATATTTCTTTTTCGACACAAATATTGCTATTGACTACTGATCTCATGGTAGGAATATCACCATGCAATACCATTATGTATAGCCCTGTACAATCCTATTGCACATGACATGACTTTTGATTTTGTTAACAATAATGACTTTTAAGTTGCTACTACAATTCCTACTTGCAAAATATATCCTATCTCCCGGTCATTTCCTATGTTATCTTATAGACTGGTCAAGAGCAGTAATAAACTCATATTGAAGCAATTTGAAATGGATATCCATTTCCATTCTATGATCCCATTGAAACTGAGTATTGAATCAGGTATTTAGGGATTATGATTTAGAGATTAGGGATTAGAAATATGGGTTTATTGTATAGGGTTTATGGTTTACATATTAGGGTTTATAAATTAGGGTTGAGGTTTTCATAATGAACGTGTACCACTTATCTCGTTCTTGAACACCTAATATCACTACTAAATGTATAATGTGTATTTGGTTTTTAGGAATATTTCGACAACAGTTCCCCACAATTTTCTAAAGTACACTGATGTGTATGGGAAAATAAATATCGACAAATGTACTTAGAGAATGAACATGGAAGTGCTAACAAAACATCTTGAAAAATTAATATGCAACATCCTAGAATTTGAGGCCTCATATATAATGATCTTAAAAGGAGTGATTGGACTATCCATATCACCAAGGTGCATCTCCTTTTTAGGGATCCCACCACTAAAGAACTCTCTCGTTAAGCGTTCTCACCCTAGAGTAGTACTAGGATGGGCGAACATTTGGGAAGTTTATCATGGATTGCATGTGAGTGAGGAGAAAGAATGAATTTTAGGCTATTTGTGATATGTGGGTCCATTTGTCATTCCTAAAAATTTGTTAGAGCCTTTGGCATTGGGCCTGTGTATTACAGATGGAATCAGATCCCAAACTCCTCTAGTAGGTGGGTCCGACATGGGCATGTGGCATGCCAGTCTTGAGTCATGCAGTCTAGGCATGTTGGAAAGGGTTTTACATGGTGATGTAGCCACCCTTGCACTGGTTTTTGGTGATTGGGACTCGGGTGTCTATTGGCCATTCTGGGTCTGCATTGAAATGGGGAAATATTATGATGCCATATAGTTGAGCCTTGACGAGGATGTCAAGAGTCAATGTAGGGGAGATTGTAATGTCTCAAGATTTGAGACCTAAGATATAATGATCTTAAAAGGAATATTTTGAATACCATATCACCAATGTGCACCCCCTTTTTAGGAATCCCATTACTAAAGAACTCTATGGTGGTGTCTTCTCATCCCATAGTAGTACTAGGATTGGTGACCAGATAGGAAGTTTATCATGGCTTGCATATGAGTGATGACAAAGCACATAGTTAAGGCTAGTGGTGATCTGTGGGGATAGCATAATTCCTAAAACTCTACTAGAGACTTGGACAGTGGGCATGGGTGTTACAAAATACACATTATGCACTTACATCCTAAGTGAGAATAAGTATTCAGGAATAGTCCCAAACTGGGGACTATCCAAGATTTACTCCTAATGAGTAAGTCTCAGACATATTCTAAGCCAACAAGATATATGTCTAAACTAAGATTTACAATTATAATTTAGGAATACATAAAAAACTCAATCTAAATCAAGCTAATTCAGGTAATTCATATCAATTCAATTTAATGAATTTTTAGGTGTGATTATTTATCCATTCAACATTCAAAGTGAATAATACACCAAATTATACAAGTATGATTTCTCAAATTTCCAAATCAAAATGCCAGTTACATTTCATCATTAAGTTGATATCAATTTAGGTAAAATCGTATCAACATGTAACTCATATCAAGTTAATTACATAATTATACAACAATGCACTCAACAAAAAAATATAAAATAATGCACCTAACAAATAATTATAATGAGATAGGCAAAGAATATATTGCTCAAATTAAAAAAACTATACATGAATTTGATTACATGGAAGTATACAAAGAGAATAAGGTGAAGAAAGACCTTCAACAACAGGCAAAGAAGGCACACTCGTAGCAGTAGAAGAGGGCATGTGTAACTATTGCAAGGAAAAGCAGAGGATGTGGGTAGAGGAAGAGGCAATAGGGCTAGAAGGAAACAAGCAACATGGACTAGCGAAGAGATAGTGGGTTGGTAGCAAGAAAGAAATAATGGTAGTAGGGTTGGCAGTGGCAATTGCAGGTAGTGTACGTAGTCGAACATCATTGGAGCATCGATAGAGGAGGAGTAGAAGAGGAGTAGGTGGTGTGATGGAGAAGGAGGAGCAACATACACTTCGATACAGGAGGCGGTGGAGGGGAGAAGTAGTATCAATGGTGGAGAAGGTAGACGAGGAAGCAATAGAGGCAACATAGGATTTAACTACATAGGGTGGTGGTGGAGGTGTAGTCACCACTAAAAAAATCTAGGTATTGGGAGGGTGATGAAATAGAGAATGGGGGAAACAATTTCATGAGTGCTATTAAGTGGACTTTAGTCATCAGTTTTCCAAAAAACCCACACCATAGTTCACACTCTATCATGGGTTGTCCCCATAGAATTAATGCCATTTGAAATTATCCTATTAAAAATTTCCAACCAAGCTAAGACGTAGTGTCGGTCTAGCAAAATTGACATCATACTATACTTTCTATTGTCGATTTTTTATTTAATAAATCAATGCCATAAGTCTTATTCCTATTAAAAAAACACCAACCTTGCTAAGACCCATTTTCTTAGTTTCTAGCACAAAAACCGATGACATAACCCTACTTGGGGGGATTTTTTAGTGGGGTACATGGCAGAAGTCTTTCTTTGTCGGTTCTATAAGTAATAACAGACACCATAGGTTTTTTGGAGGTAAGTATTTTTACAAAGGGCATGACCTTTGACGACAATCTTTATAGAGTGCAATCTATGATAGAGTCGTTTTGGAGGAAAAATTTATTTCATGTGAAGGGCTTTGTCATTGGTTTCCTATATCAATTTTTCCCTGGAAAAATAAATTTCATGGGCTGTCTGTGATGTTGGTTTAATTCAAAAGAAACCAGTATTATAATAAAAGTAGTACCCATATTTTTCATTAAGTGATAATACTTGATAGGCACTGATGTTTATACTTTACCAATTCATAGAAATCTACATACATCAACCTCAAGAGAGCTACTCCTTATTACTGACTACCTATGTGCATTCATACATATCCACACATTCAAGAAATTGTTCTAAGTGGTTGGGCTTTATAGTAATATCAGAAGAAGAACTTAACATTTACTTGAAAATCGAAATAACATGCATAGATCATTAGATACAACATACAATGCATTGTTGTCTTACAAAAATGATTAGTTTTACATCAAACGAAACCTACTCCTAAAACCCAGTCTGACATAATCTAACATCAGTGTCACACACAAAAGGTATAGATGTTGGGTTAAACAACCCCTTTGAAGTATGTCATATGTCATGTCATCACAAGGGTATGCATGCAATCTTAAGAAATCCAAAATATATAAAACCACACAAAGATGATAACACAATCATATATGTGAAGGTTTCTCATGGTTCAACCAACCTTCCATAAAATGTCCTTAAGATAGTGTAGGGTTTTGAGGGAAGGGGGACAATAAAAATTAAAGACTTTTTCCAAAAAAACTCTTAGCCAATAGATATGTCATATCCATAAACATCAATTTATTAAATATATCGAAGTAGATGTTTCTTGGCACACACTAGTTACCCAACAATTAAACATGTCTTATGTCATTGTAGAATTTGTAGTTTAAGATGTAGACTTGAAATGGTTGTTGTTTTTGTTGCTTCCATATCCTTGCAGCAAAATCTTCTCTTCTCCTTGAATGAGTTGTTTATCCTTAAGGCTTATCCAAAGAGACTTGGCCTCCATGTCATCCACACATATGTCAGTGTTCTTGATGCACCACCTTGTTGACGAATAGGAATAAAAACTCAGATCTATCAACGTGCTAGCGTCATTCACTCTCCTTCTCCTCTTATTCTTGTAATGTTGTCCTTGGAATGAGTTTTCTTCATCCAAGAAGAATTGTTCTTAACTAACTTGAGTCTCACTATCTACGTTAAGTTATGTCTCTTCCCTTCAACGTAAAACCCTTTATATAGGATAATTATGGCTTTGTATTTCCAAGAATCCAATCTTGTTCATAATCACAATTCACAAATAAAATCAAACTAAGATTACATTGACAAGACCCCACTCGACCAACTAGGTGTACAACTAGTTGATTGGTATGTACAAGTCTTCTGACATCATCGAGCAAATTTGATTCCTAATAAACTAAGCCATGCAATTCTAATTCAGCCATGATGTCATACATTTGACCAATTTGTTTACCACTCTGTCAATTGATTATTGCCTAAATGGTGATTAGTCGATGGATTGACACTCAACCAATCGAATGATGCAAACTTTCTATTCCACCGATTGGGTAGAAATAATATTGGATATAATTTAGATCCATTCTTATCATATATAAAAATGCAAACATCAATTTCCTTATGCATCACTATACTTGTGACCCCGTAGGTCCCACATGATGGTAGGGATGTCAATTACCTCAAAAAATAGAGAGATCTATCTAGCAATAGAAAGTCCTAACCATGTAATTGGAATATGTTGAGAACAATTGAACTTGTAAGTGATCAATGTTACTATGACTGTATACTCTTTTTATCATAGAAATGTAGGTTGAAGTTGTGGCTTAGATTTATTATCATCTTAACATTCAATCTATGTTTCTTTAACTAGAGAAGACTATTAAGATTATGTGAACATAATACCATATATTTTATCACATGAACATGGACACATTTCATAGTCTCACTTATCAAATTGCCAGGATATCACCCAAATGATGGGACAAATTCCATATACATTACTCATGATAATCCACAAGTTTCATAGTGCAGTTAAACACAAATATATGCCAAACCTTATTCAAAATCATGTTGGGTAGTGTCAAAATACAAAAAAACTAAATGTGATCATTGTAGTAACCCGACTCTAATTATCAAGTCACCATTGTCACATTGAGATATGACTCTAATTACCATGACATAGATTCCATGCATCATTCTTAAAGTGGTCTTGTCCAATACAACTTGTTCTTTAAGAAGTAGTAATGTATCTAAAAATATATCCAATATCATGGTTAAAGATACATGGTCAACATTTGACATACACACTACTCTTATGTATTATTATTGTCCTATAATATCCATGTTACTAATTCACTAGGGACATAACAAGAATGAATACCATTGAATATGCATATCATCTCATGTCCAGGTATCAACAAAAAATATATGTCATAGAGTCAAACATTCTTTAGACTTTGTTATATTTATTCATTATCTCAATATTGAAACAAACACGATCAGTGGAATTTTCTTTATTAATAATCAAATTGTATACATTGTATACCTTATTTCAATCATCACTTGCCAACTCTTAAGGCATACAATCAATTGTCTCCCACTTGTACCAGTGCCAATCACTCAAAAATCAAAGTCTATGTGATCTAACATGACCATCATGATTCAAATTTGAAAGTAATTTTGTTAAGGGATCGACAACATTACTTTCAATTGGTATCACACTATATTATCTCTTTTATGAGATGGTATCATTGTAATATGTGCTTGATGTGTAGATGTGGTATGTGTTTATTAGCCTATGCAATGGCTCCATTGTTGTCACATTAAAGATATATTGTGTCCTCATTGGTTGTAAACACCCAAAGTTCACTAAATAACTTCTTGATCCATATTTCTTCATTTTTTGCATTGGATGTAGCAATATGCTAAGCTTCTATTGATAAATCAAACATTAGATCTTGCTTAGAAATCTTCCAGAGTCTAACTCTTCTATTTAGGTAAAACATGAATCTTGGTTGTGATCGATGAACATCAGTTTTGGTTTAGAAGCTTAAATAAGTGTAACCAGTTACAACTAGCTCTTCTACCTTCATATATAAACAATAGATTTTATTCTTCTCAAGTAATTAGGATATTTTTCATGGAAATCTAGTCCATGTCATCAGGATCTGATTTGTGCATGCTCTCTCTTCTACCTTCATATATCAACAATTGATTTTATTCTTCTCAAGTAATTAGGATATTTTTCACAAAAATCTAGTCTATGTCATCAGGATCTGATTTTTGCATGCTCATCATGCTCAAGCATATTATATATCTAAGCATATAGACAATAAATCTATTTATATATGGATATGTAATCATTCTCATGCGAGATATCTTTTCCAAAGAGTTAATACATTAGGATTTAGAGAAAGTTATTCCATGAGACATGGGTAACTATGCTATCTTAGAATCATACATGTTGAGTCTTTCAAGCACTTTGTCAATGTATGTACTCTATCTTATGCCAAGAATTTGTCTAGATTCATATCTATAAACCTTGATTCCTAGAAAATTGGATGATTTGCCTAAAATCTTCATAGAAAAGGTATTTCCCAACCAAATCTTAACCAATTTAGAGTAGGAAGGTAATTTCCCATTAATAATATGCCATCCACATATAATTTGATATATACAATTATGCTCCAACTAACCTTCTTGTAAACATAAGGTTTATGTTGAATTTTGATAAAGCCAAAGTCTTTCACAGTCTCTTCAAAATGAAGATTCTAACTTCTATATGTTTTATTCCATCCAAAGATTAATCATTCTATCTTTAATAATTTATTGTCTTCACTTGGAGCAACTGAGCCTTCAAGTTCTATCATGTACACATCCTCAAGAAGATTATCATTAAGTAAAGTAGTTTTAGTATCCATTTTCCAAATCTCATATTCATGATAGAGATCCTAATGGATTTAATCATGGGAATTGGTGAAAATTTTTCATCATAATCAATGTCTAAAACCTTTTGCAATCAATCATCCTGAAGAGGCATCAACTTCTACCCAAGCAGGGCGTCACAAGTTGTGACGGTTGTAGGTATGTCAGGCAACAATGTTATGCCAGGCTAGCCATGATAGGTAATGAAATCAAAACATAACATCACCCAAACATATCATTTCTAAGAGTTAGCAAGCCATGACGGCCATCAGCAAAACATGTTGTCAAAGGTCGTGATGACCTGTCACAAAGGGTGACGGCCATGGGTGTCACAGGTCATGACGACCACCCAAGACATATCGGCCTAACCTACATATCGGCCTCATCATCTCCTACCTTAGGATGGCATTACTAGTAAGGCAAAGGAAGGTGCAACGTATGGATATAAACTAAGCCGTGTTATTCTACCAAAATAGATAAAAAAATTACTAAAAATAACTACTAGCATGTAAGCAATATCGAGCCCTAGATCAAGAACAAGATAAACAGTAAGAGGTGATAATAACATAGAGGGTTTAGAGTTATATAACCCGCCTGAAGGATCACCACCAAGCTCCAAGCTTCCCGAGCTCAAGGTAGAAGAAGATCCTCCAAACTTGGTCACCACAACACCTCCACGAGAGAAGATGGAACTGAGGTTAAGAGAGTATGAGAGAGAAAAGAAAGTAACTAAGGTCCATGACTAAGAAGAAGAAAGAAAGAGAGAAAGGAAGCTAACGATCATGGCTTACCAAGGTAGAGGATGAAGAGAGCACTACAATCATGGGACTCTAGGTGTAAGGCACATCCAAGTCTCAAACCTCAGACAACATCTCTAGGTGTAAGGCACATCTCAAATATTTGCCCAGAAACACCACCAAGGATGTCACCACTCATCCAAGTCTCAAACAAGATGCCCATCACTTTATCTTTCCTCTAGATGTTGCTAAGAGAGGGATGGAGCACACTAGAGGTGGCAGACTTGCACATCAACCCCTATCATGGGTAAACTACAATTTGCATCAAACCTCACCACAAAACACAAGCATCAACCAAACAAGCTTAAACAAGGAACTCAAACTTCCAGCATGCCCTAATTACATCTCAGATGATTAGTGCAAGGATCTAAGTAACATAATTAAGAAAAACAAATAGGGTTATCCCAAAATGTGGGTCAAGGTCCTTACAAGGGTGGTCATACAACATCTCACAAAGAAGACTATTGTTGTCCTTAACTAAAAAGGAGGCTAGTCTTGAGCCAAAAAAGACATTGATAACTTGTGCATTTTGTATTAATAAGAAAACATAATATATATATATATATATATATATATATATATCAAAAATTATGTTTGAAAACAAATAGGTAGTGTATAGAAATCACTTAGGATGGAACCACTCTACATCTTGTGTCTTTTGTGGTTTCCTACTTTGTCTAGTATTTTCTTTATTCTTTTCACTACAATATATTTTGCATGCAAGTTGCAATTAACTAACCATGTGATTTTAAGTTTCATATAAAATTAGATTTTCTCTATTCATCTCACTCTAGATCTTTCAATTGGTATAAAATCAAGGCCAATAAGCTTTAAAAAGTTTTAAAGATGGAGGAAAATCAAAGATTGTTAATAAGTTTTAAAGATGCAGGAACAACTACTAGGCCAACTCAACCTTGAAGGAGCACATGTCTACTGACCTATTATCTTTGAGGGTTCTAACTACACATATTGGAAGAGGCACATGCATTATTTATTCAAAGTATTATATTTTACCTTTAGAAGATGATCCTCCTACCATGCTACCCTCCAACAATGGAACTTGAGTAATGGGATGTGACTACAGAAAGAAATGAAACATTGAATGCTAAAATTGTGAGTATTTTATACTCTTTCCTTTCTCCTAGTGATTTTAATAGAATCTCCTATTGTGAAATTGCTTATGATATTTGGAGAAAATTGTCTGTTACTCATGAAGGAGGCAAGAAAGTAAAGGATTCCTAAATTTATATGCTTAACCATAAACTAGAGTTATTTTGCATGGAAAAATATGAACCTATTTTTGAAATGTACTCAACATTTCCTTCTATTGAAAATGCAAGAAAATTTCTTGGAAATAATATAAATGATCATAATCTTCTTACTAATATTTTGCATTCTAAAACTTTTATGTATGAAAAAAGTAATTGCATAGAAGAATCTTTTGACCTTTCTATTTTTCAACTTGAACAACATATAGGTAACTTAGAGATGTATGGATTTAAACTCCTAGAATGTGAGATGGTAAATGAGGAAGAAAATCATTCCATGAAAAATTGAATAGCCCTTAAATCAAGGATTTAAAAATAGCCATATTCCTGATGAAGTAGCTTGTCTAATAGTGGAGAAGAAGGGAACTACAAAGGTAATAAGTTGATTTTTTTTCTTGTACCAAAAATTGTAGATCTTTTTATACTAATATCATGCTTGTGAGGAAAAAAGATATTGTAAGGATGAATGCTCAAAACTCAAAAAAAAAATTACATGGACAAAAAGAAGAAAGTATATCATTCTTCTTGGGATTCATCTTCAAATTTGGGGTCAAATGACAAGGATGAAGTTGTCAACCATGTAGTTGAATGCCTAATCGTCAAACATGATGAAAATGACAAACACGAGGAAGTAAGCGCACAAAGTGATAGTAGTGAGGTATCTCTATCAACCTATTCCAAAGGTGAACTTATTCAAAAAAAAGTTGATAAATATAAGAAAAAGAGAAATAAAATGTCTACTGCGGTTGATTCCCTAAATGTAGAACTAAATTAGATAAATGATCAATATGCTAGCAATTACAAAAAGATAGATGATCTTGTTTCTGAAAGTAATTCCTTATAAAATCAAGTTTCTATTCCTTTAGATAAGTTGAGTAATATGGAAAAACTACCATTTTTATCACATGTTGAATATTATCCTATCATTCAACTAAATGTAAATTTAAATGATAAAATTTCTATGCTTGAAGATGATCTTGATAGTACAAGAAAACACATAATTACTACTCATAAAGAATCATTGATGCTTGCCAAGTAAAATCAAAATCTTAAGTGATATTTAGAAGCATTTTCAATATTATATATCTTGAAAAGTAAGTCACATTCTCACAATGGTCATGTAAGTAACAAATTGTCTTGGTTATATTCAGAGAAATGAAAATAGGAAGAAGAAGCAAGGATCTATATTTGTAGAAACAAGTGACAGTTCTTCTTTCTCAATTAACCATGTTATGATCTTTGCTTGTGGGAGATTTCGACAACATTCTTTTTGATGTCCCCGTTAAGATAAAAAGTGACAACAACAAAGTTTGGGTACCAAGAACCTCTCTTTAAAGAAGGATTTATATGACCATATATTTCATTGGTTATCTGTCAGATCATGACATATTTTCATATCTTTTAGTTGTCTTATCCTTACTATGTGATGTTAGTTTTTTAATTGGTATTTAATATATAATCATTTAATATAGGTTTGTATTTCTTCTGGATAAAAAATTTCCAGCAGGCTGTCTCTTACTCATAATGTAGGTTGACCAAGGGGCAATTCACTCAAAATACAATTTGACTGAATTGTTGATTGTCAAGTTTCAATTTTTCTATGTTGCTATTGGTTTTTAGAATCAGTTTGCTAGATGTATATATGTTCTTTAAGGTCTAAAATTAAATATTTTACAAGTCACAAGTGTGATTTTTGTTATTTACTAATACCTTCATCTTCATAGTTAGTTTTTTTATTTGAGATCAATTTTTATGAGTATGAGATTAAGGGAGAGCTCAAAACATGTGATTTAACTTGATATATTCTTCAGATTCTTATTTTAGTGGACTCTATATATCATTTTTGGTCTCAATATCCCTTAATATTTCTTTATAGATTATTTATTGCTTAGTTTTTGGTGTTTATGGAATCTCTCTATAACGAACGGGTTCAAATTCCTTTCATTGGTATTGATATATATATTTTAGAGGGGTCATGGTTTTTTTTGGCTCTTTTTGACTATGATGGATTTAAGATTCCTTATCATTGGCATATATAATCTTTCTTGATTTCTTTTTATCATGAAAAACTTAACATTCCTCTCGTTGGTATTCATACATATCTAAAAATGTTCCTTGATCAACTTGTAGCTTTTTATATATCCTGCCCGGCTATTTATATTGTCTCTCTAGACTTAATGAAGCCTGGAAAAGATCTCAAATGAATTCTTATGGTCCTACAAAGCTAATGATAAATTCAATATCATCTATCTCGGGGTAATAGTTGTCTCCCTTATTTACTCTTTTGATTATGACGACCGTTTCGTGAATTCAAGTTAATCAATTGTCTTACTTTTATAATGGTATGTTTCTTTCTTTAGTGTCAAACCTCTACCTATATCTTTTTTTCCCATGTGCTTTTGTTTTAATTGACCTTCTTCCTTTCTCGTTGGACAATAGTAGAGAAGGTAGTTACTTTGACACCTAATCACCTCATAACGGTTTTCTTAGGCTTATTGAATTTAGCAAAGGTCGAGGAACTTGAAGGAATCGATTCCCAACAATAGTGACCAAGGATTTGTAGAGTTTGATCTTCATTGTTTAAATTTTCTACCTTAATTCATCACATGAATGAGGAACGACACTTCCTTGAATGATTTCTTGCCTTGTCCTTAGAAGTAATGATTTCTATAATGTGTGATTTTTTCCTCCACTTCTCAATCCTCTGTTTATCTATATAGAATATTTCCAATTTATCCTATCTTTATTTATTTCACATATCTCTCTCACTCGCTCTTCATCTTTTCTTTTCTTGACATTAGAGTATGATGGGAATTTTTGTTTATATTTTTGTTATGATACAATGGTACATTAATGGAGTTGGAAAGGGGTGGTAGAACATTACTAATACTATGTTTGGTTTGCATTGTATTAAAAGGGAAGAGAAGGCATGGGATAGGATGGAAGGGATAGATGATAATAGTGTTTATGGACAGAACACAGAGGGAAAATGAAGGGGATCAATATGAAAAGATTTTAATATGTAAAATCATGTCATAAAATTCATTTTATCTTCAAATTTATGTATTTTATACTCTATGAAAGTATTTCCATTTATATTTTATGATTTTGACCACATTTCCATCCAAATGTCCAAGTCCTTTACATTCCCTCAATCATATTAGATTTCCTTCATATTTCTATGATTAGGGTCACATTCGAATGACATTGGATGACCCCTTGTTGTGTTTCTTATATTGATTATTTTATAAATGTTATATGTGTTCTTCATATTCCTTCTTAAAGTATAAGATGATCTACTATTCAATTGTAGATACTTGAACTGCTTAAACAGTGTTAACTGCCTTGCTTATATCATTTAGCTGAATTTTCTTATTTCTTAATAGTATAAATTATCGTTTAACTAATAAGTTCTTATAATAGAGTTGGTAGAGAGATATATCTATTGATGGGACTTTGGTCTCATCCCTTGGGATCAACATTTTTTTTTGAGTGGATGGACAAATTGAGACAAAGATCGTGTTGTTGAAACTAACGATATAATGATCTATAGTTAGTGGAACATGGATATGCAGTTAGTGTCTAGTCATAGAGTCCTATGTGTCGTCCCTGTACACTCATGTCCTGGGTGGTGTTTTGTGAATGTTGTGCATTAGTTTGAATTTTTTGTTTTAAGCCGTATTGGAATAGAAATAGTTTGGATATGTGAGCAAATGATTATATGTGATAGGTTGTGGGTATATAGCCAGTGAACAATGAAGTGTAATACCTTTTGATATGAATGAAATGCAGTAGAAAGGGTTCATGGCTCCAATTGTGTCTTATTAAGATTGAGATCCTAACATGTGATGAAGTTTTAATTTACACTATTTTGTGGTAATATTAATATTAGTGATAATTTCATTCTTTGTTTTGAGTAATCTCTCTTAGTGTGGCAATGGTTGTCACAATTTGGTGGTATCAGAGTGATAGGTTCATTGAGTCTACAAGGACACTAGGACTAGGACTAGGATGATGTCTAAGATGAAAACATGATATAAAATATGGTGCATACTACGTAACCTTAGTACTTGAGTTCCCTAGCCATGTATTCAACTACTAAAGGAAAAGGAGTATGGAACTCTTAGGTTGTTATCACTTTGATTACTTTGATCAAATAATCATTTGAAACAATCTAAAGAGCATAACAGATTAGGAATAATGGTGTTGATACCTCCATCTTACCCTAAAAAAGATGAGATCTACATTATAATTTACCTAAACATTGAATGTTTGTTGATTAAAAGAGAAAGATTTGACATTATGAAACCTAAACCTGAGCATAAATAAGCTATGTGAAGTCTTGAAGTTGTAATTTCAACAAGCTTATAAAGCAAGAAATAGATAAATCTATGTTAATGAAGTAAGTTAAGGTATAAACCCACACATGATGGAGATAACTTCTGAGATAAGTATGGTAGGAGAAGATAAATATGAACAAATGATGAATAAATAAAGTGGAACCTGAGTTAATATCAGATCCACCTATGTGTATAAGAAAGTATAAGGTGCAATTGTCATGATATGAGAAAGAGAATAAGGGTGATGATACTTGTTCAATAAAGAAGGTTGGAAAAATAATAATCTATCTCTTGATGAGAAGTTGTCAAACCTAGAAAAAGGTGATATACATGAAAATGATGAATAATTGATAAAGAAATAGTGACGATATGTGTTCATCTCTATAATTCCTATGTTGATGACATGGAAACCAAGATGAAATAGGTTGAAATGATACATGAGCAGTTGTAAAGATGTGTTATAACAAAAGAGAGTTGGGTAACCCCTTCCCCTTATTAGCAATCCCTGGGTGGTACTATAGCGATAAGGGAGGTATGTTCCCTTAGTATTCTTTATCTCTGGGGATGTGACATTCAAATGAGTCTTATGTCACTTGATTTACATAGTTCTTATGTGACCTTGAGATGGATACTTTGAAAATTATCAGTTGGTCTTGGACTTCAGTTCCAAGATGGTGACGTCTCGTGAATCTTCCAAGATGATAGGAAAATCCTTCTGCTGCATTGGGTATTAGAGATAACAATTGAGAAGTTGATGGATAGGGATGTGATGTGCTTTTGGAACATGTGTTGTACACCAAGGTGAGGAATCCTAGTATCCAAGAGATGCCAGTTGTGTATAAGATCAAAGACATGCTTATTGATAAGAAATTAAGTGTTTTTCTTCCTAGAGTGATTGATTTTGAGATCAATATAGTTACTGGTACCCAACTTATAATACAAACCTAATCTATTAGGGGTTTATACCCCATATAGATGCTGTCAGCAAGGAGGTAAGAATTAAATAGAAATTTGCAAGATTTGCTTGAAAAAGAGTTATATAATATTTTGTGACACACCAAGTAATGATTTGAGTTGTAGATACCTTGAGTAGGAAATTTGTCTTGTTATCATTTGTTAAGCAATCACAATTGTATTCTTTAGTGTGCCCTAAAGATGACATGAACCAAAGATGATTTTAAGTTCAACACCCAAGGGTGTTTAATGGTGGTAATGTTGGCTCCACCAACCAATGGAGAGATGATTCTTCATAACATATAATGGTTCAGGTTACCACACCATAGTGTAACTAAGTATCCAGAGTTTTTTTAATTAATCCCTTACCAAATAGTTGCTTTGGTTATATGAGCCAAGAGTTAAACCTACATATCAACCAATAGTTTTGAAATGATTAAACCTAATCGAATAGTTGTGAATGAATTCCATAACATCCAATGGTTTATAATGAAGTTTATATTATAATGTTTTTGTTCCAATAATGAGAATTTTATGGTTAATACCCTTAAACTTGTAGTCTTGCCTTTGCACTTAGATAGATATGTTAAACTCCCAAATTTGTGGATCTTACCCTGTGATGTTATAAGGTTGAGAAGGTGACATACAAGTTAGAGTTGTCACTTGAGTTGTACAAGGCATGTGTAGTGTTTCTATGTTAAGTAAGTGTTACTTGACATAAATTTGGCTCTACAACCAATAGTCATAAAGATAGTTGAGTATGCATCCTGTGTGGCAGATCATGCATTGTTCTTGGACAAAGGATATCATGTTGTTTAAAGTTTCATGGCATCATTGTGGAATAGAGAATATCTTATGGGAGTTTGAGGATGTGATACCTGGGGAGTATATGTCTCTTTTCGTGTGGGATTTTGGGGATGAAATTCTTGTTTGGGGTTTATTGTTGTAAGGCCCCTAAACTAGCTTAATTCTATTTGTTTTTAGTTTGTATTACAAGATTCTTAAAACCTTACTGTAATTTCTTGAGGTGTTTTGTTATCATATGACATGATCATGTTTTCAATTTGGTCCTGATTGGACACTGTTTGAGCTATGTGTTCCTATTTTGGACTAAAATGCAAATTACCCAAGTTGAGGGGCTATCTTGCAATTTGTCAGAGAATGATGCTATGGGGCTCCTTGTAGTACCTTGATTGATGAGGTGGCATCACATGATATGCTAGGGTTTCTAGGGTTTGGATGGTGTCGACCTAGTAGTGTTGCTTGGGTATAGCAACCCTTGTTTCTACCTTATGGTATGTTTTGGGAGTTTTTCGACCAAAACACATTCCCTTGGTGATGTTGTCTCAACCTAGATGGTCTTGGATGTGTTTGTAGTCGAGACAAGTTGTCTTCTTGTGGTATGTCTCGACCTATCATTTTGATGACCCTTTTCTTTTGACCTTGTTGAACTTTGGTGATGGTAGAGACCTATGTAGTGACCTAGGGGCTGTCTTGGATGTGTTTTGACCGAAACACCTACCTTAGGATGATGTTGTTATGAACATGATAGTTTGGAGTGATGTGCTTTGGAATCGATGCTTGTCCTCTTTTGTTTCGATCTTTTTGATGAAGATGATCTTTTTATGACCTAGTCTTGATGTTTTCTCTTGTTTCAAACTCCTTGAAGTGTTACGACCAAAAAAAATGGGTAGGGGACCTAAATAGGTTGATACCCAACATAGGTTATATCACTATCTGGTGCATGCATGCATAAAGTGGTTGCATGTCTTTCTTATTAATGGACAAGTGTCCCATTAGTGTTCTAATATGTTGACATCTCACATAAACCCTACTTCCCTCCTTTCGGTATATATCTCTTTCTATTCATTAGAAAGCACTCTTTTTCGGCCCTACTTTCTCCCCTCCCCCTTGAAACTGATATAGGATCTTTTAGAGCAAAGGAGATCAGATCCTAAAGCTATGGTGGCCGATCAACCTTTATTAAAGAAGGATTTGTGCTAGATCAACTCTTATGGTGGTGATTTGTGGTGAATCTTCACTTGGAAAGTGGTTTTGCTTTCTTGATCACATTTTCCCCATGATACCTCCATCATCTTCTTCTTCTTCCTCTGTCATGGAGTGAAGATCACCCATGGTGGTTGTTTGAGAGGAACTCTTCATCATAAGGGGTCATAGACTATGCTTTGACATGGAGAGCTCATGTGAAAGGAGGATTCCTTCTGTTTCTCTTTTTTTCTTTTGGTTCGGCCTAGGGTTTCCTTCCCTCTTTATTAAGATACTTCTTAATCATGGTGTTCCTCTTTTCTGAGGTGATTTGGTGGCAGAAGTGCTAATCAAAGTTGGGGCTTCTTTTATTCTCTTGGAGCTTTTGCTCATTGGATCTTGGATCACCACAAAAGGTGGGTTATATAACTTTCCCCTCTTCTATTTTGGCACTATAATCCTAGTTGTTTGTTGCTATTTTGATCTCTAAAATATGATCTTCTATAAGATGATATCATGAATTAGGGTTTGATTTGTGGTAATAGTCCTATGAAACTTGCTTTTATTTTCCAAAAACCCTAATTTCTCTTGTACCCAAGTTTGAGATAAATACAAGATCCATGGTGATAGTTCTCTAGCCTTGATTACTAATTTCTATCTTTATGAATGGGTATTCAGATACCTTAGTGTGACATGAGTTTTATTACTATTTGATAAGTGTTAAACATGAGTAATCACCTCTCTTAACGAGGCTCTATTCTGTATAATTTTATCATGCTCAAAAGATGTTGATGATCATCTTTGTATGGTGATATTCCATTCATTTGTGATGAGCATTCCTTGGTGATAACCTACTGTTTAATGTTATGGTTCTCCCTTATTTGAGGATGTTATATTTTCTTATGATTGTTTGACCTTAGTGGTCATTTCATCTACATGTTTACACCTATATGTTTGGTTAATGGTTGAGAATCATGATTTGTTTAGAGAGGATGGAGGTGATGACCCTACAAGTATTACAATACTTGGTTTTATTAATATGATGGTTAAGATGTTTAATGAAGTTCTTATGATTTTAGTGTTATGAATTTGTATCATTCTCATGTAGGATTATCTCTTTCTAAACCCTAAATCCATATACTAAATTTCTAAAGTGTTCTTGAGAGGATGATCTTATATGAATCATAAACTTTGGTTTAATTTCCATGTGCTAAGTTGTAGTCATCGTGTTGTCCATAGAGTTATGGATGATTTCTAACAAAAGTTGAACTTCAACGTTCTCTCTCCTAAGTGGTCCTGGTTAATTATCATTATGGTGATTTGTGCTAGGGTTTGAATGATCATGATTCCCATATTTCAGACATAGTGACTCTTAGTATTCTTACTGTTTAACCTTGAGTTTTGGGTCGACACATATGTCACCCTTGGAGTTTAGATCGAGACACTTATGTATTACTCTTGGGTCGAGACACCCATGGATATTTTTGGGTCGAGACACCTTGACATGATGAGGTCGAGAAATCTTATTGTGTTTTGATCAAGCCATATGTACCATTGGTGTTTGGGTTGTGACTTTAAGTTTTACTTTAGTTTGAGACTCCATTGAGTTGGTTTTGTCATGGTCATGACATGTACTTTTGTTGAGGGTCTAAACTGTAACTATGGTTTGGTTGTGATTCGTGATAGTTAGTGGTCGTAACACATGGTATTGAAGGTAGGTTGAGACACCATGTTGATGGTAGGTTGAGACATGTCTTGGTTTGAGGTCGAGACATAGGAAGATGTTGTGTTTGAAACACCTTGCCATGTTACGAGCAAGACACCTTGCATGAAGGTGGTCAAGATACTTTGTTTGAGGGTGGTTGTCACACCCCGATCTCACACTAACCACTAATCACGAGATTAGGGCGCGACGGAGGGATTATCACATAAACAAATCACTGAGAAATTTTTCTTTTTAAAACCTCGTAATGATATCTGGATTATTGCTGTAAACTAAAACATAATAAACTATTGCGGAAGCATTTCAATTAAACTGGCTAGAGAACATAAACAGAGTTTACAACAGGTAACATTGTTGAACAGAAAGTAAAACATAACAGTTAATTTACATCTTTTACTCATTCGCCATACATACTCTCTCTCACCCACACCATGTCCCACGGACCGAGGGGAAAGGATTAAGAGACCTCTAACTAGACTAACTACAAACCTCCTAAAGACTAAGCGTTAGGATGAAACGATCCTTCCGATTCCTGTTGTTGATGCTGACCTGAAAATGTTTGAGTAGAGGAATGAGCCTACTCGCTCAGTGAATAGCGTTTCATTTAGCCATCACTAAACAACTCATCAGGTTTATAAAATTGAAATAAAACATAAGTGCAGTACAAGCAGGGCAGTTCTAATGACATAGCAGATTTGCAGATAATAATCACATTTCTATGCAACAACAGCTATTTTAAACAAATAAACAGATGTACAAAATTGGCACAAAAATTCGAATATATTAATTTACTGTGATCCTATATGATTACATATTTATATTATTATGCCCTAATCATATGCAGTGTACTCTGCATATAAAGATCTGTAGCGAACTACGATCCCACCGTACAAGACTTAGCGACACACCCGGGGAATGCTAAGTCTGACTTCCAGCCCTGTTCTGCTACAGGACCCACAGGCTCATCGGCCTTCAGGCTCATCGGCCTCACTGCACTACATCGAGTGCTCGGAACTCCTCCTCTAACCTGAGTACACAGGCTCAGGAGGTCTGGGTTACCACCATGACATCGCACACGTTGTTGTTGAATAACCCCTATTTACTCCAGTGCCACCGTGACATCACACGCGTTGTTGTTGAACACTATCTTTCCATCCTCGTGCCACCGTGACATCGCACACGTTGATGTTGGACACGAGTTTCACCCCTAAGAAGCAGACCTGTCAAAGGGGTTCTACGGTGTTAGGGCACCTAAGTCTATTAACTGATTAACATATAAACATTTAAACAGGAAAATCACATTTACTGATTTCATATCAGATCACAATACACTATCATTCTAAACTGACAGAGCAATATATTTCAAATCATTGTAATTTCTGAGAAATTCTCATACCATGCATTCAGACAATTTAGAAATGCATAAATAACCCAACTTATTTCAATTTGGCACATACATAGCGAATTTACGCAGTTGAACATCTTATTGCACAAATTAAAGAAATTTACTTCAATATGAGAATCATACTCAACAATTATCAATTCTCTAAAATTCTCGAAAAACATGCACATTAACCCAAATCCTGGTTTGTGCATCATTTATCTCAATTAAGAGTTAATTACATATCATAATACAATTTAATAACAATACTTGAGAATTTCTGGTAATACTTCGGAGAAATGTGCCATTTCATGTAAATATCAATTTACACATATTAATGTCAAAAGATATATGCAACTAGGGTTTTCATGCACATTTTATTTATTCATATCAACTTTGAAATCGTACATCTGATAATTTATCAGAAATCTTCATTGTCTGGGTTCATACCCAAATCATACCATTTTCAGACATGAATTTCTAATTTCAACATTCAAATGAGCAATTTAGGTTCCAATGAACCATATAAATCTACTGATTCAATCCATACTGTTCAAATGCTAAATTTAATCATATAACAGTGTCTAGAAGCATTTTATGAACTAAAAAGGTCGGGCGACGCCAAACGCTGCCCGACGTCTGATAACGCCTGTTATCAGCGTAATTCGCGCACAAAACAAAAAGTATTCAAACGCCTGAGTTTATTAATGATAAATAAATGAAATCCTACTCACTTCGATTTGGTCTGATCAGATTCATCCGGAGGTGCATCCAGGGCCTGATTCCGGACAATATTGGATCATCTTAAACCTTTGATTTGGCTTCTACTATTCCTGTTCACGGTCTAGTTGCCTCACGGTTGGCGGAGAACTAAATTGGAAATGGTTGCTCGTGGCTAGGGCTGCAAATTTCGGATTTAGAACTCCAGACCGAGCTCAAAGGCACCTCCCCTATCACCTCGACACGCCCAAGGCGGCCTGTTGTTGTTGCACGCAGCTACGGCTGCTGCAGGATGGCCGCTTGGCCAAGCAGCAGGGCAGCTGAGCTAGGTGGATGGCTAAGGGAGGAAGGAGAAGAGAGGAAGGCAACGCTGCTGAACCGAAGCAAAGGGAGCCCAGATCGGCCCCGAATCAGCCGCTGTCGCCAGGGACGCGGCTCTTCTACTGCTGCTGTGTTTGCTGGCCTCCCTACTTGTCGGGCTTGCAGATGGGGTAAGGGTGGAGGAAGGAAGGTGGGAGAAGGAGAAGGGGAGTGGCGCCCATGTTGGATCGGAGCCCAGAGCCAAGAACTGCCTGCCCTAGCTCACCCTGATCGCACTGCAGTTGAGGGCGCCACTCCTGTCGGTTCCTGTTCTATTAGTCGCATGATGAAGAAGGGTTAAAGGGAAAAGAAAATCAGCCGACCCATTTAAAGGGATAAAGATCAAATAAAAAAAATGGAAAATTTGCAAAATCAGCCCAAAAGACTTAAAAACATCGTATCTAGTACATCGGATGCCCGATTTGGATGATTTCTCTTGCAACTATTCAAGCACGGGATTCTCTACAACCTTGAATCGAGAAAGCAAGCTAATTGGACTGTCTCACCTGATCAAAGCACTAAATGCATCAGTGAGTACTTAATCCAACTTAATTAACCGAACGATCATCATTGCTATTATCATTAATTGCCTCAAGTGATTCAATCTCAGCTATTGATTCACATATTAGCTTATTTTGATTAACCATGATGTTTAACAGGGTTCTTAGCACTAATCAAGATACTTACTGATTAATCACAGAGTGGGTCATAACAATCTCCCTTCCTTATAAGAATTTCGTCCCGAAATTCCTAAAAGAGAAAAGGAAACTTGTTACACATCTCTAACTCAAGCTCCCACGTAGCTTCCTCTAGATTATGATTTCTCCACAGAACTTTCACTAATGGTATCTCACGATTCTTGAGTTTCTTGATCCTTTGATCAACTATCTGAATTGGTTCCTCAACATAGGACACATCTGATCTGAGCTGTGCAGGTTCTGGGTCTACTATCTTTTCTATACTAGGATAACATTTCTTCAACATAGATACATGAAACACATCATGTAGATTTGACAACTCAGATGGCAATTCTAACCTATAGGCTACAGGTCCAATCCTCTCAATGATAGGATACAGGCCCATAAACCTAGGAGTCAGTTCGCCTCTCTTACCAAATCTCAACACTCCTTTCCATGGTGAAACTTTCAAGTATACTTCATCACCAACCTCAAACTCAAGAGGTCTACGTCTTTTCTCAGCATAACTTTTCTGCCTGTCCTGTGCAACTTTCAACTGTTCTTTAATCACAGTAATCTTTTCAGTAGTCAAATCCACTATCTCGGGTCCAAGAATCTGCTAATCACCAACCTCATACCAACATATGGGTGATCTGTACTTTCTACCATACAGAGCTTCATACGGGGCCATACCAAGACTGGAATGGTGACTATTGTTGTATGCAAACTCTATAAGGTTCAAGTGTTCTTCCCAATTTCCACTGAATTGCAAGACACATGCTCTCAGCATGTCCTCCAAAATCTGAATGGTCCTTTCTGACTGACCAACTATCTGCAGGTGAAAAGCAGTATTAAATCTTAACTTTGTGCCCAAAGCACAATGCAACTGATTTCAAAAACCTGGATGTGAACTTAAGATCTCTATCAGATATAATTGAAACTAGGATACCATGCAACCTGACTATCTTATCCACGTATATCTTAGCCAATTTCGAGACATCAAAGGTTGACTTAATATGAAGAAAACGAGCAGACTAAATTAGTCTATCCATAATCATTCATATCAAGTCATAACCTCTAGGTGTCTTGGGCAACTCTATCACAAAATCCATTGTGATATGTTCCCGCTTCCATTCTGGTATAGGAAGAGACTGCAAAGTACATGTAGGTTTTTGGTGCTCAACCTTAACCTACTGACACACTCCACATCTAGTCACGTACTCAGCCACATCTTTCTTCATACCAGTCCACCAGTATAACTCATTGAGGTTCGTGTACATCCTAGTGTTACCTGGATGCATGGCATACATAGAAGCATGCGCTTCTTCAAGAATATTTTCTTTCAAATCACTGTCTCGAGATACACACAACCCGTCATACTAATATAGCAATCCGTCATCTGAAAACCTAAACTCTGGTCTTTTTCCCCCATCATGTCATGCATGATTACTGCAACTCACTATCACCCTATTGTAGTTCCTTATTCTGATCATAAAAAGTAGGCTTGACTTGCATCTGTGCAATCAAACCACTCTTCTCTGTCACCCCTAAGTCTAAGTTCAACTTTTGCATCTCTACTAGCAGGTCTCTCTTGAAACATGCCATAGAGAATGCATCAACTCTTAACTTCATGCTAAGGACATCAGCTATCACATTCGGTTAACCAGGATGGTAGTCTATCATCACATCATAAAGATAGTGTCACCATGTCTTAAGAGCATGAACTACAACAGCTAACTCCAAATCATGTATCAGTTGAAACTCCTCATTCTATACTACTTACTTCATGTTATTGCTGTAAGAATTTATTTCATATCGCACTTCGCTTATTTTTGTATTTCTCCTTTTGTTTCAAACACACTTATTACATTTCAAATTTATATCTTACTCTTTCCGAGTCATATTCATATTGTTTATCTACCTTTCAGATTAGCTACAATTAAACCCTAGATCACTATCAATGCTAGCTTACCTTCATAAAGCAAATCTCATGATCTTATTATATAGAGATGTTAGTATTCAAGGTTAAATCACTAGTGATATCCCTTGAACTACTACACCTCTAAACATTCTAGGGTTTGGTTATTATCAATAACATAGCTTCATTGTGATGTGACTTTACTTCCTTTGTTTGAAATCCTAATTTGGACCTCATAAATTTTACTAATGTCGTGCTTATCTAATCACTGGAATCTTCCTTTCTCTTATTTGGACATTCAGATAAGTTACATTCTCAATTTACCCTGCTAGGGTTTCATCATTGTATTGTGTGCCATTATTTCATTCATTTAGACATCTCTACCTTGGTAGTTATGCAACATATATGATGCATTCATCTTTCTAAATTACACGTTTGTTCTTTATTTTAGGAACTAATTTGTTAGTCTATAAAGACTAAAAAAATCCAGAGGTAGTATGTATGAATGTATTAAACTTTAAAATAATAATATACATTCCATACTCTCAATTATGTCATGTAATCTTTATTCCTTAATCAAGGTCATCCTTTCTAACATTTCTCTTATTTCAACTAAGTTTCTTGTCCTGGTCTTATCATTTACATAAGACTCTTTATTTCTATATACTTATTGTATACTTAACTCTTTTCTTCATTTTCCCTTGTTTTAAAGTACATGAAAATTATTTTACTCTATTACATGATCCATTCATGATTAATTCCTACTACCTCAGACGTTACATATCTTTCTCATATCTTTTCCATATTCTCATAATTAGAGTTCATATAATACTGATCATTAAATTTAATCTGAACCATATATCGTGTTCCTTTATTTCCAATTAAGGATTGCTCATATGAGGTTCCAATGTTGGGTCTCCGATATCAGTTCCAACTAATTCTTAGTTGTTCTAATCTTTCTCTTATATCTCAACAACTTAGTGTATATACATTTTTCACCATGATTCGGGTCTAAATTATCCAGAATCTACTTTTATTATATTATTAATAGGAGTCATTAGATCTCAGTAACGCATCCTGCCAGCCGGACCAGGTCGAACATGTAGTCCTGAAGCCAAGAGCTACTCAGGATTAACCAACTCCTATTAATCTCAAACATGTGGAAAGAATATCCACTTAGGGCAAACTCATTTAAACATAACTTCTGGTATACTTAATACAAAGAATATAAACAATAACCAAATCACTTCATGACACACAACAATATAAAAGAATCATATTTATTCTATAAACTGAAAATCTAAATCCATACATATAAGAGCATTTCTAATGATTTCCAATCAAATAAGCAATATTAAACACGAGATGTATTGCATCCTATACTTAATCTCTTACTCTTACATTAATTTCCTATATCTTAACCCTAAGATTTCTAGGGTTTCTCTCTAGTCTATCCTTCCTCTGCATACCTGGCCAGGGCATCCAGAGAAGAATAGACAGAGTAGCTTGATACTAGTCAATCTAAGTATTTAGACACCTGGCCAGGGTATCTAAACACTCAGACCTCCCAGAGCTAAAGACATATCACTTCCAATATTTCTCACTTATAACTCTTTCTTTCGACCCTAATGATCTCTGACGATTCAACATAAACTCTTGACTTGGTTCTCATGACCACATCCTCTTCCTGCCATCTGCAATAGTATAACAGAACACTTCCTGTTAGAAAATTGCAGTTAGAAGGAAGACACTTAAGTCCTTATCCTATTGGTCTCTTATCGTCCCCTGACCTTGACTTAGAGTATTCATATACTCAACCTATGCTATGATACCAAGATGTCACACCCCGATCTCACACTAACCACTAATCACGAGATTAGGGCGCGACAGAGGGATTATCACATAAACAAATCACTGAGAACTTTTTCTTTTTAAAACCTCGTAATGATATCCAGATTATTGTTGTAAACTAAAACATAATAAACTATTGTGGAAGCATTTCAATTAAACTGGCTAGAGAACATAAACAGAGTTTACAACAGGTAACATTGTTGAACAGAAAGTAAAACATAACAGTTAATTTACATCTTTTACTCATTCGCCATACATACTCTCTCTCACCCACACCATGTCCCACGGACTGAGGGGAAAGGATTAAGAGACCTCTAACTAGACTAACTACAAACCTCCTAAAGACTAAGCGTTAGGATGAAACGATCCTTCTGATTCCTGTTGCTGATGCTGACCTGAAAATGTTTGAGTAGAGGAATGAGCCTACTCGCTCAGTGAATAGCATTTCATTTAGCCATCACTAAACAACTCATCAGGTTTATAAAATTGAAATAAAACATAAGTGCAGTACAAGCAGGGCAGTTCTAATGACATAGCAGATTTGCAGTTAATAATCACATTTCTATGCAACCACAGATATTTTAAACAAATAAATAGATGTATAGAATTGGCACAAAAATTCGAGTATATTAATTTACTGTGATCCTATATGATTACATATTTATATTATTATGCCCTAATCATATGCAGTGTACTCTGCATATAAAGATCTGTAGCGAACTACGATCCCACCGTACAAGACTTAGCGACACACCCGGGGAATGCTAAGTCTGACTTCCAGCCCTGTTCTGCTACAGGACCCACAAGCTCATCGGCCTTCAGGCTCATCAGCCTCGAGGCTCATCGGCCTCACTGCACTACATCGAGTGCTCTGAACTCCTCCTCTAACCTGAGTACACAGGCTCAGGAGGTCTGGGTTACCACCGTGACATCGCACGCGTTGTTGTTGAATAACCCCTATTTACTCCAGTGCCACCGTGACATCGCACGCGTTGTTGTTGAACACTGTCTTTCCATCCTCGTGCCACCGTGACATCGCACGCGTTGATGTTGGACACGAGTTTCACCCCTAAGAAGCAGACCTATCAAAGGGGTTCTACGGTGTTAGGGCACCTAAGTCTATTAACTGATTAACATATAAACATTTAAACAGGAAAATCACATTTACTGATTTCATATCAGATCACAATACACTGTCATTCTAAACCGACAGAGCAATATATTTCAAATCATTGTAATTTCTGAGAAATTCTCATACCATGCATTCATACAATTTAGAAATGCATAAATAACCCAACTTATTTCAATTTGGCACATACATAGCGAATTTACGCAATTGAACATCTTATTGCACAAATTAAAGAAATTTACTTCACATATGAGAATCATACTCAACAATTATCAATTCTCTAAAATTCTCGAAAAATGTGCACATTAACCCAAATCCTGGTTTGTGCATCATTTATCTCAATTAAGAGTTAATTACATATCACAATACAATTTAATAACAATACTTGAGAATTTCTGGTAATACTTCGGAGAAATGTGCCATTTCATGTAAATATCAATTTACACATATTAATGTCAAAAGATATATGCAACTAGGGTTTTCATGCACATTTTATTTATTCATATCAACTTTGAAATCGTACATCTGATAATTTATCAGAAATCTTCATTGTCTGGGTTCATACCCAAATCATACCATTTTCAGACATGAATTTCTAATTTCAACATTCAAATGAGCAATTTAGGTTCCAATGAACCATATAAATCTACTGATTCAATCCATACTGTTCAAATGCTAAATTTAATCATATAATAGTGTCTAGAAGCATTTTATGAACTAAAAAGGTCGGGCGACGCCAAACGCTGCCCGACGCCTGATAACGCCTGTTATCAGCGTAATTCGCGCACAAAACAAAAAGTATTCAAACGCCAGAGTTTATTAATGATAAATAAATGAAATCCTACTCACTACGATTTGGTCTGATCAGATTCGTCCGGAGGTGCATCCAGGGCCTGATTCCGGACAATATTGGATCGTCTTCAACCTTTGATTTGGCTTCTACTATTCCTGTTCACGATCTAGTTGCCTCACGGTTGGCGGAGAACTAAATTGGAAATGGTTGCTCGTGGATAGGGCTGCAAATTTCGGATTTAAAACTCCGGACCGAGATCAAAGGCACCTCCCCTATCACCTCGGCACGCCCAAGGTGGCCTGTTGCTGTTGCACGCAGCTACGGCTGCTGCAAGATGGCCTCTTGGCCAAGCAGCAGGGCAGCTGAGCTAGGTTGATGGCTAAGGGAGGAAGGAGAAGAGAGGAAGGCAACACTGCTGAACCGAAGCAAAGGGAGCCCAGATCGGCCCCGAATCAGCCGCTATCGCCAGGGACACGGCGCTTCTACTGCTGCTGCGTTTGCTGGCCTCCCTACTTGTCGGGCTTGCAGATGGGGTAAGGGTGGAGGAAGGAAGGTGGGAGAAGGAGAAGGGGAGTGGTGCCCATGCTGGATCGGAGCCCAGAGCCAAGAACTGCCCGCCCTAGCTCACCCTGATCGCACTGCAGTTGAGGGCGCCGCTCCTGTCGGTTCCTGTTCTATTAGTCGCGTGATGAAGAAGGGTTAAAGGGAAAAGAAAATCAGCCGACCCATTCAAAGGGATAAAGATCAAATAAAAAAAATGGAAAATTTGCAAAATCAGCCCAAAAGACTTAAAAACATCGTATCTAGTACATCGGATGCCCGATTTGGATGATTTCTCTTGCAACTTTTCAAGCACGGGATTCTCTACAACCTTGAATCAAGAAAACATGCTAATTGGACTGTCTCACCTGATCAATGCACTAAATGCATCAGTGAGTACTTAATCCAACTTAATTAACTGAACGATCATCATTGCTATTATCATTAATTGCCTCAAGTGATTCAATCTCAGCTATTGATTCACATATTAGCTTATTTTGATTAACCATGATGTTTAACAGGGTTCTTAGCACTAATCAAGATACTTACTGATTAATCACAGAGTGGGTCATAACAGTGGTTGAGACACTTGTTTCATGAGTGGTTGAGACACCTATGTGATGGATGGTCGAGACACATACATGAATATAAAGTTGACACATGTGCATGAGTAAGAAAGTAATGATCTACGTATAGTATTGTGAGAATGATTTTTTGGTTAATCCCCAATCGTGATCCTTAACCTTAATATGATCCAAGAAAGTGGGAAGTGACTCAATTAGGGTTTAGTTCTATAATGGCAATGTAAACTCTAAATGGCTATATGAGTGAACCCTAACCCTAATTCTATGGTATGTTCTACTTGTAGAACTTGTATGGATGAATAACATATGATTATACTTTCTCTCTCCTATGGGATGGTTCTAACATACATGGTGATTGAGTGGCATAGCTTGTGCTTCCTATGAAGCTAGTTAAATGATAATAGATGATGGCCATCAGTCTTGATGAGGTGCACTAGCTAGAATTGTAAGTATGTGAATGTGTACACATAGCTATAGTATGAAAAGCTTAAACTTAGTACACTCCCAACTTGTGGGAGGTTATGAAATTAGATATTGGTAAATAAATAATGACATGGAACCTTATGTGGTTCATACAAAACCCTAACCCTAAATTGAGGGAACATATGATGTATTGCTTACATTGTCTCAAGTGTTTAATAAGTGGAGTTTTTCTCTCACTCTATTTGTATATGTAGATGAAATGATTATCATAACTAATAATTGATATGGTGTATATGTGATGAGAAACAAGTGATGCTTATATGATTGATGAGGCATGATGAGATAACAATAGGTATTGAGAATAACGGCATTGGTCTTATGACTTGGTGAAGGCTCAATGCTTGATGAGAGGTGGATCCTCCAGTGATGTAATGAGGGATTGTTACTCCCAGTGACGTGTTAATAATGATTTTCTTGATATGGAAATGATCACAACTGGTGATATTGATGGCCTTATTAAAGGTAGTGGAACTATGTTGCCCTGAGATGATGTGAATAGTTCACACCTTATACATTTTATATCTTCTGAGGTTGTTTCATAGTTATGCTTGCTAGCTTGAGTTAGGGTTTGTATGTCCACTTGTATGATGGAGCCTTAATTCACCCAATTGGCATAACTTATAAAGTGAAACCTTAATCATGTAGTTTCCCTGTACCATAGATCCATCTTCAGCATCAACATCTAGCTGGATGATGAAACGAGTAACTCCTATGGGAAACTCAGAGCGCATATGTTGAATACACGGGGTACAAGTGGAGATATCTCCATGTATCCTTAAATTGTTGAAATAGTGATATGATTTTTTATTATAGAACGACCATGTGTGAGCCTATTCTGTAGAGTTGTGCCATGTACCAAGGCAGCCTAGTTGTTTTATAGGACCATAGCTTTAACTATGCATTGTTGTCTTTACAGGATTATAGCTTCAGCTATGAGTTGCTATCTTTTGCAGTGTAACTTTATGTCACTACATTGCAAACTTGAGCTCACTGAGTAGTGTTAGTGATGATCATGGAGTCCAACTCTTCCATTGATCTTGTATGATACTGATTTCAACTTAATAGTGGTCAATTAGATTTGAGTGGTACACCTCAAATCCTTGGGGCATAATAATTAAAGATGTACATAGATGTGTAGTGTTATTGCTTAGGGTCACATTCGAATAACATTGGATGACCTCCTTGTTGTGCTTCTTATATTTATTATTTTATAACTGTTACACGTGTTCTTCATATTCCTTCTTGAAGTATAAGATGATGTACTGCTCAGTTGTGGATACATGAATTTCTTAAACAATGTTAACTTCCATACTTATATCATTTAGCTAAATTTGCTTATCTGTTAATAGTATAAACTAGTAATTGCACATGTTACACACGTGAAATATATTTGTGTTTTATAAAATAATACATATGATTAATTGCATAGGAGTTTAAATTATTGTAAGTTTGTGATATACTATAAGCCTACTTGTTCTTTCAAAACAAAAATAAATGCAAAATTTACTATTTTACATTCCATAAGAAAGTGAACTACTATATTTGAAAAACAACATTAAAGATGAAGCCCTTCATTAAACCTATGTACCGAGATTGAAATAGAGAAATCTGAAAAAGAAAATAATTTTTGGGGAAACACATAAATGATAATATGAAATAATGATGCATATATATCAACTAAAAATATGTTCTTTACTTGCTTAACTTGGTATAGTAAGAAGTCAAACATTAGGTGGTTTAACCAATTATCTATAACGTGAATATTTATTAGGCATGTTATATTGTTAGCTATCTCCCATATGCTCAAACTCAAACATATAATTATATAATGTTTAAAATATTGTAGAATTTTTTTATTCACTTATCTAGTGGTATAACATAGTTGTATTTCTCATGAATGAATAACTATGGAATACAATATACTTTATAACTTTTATAAACCTATAAGAGTTCTAATATGATATGAAAACCTTTGAAAAAATATTGTGATTTCAAAATTACATACACACATAAGTTTCTAGTAAATGAGTATTTTCTTGAAGAAAAAACTGGAGAAAAATGTCATACAAGAATCTCATTTTGTGGTGTGTAATTTTAGAAAACCCAAAACAAATGAAAAAATAACATCAATTTGAAGTAACCAAAAAGTATGAAAAAAACATATTGAAGTACAATTTTTTTTTTTCATATGAAACTTTACACAATATTATTAGAAAATTGATTTTATTAGTTATGCTGCATGTAGTTATCATTTTGTTAGTTCAAAAATATAGAATATACTATATATTTTTGGAAACAAACTTCACTTTAGTAAGTCAAAAAGTGGAGATTCAATAATTGGGAGACAAATGTGACTTAAAAAACTTACAATAAATAGAGCAAAATCAAATGCAATATAAAATAATTCACATTCTCGTATTAACATATTAAACGTCAAACCAAATTAAAACACAATACTTAATTTCATATATTTTTTTTTAATTAAAAATTCATGTAAATCATAAACAAATTTACTTGTTACATATGAATACATAAAAAATAATGTTGTGTGGGCATGATTTATTCTTGTGGGATTTCAATTTTTACTTGTTAGAAAAACTCAAAATAATGTTATATAAATAAGTTTTCTTACTCATGAGTTGTATAAATGATGTAGGTGGTTAACAATGTATAAGAAGGTTTCTAACTTATTATTATTATGTAGGTAAATATTAGGCATGATAACACATGGTTTACAATTTGAGCATCTTATTTGAGATAAACCCATGTATGTGCCAATACATTTTTTTATTTCACAGATTGTGGTGTTTAGTATTTTCATTATTCTAGGATAAACATTAATTACCTTTCTATTTTCAAGATTCCATTCAAAATTTTCCTTTCTCATCTACATGATACTAAGATACATTGTATTCACTTTTCTGTACATTCTAAAAGGCTTGTCTACTTTGCTTTTATTCTAAAAAATATTTCATACATTCTCATTTATGAGTTTCCTCTTATTATATTTTTCATATCAATATTCTTGATAATTTCTGAACTTTCAATAATGGACTCTATGCAATGTGTTACTATAAGAAAATATTTTCATTTGAAATAGATAACTACTTTGAATAGTGAATGGTTTTATTCATTTAATACAATTAGATTGGTCATTTGTCATTGAATCAAATCTATGATTGCATAAAAAAATTAAACCTAATCTCAATTTGCCATATCCATCATTCTGTTTAAAATTATTAAAAATACTTGTATATAATTTTCATAAAATAGTTGACATGTGTGGTCTAAATGAAACATGCAATAAAACATTTCAATGGAATTGATTAGATTTATCAAACTTTTTATAATAATAATATGGAAATATGTATAATGTTGCTCACATTTTGACCAAACTCTAATTTCCGTCATTTCTTCAGACTCGTATTATTATAACTTTTATTTTCTAATGCAATAATGAGCATCATTTGCTAAAATATTCTAGCTTATCTAACACGACACACAATTGGATCATCTTATTTGAGCTATATTCATGTATATCTCCACATTTTTTTTGTTTCATGGGTGGTGGTGGTTAATATTTTTCCTATTTTAGGATAAACATTTATTACATTTTCTATTTTGTTGATTCCATTCAAGATTTTTCTTTCTCATCTACATGCTATTTAGATACTTTGTATTCACACCTCTTTGCATTCTAAAAGGCATGTCTACTTTCCTACTCTTTGAGACATTCTCAAGCGAGTTCAAAGACTACCGTCTATGACCTCCAATCCTGTTATTGAGCATCCTGCTCTAGTTGCTCGCACTACTGACTCTGGACGTGGCCGCGATTGTGCCGGACGTCTACCTCCCACTGGTGGACGAGGCTCCTCTACTGCTCCTGGACGAAGTGAAGCTACTGGCCCTTGCTTCTGCAACTGGTGTGATCGTTATAATCATAATGAAGATAAGTGATGGATCAAGCATGACATACCCGCGTGGGCTAACCAGGCCTCTACAGAAACTGCCACTGATGCTGCATTCGACCAATTGCCTGCTCCGCCGACTACTGAATGTCTTCTCTCAGAGTTCGAGATGTTTTTCGAGGAGTGCATGATGCAACTACCTTCTACATCTGTTGATGGTTCCTCCGCCATGCTTGCTTCTCCTTCTGCTGGTAACAATAAATGGTGCATTGATTCTGGTGCGTCTGTCCATATGGCTGGCGACATCCAATTATTTTATGCTCTGATTAAAACCTCTAATATTCCATCTTTCGCTAAGTCTCCTATTTATTTTCTGCTCTAAGACTCATGTTCATGACATTGACACCGTTCCTCTATCTCAAAAGTTGAATCTCCAATCTGTTTTATACATACCATAATTTCCTGTTAATTCATTATCTGTCAGTAAAACATTAAAACAACTTCAGTACTCCATTAAATTTGATCCCTCTGGTTGTGTTTTGAAGGATCTCCGCACGAAGATGAGGATTGGTTCAGGCCATGAAAGACCAGATGGACTATACTATTTGGATGGACCACCTGCAGCTTCTGCTCTTCTGTCTACATCAGTCACAGGACTTCAATGGTACTTCCGGCTGGGTCATCCGTCTGCTACAAAATTGAAGCATTTATTTGCTGCATTATCTGAAAACAATTTTTCTTGTGCATCTTGTGTATTGGGAAAACAAACGCAGTCTATTTTTCCCGCTAAAAAGGAACTTGGTTCTAAGACAATTTTTGATATTGTTAATGCACACATCTCTACATGTAGTCGACCCCAACATAGTTGGGATTGAGTCTTAGATGATGATGATTAATGCAGACATCTTGGGTCCATGCTTTGTTCTGAGTCAATCTGGTGTTAAATATTTTTTGACTTTTATTGATGATTATTCCTGTACTACTTGGCTATTTTTGCTCAAAGATTGTGGCATTGTTTTGGACAATGTCTGTATCTTCTTTTCTGAAATACAGACCCGGTTCAATAAATTCATTAAAATTTTCCGTATCAATAATGCCTTAGAATTTATGCAGAAGTCTGTTACATCCTTTTGTTCTGATCGTGGTACTATCCATCAAACCACTTTCCCTTATACTCCAGAGTAAAATGGTGTTGCTGAATGGAAAAATTGCCACTTATTAGAAGTTGCTCGCACTCTTCTTATTCATTATAAAGTTCCTCACTGTTTTTGGCCTGAGGCAGTTTCTACAGCATGCTATCTTATAAATTGTATGGCATCTTCTATTTTTCAAAATTGTATACCTTACTCCATTTTTTTTCCTAATGCACCTCTATTCTCTATCCCTCCTCGCATTTTTGGGTGTACTTGCTTTGTTAAAATTCTACACCCAGGAATGCTCTTTTTTTGTAAATGATAATTAAGCATTCTCATTTATGAGCTTCCTCTTATTAAAAATTCCATGTCAATAATCTTGATAATGATTGAACTTTCATTCATAACCTATATGTATTATATTTCTATACACAAATGTTTTCAATAGAAATAGCTAACTACTTGGAATAGTAAATGGTTCCCTTAAGTAAGTTTGTCTCTTATAGTTAATCTTATGAGAATGGTTGTTTTTCACTGAATCGAATCTATAGCTGCATATGAAAATTAAACCTAATTTCAATTTTCTATATCCATAAATTTATTTTAAGCTATTAATATATATTCATATATTCCTTTAAAATATGTTTCCAACTGTGGTTTATATGACACGTGTAATATTACATTTCAATTCAGTTGAGTTAGGCATATTAATATTTTTAGAATAATATGGAAATCCATACAATTTGGATCAAATTTCTAATCAAATTTTAATTTTCAAAACTGATCCACACTTCCATCAATATAAATTTTATTTTCTAATGTAATAAGGATCAATACTTGATAAAATACTCTAGCTTGCGTAACATGACATGAGTTCATCAGCCATATTAAAAATTTATGTTATACTAATGAAACAAGTTTTTCTTGTTCAATCAAAGATTTTATTGTCGTTTTCTCAAAATTTCATAGAAGTATTTATATGTAGTATAGGTACTAAGTATTAGTTTAGAACCATCATGTAACATCCCTGACCTGGGTTATGGCTTAACCCTAGAATTTTTTGCTTAAGTAAGTTATTTACAAACTTTTTTTAATCTTTTGAAAAGTAATAAAGACTCTTGTAGAGTTTAATTTTCAAGTTCGAGCTTATTTGCAAACTATTTGTGCATTATTTGATAGTTTGGGTATAAAGTGCAATTTACCCAAGATGAAGGGCTATATTGCAAAATATAACATGTTTAATGTACCTCATGTGCTTTATCATCATAAGAGAGAGAATGATGCTAAGGTGTGACTTGTGGAAAGCCTAAATTTCAAGTTGAAACTTGTTTGAATAATGTTAGAGCATTGTGCACCAATTTTGGTACAAATTATAATTTACCCAAAATATAGGGTTGATATGCAAATTACCACCTCTAGAGTGTTCCTAATCCCTACTAAAATCATTTATAGGAGAGAGAAAGAAGGATACACCATGTTTGAATCAATTATGAGTGATGGTACTCTTGGTGATGAAAAGACCAAGAAAGGGGTTGAATGTGAAACCCTAACTTGTGTTGTATAAAGTTGAAAAGATTATATATGAGTGCCTACTGGAGAAGGAGACATAGGGGGAGTCTCATATCGGTTTTTGGACTCATGTAAAAGTCCATGATGGGCAAAAGCACCTCAATGAGGTGAAGTGCATTGGTTTACAACATCCTTAGAAAAGTTGTATCGGGTTGTGAATAAAGTGGTGATTGAATTGATATATCTTATCCAAAGAGATAAGTAATGGACGAAATTTCATCTCTAGATTATCCTCAAGTTTTTTGCATGTAAATATAAATATAAATGCATCCATGTACACATGTCAACCATGCATGGACACATGGCACCTAGTAGCTTAAATTGATGACACCTCATATACACACTTTTTCATGAACCTCAAGTATATATACCCTTCTTTTCACCAACTAGTGAATATTTTCAAATCTTACCAACCTCTATACCTAAGGTATCGTGCATAGGGTCTTTGTATCATCCATAGGTGAAGTTGCATTGTGCATAGGGCCTTGGATATCAGCTATAGCAAGTTGATATCGGCCTAGCAAGGTGATATCGGCCTAGCAAGGTGACATCGGCCATAATGGAGTGATTTTGGCCACAAGTGAAGGGGATATTGGCCACAAGTGAGGGCATATCGTGAATGAGTAGTGAGGTATCGTGCAAGGTGATAAGGAGTAAGAAGGATCTCAAGTCTTAACCCTAAGGTGTGGCCATGATCATCTTCAACCTTGGATTGAAGCATGAATATAGGGTTATGATCTTCCTTTCTTTTCTACTTCACCAAATGCTTATCCATGGTGATTCTTAGCATATATAGGAGTTTTGAAGTTCATATTCAACCTTAGGAATGTGAATATTTGGATCTTGGATATTTAAAGTTGTTCTTTAGGCGGGTAATATAACTTGAACCCAATTATATTATTATGCACCTTCAATTTTGTCATACTTGTTGATCTACTTACAATTTCAATTTCTCTTGAATAATTGATGATCCTTTGAGTTTTAAAAGTTTCATGGGATTGTATTCCATGACTTATAACAGTAAGAACAAGAGTTTAGAGGTTAATGGTGATGACATCATCAAGGGTAAATTGATATCGGGTTGAAGCACACACCTCTTTGTCCGATATGGTGTGAAGCACATACACACCTCTTTGCCCAATATAGTGTGAAGCACACACACACCGCTTTGCCCAATATGTTGTGAAGCACACACACACCTCTTTTCCCAATATGGTGTGAAGCACACACACACCTCTTTGCCCGATATGGTGTGAAGCACAACTATACCTCTAAGGTGATATGATAAGCATACAAACACCTCTAAAGTGATATGGTGAGCAAGCACACACCTCTTACCCGATATGGTAAGCAAAAATACACCTCTTACCCGATATGGTAAGCAAGCATACACCTCTTACCCGATATGGTAAGCACACATACACCTCGAAAGTGATATGGGTATCAAGCACACACCTCTTTGCCCGATATGGTGGAAGCACCTCAAAACCCATATGAAGGAAGGCGCCTCAAATGTAATGTACTTGATGGAGTAACACATGAAGTATCTTATATTAAGTCATACACTAAGATGTAAGGAGTTTAATGAATATTGATTAAGTAGGCTAATGTACCTTGAAGGAAAGGTTGATCCAACTTAATAAAGTATGAAGTAATCAACATCCTAGTAACGATAAGAGAGAAACTCATACTTTTGTGATAATCATGTAATGAGCATACATTAATACTCCTAATATGTGTAGAGTATGAATTAGAGTTTGATCCTTGATAATGTGATCTTGAAACCCTAAATGGTTAATAATGGGGAACCCTAACCCTAATGAAGGGTAATGGTATGATTTTGAAACCGTAATCGATAAGAAAGGGAAACCCTAACCCTAATTTTGAAATAATGGTATTACCATTGTATTGCATGGTGTGGATATGTATTTGATATGGATGTTATCATGAAATACTAACCATGCAGGTATCATGAGATGATGAGCATAGCCAGGTACGAGCTATGATGTTTTATGTGATACAAATTTAAATGGGCCTTGTGAGCCATGTGAGATGCTTGTGCAACAACTATCATGTATACCTTGGTATGAGGACCTAGAGGTAATAGTTACATGATAAGTGGTAACAATGTTCAATGATGAACTAAGGATTTGAATACCCAGATTAAGTAATCATGATGATGATAATGCTAAGGGATGAGAATTCCTAGTAATAACATAAGGGATTGAGATCCTGAATGTTATATGTGTTCTAAAGATTAGAAAATACTTGATAGATGTATTACACCTTTCTTTGTAGCATCTGTTATAATAATGCATGTTTGAAACTTGGTTGATGCTAAAAGACATTGTAATGCACCTAATCAAGCAAGTGTAATTTCATCATGTAGTGCCCTGACCATAGATCCATCAGTGTCAGTAGATGCTGAATGGTGAAATAGGTTTTCCCACGTGATTTACTGGAGCACATATTTTTGAATATGTCGGGGCGATGGGTGCCAATATCCAGACGTCCTAATGAGGGATTGATGTGAGATCTCCTTCATTATAATTCCAGGATGGATGTATGATCTCCTGATGATGATGAATGCCCAGGATGGATAACTAAAATCTCCCTGAAGAGAGTGCATACTATGGTTGTATCTCTATTGCGAAGATACCAGTATACCTTGGTAAGCTAATTGCATCTGACATGAGATGTCTTACTAATGGTCTCACATTGATCGAGACAGAAGCGGTCATGGCAGCCAGCTCTTCCATTGACCTTGTATGGTACCGATCTTGACTTCGTAGTGGTCGGTTAGAGAATGAGCGGTATACCTCATCTCCTTAGGGCATAAGTGTGATTGTAAATATGTAATCAGCCGTGTAGTATATTTGCTTAAGGATTGAATACAAAATACATTGGCTGATGTTATATTTTTTTTATGCATCTTAAATGGATATATGTTATACATGTTCTTCATATTCCTTATAAATGAATAGTTGATTTACTGCTTTATCATATATAACTACAATGCTTCAGAAAATGATATTGCTCTACTTTTCTTAAACAGTGATTAAATCATTCTTATTAATGTAAAAGAATCCTCTGCTCAATTTTATACAGTTTATCCCTAATAATAATATTGTTGGCGGAGAGTTATATCTCTCGCTGGGACATGGGACTCACCCCGTTGGTCACCAACATTTTTAGGTGGATGAAGATGAGGAGGTAGAGACCATACTATAGAGGGAGGACAACAACATCAAGGGCAGCAGTAGCACCTCAGGTTGAGTGTACTGTCTGTCGTGTCTTGTAGATATAAGTCCTATGTGTCGTCTCTGTACTCCCAGGTCCTTGGAGTCAGTACGTAATGGTTTTATGAACGATCTGAGGTTTTGGCTTGTATGCCTCGAGGTTGATGTTGCTTATGTATAGTTTTGACAAGGCAACTGTTATATATTATCCTCGAGATGAGATGGTACTGTGTATGTACAATGTGAACCATGATGTATATAGTACTTTGGTTCTTTTCTTAAGAGTTTCCTAGAAATGGATCTCTTTGCAAAATGGTTTTAATTTTTAGTGATTTTTTATTAATCTGTTGCTTATGGTTATTCCGTAATTATATCACTGGTGACGGTTTGATTTGTTGTCAGATCATCACACATCATTTGACATTTGCAATATTATTTGGTTTTTTTAAGTCAAACTTCAAATATAGCAAGGAAAAAAGATATTTTATTGTCCAATTACATTGTTTAATTGGATAAATAAATTCAAAAAAAGATAGTTTGGTGTCTTATAAGATTCTAGAATATGATAAATAAAGACATGCTATTCGTTTTGCACAATGGTTGTTATTTTTCCGTCTAATAGTGATCTAATAGAGAGATAGATTTGATAGAATATACTTGAAAGAATGTTGCATCGTTGAAACATACTTAAAAAGAAATCATTTTATGTATGATGTAAGTGAGGCGACAATAAGGGAAAGGTCAATGACATAACAAGCTATATCGTATGGAAGTTGAATTATAAAATATTAGATATATAATTAACAACTCAAATGACTACTTACCAGTATCCCAAAGCACTGCTAGTGAATGTCTGTCCAGGTTGTTACGGTCTGTTCTTCAATCCCTTTCTTACTTCGGATATTGATAAGTGTGTGCCGACTTTGGTAACCTTCACTGAGGCATAGAAGTTGTGTTCTACCCATTGTATAAGATGCATGGTTGATGGGGATGTCTCTGAGCATCCCATGGTGTCTTACATCTTGAGAAGTAGGTCACATTCCTTGGTAAAACAAAAAACCCAACTCCTAAAGAAGAACTTGTGGAGTTACAGCCATGATTGCAGGATAAGGATAAGAATAGAGCTACCATCATCTAACTTGTAATATGAAATTTATAAAAAGAAAATTCTGTGAATTGACATTTTAAGATGTTATCTAACAGGAAACTGTGCTACATCAGGAGTATGGGCTTGCGTAGGGCAGAGATTATTGTCTGGACTTTGCGCGCATTGCCATCACAAACTATGCATGGCTTCGTGTGCTTACGTTATGAATTTGATATTAAAACTGAATGCTGCTTGCTTTACTTTGCACCGCAACGACACGATGCTAAAGCTGGAGTCGTGACCTTTAACGAAAAGTTGTCTATGCCGGCATAGTAACTCGATTTGTCAAGAATTCATTCTGTGGCAACTGCTTATTGCAGTTTGTTACAAACACATCGTATGCGGGCTATGTTTTGGAGCATGAGAAATTTCTCAATAAGCCCTTCATCTTCCCCTTCACGTGGACTAATTAAAGAGACAAGGCACTCCCATCATGCACGAATTGGCCCTAGGAACATAAGCAGTAGGCAAGAGCTAGAATTCCACATTGAGGGCAAGACATGTGTGAAGCTACTTCTCCAGTTATTGACTAATTATTAACAAAATATCACCATTGTTCAGGAACATGAGCGCTAATGTACAGTTCCACTGTCCCGGACTCCTCAAATTTTAATTTTATGTTGATGTCATTGATCCATAAGCCGTCGGGAACGTGAGTGATTGTAGAGTTTCACTGCCATGAACTCATCAAACTTCAACTTTATGTTGACGTCGTTGTTCGATAAGCCGCTGTCATAGTTGTCCCTCAGAAGTGTAACAAAGACTTAATGTTGCCGTAGGGCATGCCGACGATGAATCACCTAACAGCATGCCTAAAAGAGGTTCACATTATATATTTCATTCAAACCGGGGTTTCCGATCAAGGTTTCATCACTGTTGGAGACATAGAGGCCGGAGGCTACGACGAAGCCGGTTTTGCTATTGCAACTGTGTGGAACAACAAGAAATTTTTTTTTTTACATCAGGTAAAATATTACTAAAACCAAAAGTATAGGGGATCTATACTGAGCTTTACAAGGGGATTAACTACAAAAAAACCCTGGGGTAATTAACTACAAAAGCCCCAATGTCTTTTCACAAGGAGGTCTAAACCTTTATAAAGCAGAGGTTTGGCCTTACACACAAGACAGAGTAGCTCCGTAAGCACATCAAAATACTGGAACTTGTCCAGCTTCCTACCACCATGCACTCTGGCATTCCTTTGCTGCCAAATCAGGAAAGTCAAGGCCGATAACCCCAAACTCACAAAATAACCCAAAACATGCTCCCTAGCCATCTTGGTCTGCATCCAATCCAAAATCTCCATGAGATTGGAGGGAGGGGACCCACCCCACCCACATTTTAAGATCATGCAAGCCCACAGATACTTGGAATACTTGCATTCGAAGAAGAGGTGCCAATGAGACTCATTATCCTTCTTACACAATCTGCAAACCGGGTCAACCATCAACCCCCAACCCATCAACCTATCAGGAGTAGGTAAACGTCCCAAGATGCATCTGTAGAGGTTGCAACTCCACTTGGGAGTCTGTACCTTGTTCCAGACAACTGTGAACCAAGGAACAGGAGGGCCGACCATCCTCTGATGCCCCAGTTTGGGAACCAAGCAGCACCAGCTATCCTAACTTAGTTGGGTGTACTCCTACTTCACCCCGCTCCACAACGTGGTCATGCGTCTCCAAACCAGTGAATCCCCCGCCGTCGGAAGCACACTTAGGGATGTGTCGTACCTCGCCCTCATCCATGCTACTCAAGGTGAATCAGGCCTAGTAAGGAACCTATCGATCTAGTAGTAGGTTGCTTTGTCCGTCATACTCTGAGGATCCATCAGCCCGAGGCTGCCTTGTCCCTCGACCTAGCCACAATATCCCAGGCAACGCCGTGGCCTTTCCCACCCAAGAGGAAGTTGTTCATTATGCTTTTGGCCTTGTCGATGATGAACCTGGGCAATTCCTCCAGCCTAGTCCAGTAGTTGATCTTCGTCATGAGCACAGATTTGATCAACACCAAGCGACCAACAAGCGAGATATTATTTCCGGCCCATTTGTCCACCGTGCGTCTGAGGTCGTCAATCACCGAGCTATAGTAGTTGTCCTTCCTTCTACCACCCGAAATAGGTATTCCCAGATATTTCTTGGGGAACACCCCCGTGGAGATAACATCCACATTCTGTAGTCTCCTCCTTCGCTGATCACAGGATCGGGAGAGGAAGATTTTGGATTTGATTTCACTAATGTACAGCCCGGTCAATTTCCCAAAATAGATTGGGATACTTTTCACCCTGTTGAGGTATTTTGTATGTCCGGCGGTGAATAACATGACGTCATCTACGAATAGGATATGAGACAAGACTGAGACTCCCCCAATCTGAACACCTTCAGATTCCCGTTGTCTTGTTCCCTCTAGATACTTTGTGATAGGAACTCCATGGTAATGACAAAAAGCAAAGGGGATAGCGAGTCACCCTGCCTTAGGCCATTAGAAGTCGTGAACAAACCATGTGACACCCCGTTGACAAGAACAGAAAAGGAAGTAGTTTCCACACATTGCCTCATCATTTTGATCCATCTGTATGAGAACCCAAGCCCAACCATGATTCTCCATAGAGCAGACCAATCCACATGGTTGTAATCCATCATAATGTCTAATTTGATGCACGCCTTCCTCGTGGCCCTGTTGCGGTTGAAATCCTCCAAAAACTCCTTGGCTAGCAGAGCACCCTCCGCCAAAGATCTATCTTTAATAAAAGTGAGATGTTTTGGGGAGATGATCACATGCAGCATCCTCTTCAACCTATCTGCCAACAACTTGGACAAGACTTTATATAACACCATACAATAAGCAATAGGTCTATAATCTGACATAAAAGCCGACCTGTTAACCTTTGGTATGAGCCTTATGAAGGCGTGATTTATTTTCCTAACCATGGTGCCTCCCACCATGAACCGCCTCACCGCACAACCCATATCTTCCTCAATGATGTCCCAGCAAGCATGGAAGAACTTCCCATTAAACATGTTAGGACCAGGAGCTTTGTCCGCGCCAAAGGAAAAGACGACCTCTTTGATTTCTTTATTAGACACTGGCCGCAAAGATCCCTATTCATATCCTCTGTCACCATTCTCCTTAGCGTCGCATCCCCCTACTATTTTCCTGTTTGTTGTATAATTGCTCGAAGTAGTGGACCGCCTCCAGGGCCACTTCATCAGCACCTCTCATCACCGAGCCATCCTCCTTCATCAAATTGTGGATGCAATCACGCATGTGGTTCTTCTTAGTAGCATTTTAATATATTTTTGTGTTGCGGTCACCATCATTAATCTACTGGATCCTACTTCTCTGCCAGTGATACATTTCCTCTGCTTTCTCTAGTTGGAGCAATCTTATAGCTTTACTTTCCTCCATTTTCATCCTGACATGATCGTCGAGGTATAATCTAAGGTCCTCTGCAGCCACCTTATAATCAACAGAAGCCTTTTTAACTAAGTCCTTCTTAGCTTCTCCGACACCCTGAACAAAGGGTTACCAACTACCCTCTATGCCCAAGTGCGGGCCACCACCTCCTTGAACCCTGGCCAATCCACCCAGAAGTTCAGGAACCTGAACGGTCTGTTCTTCATGTCGGTGATTGCCAGAGGGATCCTGAGCCAAGCATGGTCACTATTGGGATGACCACCAAGGATCACCTTCGCCTCCAAAAACGTATCCAACCAAGCATCGTTCACTAAACCTCTATCCAGATCACTCGAAATCCTATGTTCAGGACTCCTTTTGTTGTGCCAAGTAATAATAACCCCAACCATATTCAATTCCACTAGGGTGGCCGCGTCCACCATGTCACTGAACCTCAGGTATAGGTTTACCCCCCACCTTTTCCCCTACTTTACGAATGTTGTTGAAGTCACCCACCACCAGATGAGGGATCTGTTGTTGGGTTGAGGTGATGATATCCTCCCAGCATCTTCTTCTTCTGCCTTCATCATTGTGCCCATAAATGGCGGTGATCACACAGTGGATGCCACCTACGTTGATGCAACTGAGAACCATCATCTGATCAGTAGCATGGATTACCTAAAGATCCCAAACATTCCTGTCCCACCCAACCGCAATGCGGCCATCATCAACCTACTCCAAGTTGGACTCCACACCCCAATCCACATGAAAGGCACCAGAGAGGCTATCCCTGTTAATCCTTTTCACCTTTGTCTCTAAAATGATCGCCAAGGAAGCCTGGCTATCACCTATCACCTTCCTCACCCGTCTTTGCGTCTGGGGCCTAGAAGCCCCCCTCACATTCCATGTGAGGACTGACATATTAACCTACTTTGTGACCCCCCCTTCCAGAGGAGTTCACTCTGGCCAACGTACGCCTTCCCCTCACGCTGGTCGATAGGGCCCTATATGTATTCCTCCTACAAGTACCTAAAAGCTCCTCGAGCAGCTCATCAGCTTCCAGGTTCTCAAGCGTGGAGAATGGGTTAGTAGCCAGTAAATTGGGTCTGGTCCTATCCATAAGCACATCAACCCCCTAGCTCTCCCTACTCAGAACCTCCACTGCCTCCCCCCATTCATAGTGTGTAACAGTAGGTTGTCTCCGCCCACCCCAGCATCGACTGAAGCCAAGTCGGGTTCGTCCTCAACGTTGTCCACACGGGGGCCTTCATTCCTGCTTGCCGCCTTGTTGCTGGTCCTCCCTCCATCGTCAGGCACCATAGAGGTCACCTTCTCCCCTCGCATAGAAGCGGACCTATCGGCCCTCCTTGTGGTGTAGTGCCTGGATCTGGCCCTCTTGTTCATCTCCGACAAATCAACAATCACGTTATCTGCCGATGTAGTCCTCTCACCCAGGAAGCAGCCGTCCTCGTACCCGAACACCTTTCAATGCTTGCATCTATCAGGGAGGGAATCATAGATGACCCTGATCTCGAGTTCCTTACCGTCAGGAATTTCCAACATCACCACCGGATGAAGCACCTGGCCCGTGGTCACCTCGATGCAGATGTGTGCTATCCCCGCGCACCTCCCTGGGACCAGAAACCAACAACTTTCGAAACTCCAACTCCGTAGGCCATGATGGTAATGGCTCTCCTCGACTACTGGAGCTCCACATTCGGGAAGGTAGCCCAGACCAGTGCGGTGGTCAAAGCGGCCCTCCTGAGATCAGCCTCCAGTGACCACACCCTTGTCAAGACCAGCTTGTGGTCGAAGAACCAAGGATCCTATTTCAGTGCAATCCTCGCATCCTCTTCAGAGGAAAATCTGGCGAGGAAGAGACCTCCCAACATTGGCGTGCACTGGAGCTCACCTTTTGGTTTCCAAGACCTTATCATCCAACCAAGAAGTTGTTCACAGATGCACCTCCGCCCCATAATCTGCACAATGATTGAATTCTTATGGGATTCATCCATCGCCTCTGCCACCGAACCTGAGATGCGCATATACGGTTGAGCATCATCCTTTCAGAAGTTGGGGGCCCTAGGGTCACCCTCAACCTCCACTGGCTTCAAGCTCCTCTGGATTTCCTGGTCACCGCGATGGTAGAAGCCCATGAACGGTCGGCCGTCACATCCACTGAAGGAATGGACACCGGTACTGAGCCAACTCGGGGGGTGGAGGACGGAGCGGAGGAGCCCGCCCCACCCCTGCTAGCCACCGGCATAGCACCGCTAGCCCTACTAGAGTTGGATCAGAGCGCCTCTAGAGAGAGAGACTCTAGAGATGGATCAGAGCGGATCAGATCGGAGAAATTGAAATTATGAGAGTTATTGTTATAGCAGAAAATTGTAAGGATAATTACCTTGCAGAAGGCACGTGAGGACGGAAATGAGTGCTTTTGTCTTTGGTGTTTAGTATGGTAATAGTAGATTGTTGTTTATCTTAACAATGCTTATAATAGATGTTGGTAGAGAGTTATATCTCTCGTTGGGACTTTGGTCTCAACCCATGGGATCTATATTTTTTTTAAGTGGAAGGACGGGCTGAGACAAAGATCGTGTGGTTGAAACTGACAATACAAGGAGCTATAATTAGTGGAACATGGATATACATTCAGTGTCTAGTCATAGAGACCTATGTGTCGTCCCTATATAATCAGGTCCTGGGTGGTGTTTTGTGAATGTTGTACATCAGTTTGAATTTTTTGTTGTAAGCCATAGTGGTACAAACATAGTTTGTATATGTGAGTAGATGATTATATGCGACAGTTTGTGGATAAATAGCAAGTGAAAAATAAATTATAATACCTTTTTTTTAAAAAAATAAGAAGATTTATATTAGAAAATCTCACGAAGTATTACAAAGTAGGCCACTCCTCATATTCATACTACTAACTACCCGACTAGTAGAAATTACAGGCGTACATTCTTTTAGATAGAGATCCATAACCCAACCAGGAGGCCCATTAAAGAAATGGGCCTGAGGAGTGCTACGGAGTTGGCGCTTGGCCAATCTATCGGCCACAGTATTGCTTTCACGGTCTGCGTACTGTAATCGCACGCTTGCCATCAGCTTCTTCTTCACACGACACAGCCAGAATGCAAGTTTAGGGTAAAGTTCTGCCTCTTCACCGCTCAGTTGCACGGCCATCTTGCAATCAGTCTCCACAACACAGCTGCTCCATCCATGTTCCTGAACTTGCTCCAGGGCTAAGACGATTCCTGCTAATTCCGCCCCTGTCACCGAGTTACCACCGATCTTCTTCGACCATCCCCCGACCCACCGTCCTTGTGCATCCCGTGCAACTACTACAATCGCAGCTTTATTCCCTTTCACTGCTGCATCCACATTCAGTTTTATCGTGCCCGGCTCCGGAGTCCTCCAACGCCTTACTCTCTCTTGTCTACAGTCAGCTATCTGCCTCGCCCATGCTTCTGCAGTGACCGTGATGTTCTTCTGGATAGAACGGTACTGATGTTCCATAGGCAGGACGTCCCCTTCGAAGACTTCTGAGTTCCTGAATTTCCAGATGCTGCTACATATCGTCCAGAACTTTTCCTTTGAGCTGCCAGGGTTACTGTAAGCCTTCTTCAGCCAATTGACAATGGTGGTCTGCCCAAAGAACTCCGTCAAGCTGCCTGGATTTAAGAGCTTAACCCAAAGGGGCTTGACCTTCTCGCAATCCCGCAGCGCATGTATTACAGTCTCCTCCTCCGTCTTACATCTTGGACACAGACCATCAGTGGTCATGTGCCTCGTCAATCTGCGGCCGTTAGTCAAAAGAGCACCATGGGAAACCAGCCATGCGAACACTCGCACTCTTGCTGGAACCTTCAATTTCCATATCGTCTCCCAATCTCCCGGACAGCTAATGTCCTTTCCTTCCCTAATCACCTGGTAAGCAGGTTTTGAAGAGAAATTGCCGTCTGCAGTATGAATCCACGCTCTATAGTCTCTTTGGAACGAATTGTCTGGGACATCCATCGCCAGAATCTTACTCACCCATTGCTCCTCCACCCAAAACTCCAGAAATTCTTTGTCCCATTCACCTGATTCCAGCACGAGGCTACAAACCATGAGGTCTTGGAGCTCGTCAGGAATCTCATGTTTACAGTAATCCTTCAAATAAATGCCCTCCTCCACCCACACATCATGCCAGACATTAATGTCAGTCCCTCCCACTGGAATCATCATGGAATTATCGAGAACGAACTGCTTGCCTGCAATCGTTACCTGACCCAGCCTGGAAGCTACGCACTTCTTCCCCACAAATGCATTAGCAAAACGATTGCGTAATGCCTTGCACCAATTGGATTCCCTCCCAGCTGCAACCTCCCAGGAGTTCTTCATAATCAACGCTTCATTCCACTCCCTCATGGACTTGATTCCCAGGCCTCCCCTGGATTTGTCACTCGTGACTTTATTCCAAGCCACTAATGACACTGGTATCGATTTGTAGCTGCCACCCCAGATAAACCTTCGAACAGTACCATCGATTCTGTCACAAAGACTAATCGGTAGGGATGCCGTTTGCATAGTGTAGGACGGAATAGCAGTTAACGTTGAATTTGCCAAACAAACCCTCCCTGCTAGAGACAGGGACTTGGCAGCCCAGGCTTGAATCTTCCCCTCAACTTTCTCAAGGATTTCAGAATAAGTTGTCTTATTAACTCTAGAGTGTAGAATAGGAACACCCAGGTATTTCCCCAGGTTATTTGTGATACGAAAATTACTTCTCGAATGAATGGTGCGCCGCACTGCTCTTGGTACACTCTTAGAGAAGAATATTTGGGACTTCTCAACAGATACTTGTTGTCCCGAAGCTTCGCCAAACACCTTTAGACACTGTAATATGGTTTTCATCTGAGCACGACTAGCCTGCGCAAACAAAATAAGATCGTTCGCGAAACAAACATGGGCTACTGCCAAACCAGATCTACCCAACTTAATCACAAGGAATTATAATACCTTTGTATATGAATGAAATGCAGTAATTGTAACATATTGAAACCTATGAATTAATCTTATTTTAGGGTTAATAGCTTAGAACCCTTAGTCTTTGAAGTTTAGCCAAACAAAGATTATTATATGCTCTTTAGTGACCTTAAATATATTAATGCAAGCATAAATCAATTAAAACAAAGAGTATAAATTAATATTACCTAAATATCTTCAAATTAATCATAAAAGCAATAAAAGGTATATATGATATGTTCATAAAAGACAAGGTGTCCATAATTGACAATAGTGAGTTATAATTCCACAAAATACGAAATAGATAATGTTATGTGGGATAATGGTGGTGTAGATTCGTTCTAGATCCTTACTATGCCTTAGGGTGCAAGGAAGAGAAAAAGGAAATCAAAGATAATGCTTAATACATGAATAATGAGATATTAGTTTATTAATGGGAGAAATGATATAAATAATGAATAATTTGTTAAAAGGAAAACCTCTTGGATTATAAAAACATCATATTCATTTTCTTGGGATATGCCTTGGCTTGGAGGCCAAGTTTCACCAATTTAGGATAATAATAACCATATCTATTTTAATTAGAAAAGAAAAGGGTGTTTTACCTTACAAATATTAAATAAAATATTTAACGACTACAAAAGTGGAAAATAGTTTTAGATTCGTAATATACATAATAAAATATGCCTTTGGGTGAATGTTCACTCAATTTGGAGAAAGTTTGATTAAAAGATGAAATTAGGAGAGAGAAAGTGTGTAGAACGTTCAAAATATTAAATAATTACAAAAATAACTTCAACATTCAAAATTGATGACAAATTTGTATCAAACATGTTAAATATAATTTGTGGGTCAAGTGTTATAATTTTTGGATAATCCTAATGTCATTAATGAAAGAGGAAAAAGAAAATATTAATTAATTTATTTGACACATTAAAAGTTGTCAAAATGCAAATGTAATTTTATATTCGAATTGTACATATCAAAAATAGCCTCTCTGCAAAATTTTAGCCAATTTCGAATTCGTTTAAGCCCTTAAATGAAGAGAGAGAAAATCATTTAATACAATATGTATCACTTTATTTGATTTTGGATTTGGATAAGGTTTCCTTTTAGATCTGGCATGTGGATCCCAGCCGTTGGATTTTGATCTGATGATTCTCAGATCATCTCCTACCCGTTGTCGGCATGCTACAGTGCCATCGGGTGGGTTGCTCAGAGAATCCTGATTTTCTCGGATTATGTACATCATTTTTCCGTGATTTCTTTTGCATTGAATTCATCGAGATGTCCCACACACAACAAACTCTTACAAGATTTCTATTTCTTTGGATCCAAGAAATGCCCAAAGCTTGGGCTTAGAGCTTCTCACGGCCAATAGGGTTAAACCCTAATTCTACACCCCACCTATATATAACCATACCTGGAGCATCGCCTCACCTTACCTGACCTTCCTATCCACCCAATTTCATCGCAACTTGTGCATTTTGCTGCCAACGATCAAGTTTGGACCTATCTTTATGACGAGCCACCCTCTCGTCCTTGTGCATATCTGACCAAATTATTTGCCCAGGTGAGTTCGGGATTCCATGCACTTTGATTTCGTGTGTTTACTTTGTTGCTTCCTCGCGAACTGGAGATTCGTCCAAAAACCCACCAAAATAGCAGCTTGGCTACTAGCAGCCATGGCGCTATGGGGTGGAGGGGAAGCAACTCCCCTGTGTTTTCCCCATTCTGCCCTCTTCTTCAACATTCCTTAGTTTTCTCGATGAGGGGTATAACGGTCTTTTTTCTATGATTTCTTTTGTTTGGGCGAGTCAAGGCTATGCCTTTGACCCTTGACTTGGCCGAGTCTGATATGGCCAAGTCAGTGGATTGGCCCGCTCTCTTTCCCTCTCTCTTTCTTACTTATTTGGCAATTCTTGAGTTTCTGATTGGTTGGTTTTACAAAATGCATAACTAATTAATCCCTAATCAGAAAAATATGCATAAATAGTCAATAAAACGAGAAAAATGTAAGCTTTCTTATGGTATGAATCAGATGTTTTGAAGAAGTGATTTTAATGAATCTAATTAATAAAGTTAATAACTTATATAATTCATAACTAGTAAACCCTTGGGCCAAAATTAAATGTAAAATATGTTCTAAACTCAGAAAAGTATGATCTATCTAATAAAAATAAATTGGATGTCTGGCTTTGAGTTTTCAAAAAAGTATTTTGAGGATAATTTAATTAACTAAAAACCACTAAAAATAACCCTAAAAGTCCATATCTTAAAAATACTTAATATTATATGTTATTTTGATAAGAAAATCCTAAATAAGATGATGGTAATGTTTTCAACACCTAAATCAGTGGTTTGTAGAAAAAGTCGACAACTTTAGGGTTTTGAGTTCTTAATGAATGGATATAATGCTAATACATGTATATGGTTATTATTATTGGGCAAGTGGACTCTAATCTTACTTAGGATTTTGGAAAGTGTTTTAGACTCTGTGAGAGGTATGTTAGCATCTCCTATTTTTCTTCATTGAGCAATAACCTAAATTTTCATTCTCTTGATCCTATGGACAATAAACTAAAAACCATATCTTTTCCCTTTAAAAATGATGCTTCATGTGAAGTACCCTACTTGTTATTGATCTTGTGATCATAATATCTTCTTGACTTTATTTTGGAATCTTTATTATGTCTTGTTCATTATGGAACTCAATTTGTTACTATATTCCCAATTTGAAGTGGTTGTTTATGATGATCATGTATGCGGTGATTAAATTATAAATCTGACAATACATTTTTACTTACCTACATATTAAGCATGTTGTGTGACTCAGTAGCCCTAGAGTAATATAATTTGCATTGGTTTTGGGTTATGTGCTCGTATTGTTTGTTTTGAGATGGTGGTTATGTGCCACATACCCGAGTTTCAACTTTATGGGGGTTGGCCCAATTTTTAAATATATTGGGAGTTTGGTTATGTGCAAAATATCTATTAGGTTTCAACTTTATGAGGGTTGGCCGCCAATTATTATTTATGTTGATCTAGTGCTATGTTTATCTCGCCTACATGCAGGTTGTTATGGGTTTTGTGCCCTAGAATCTTTATGAGTGCTTTTGTGGCACCACTTTTGTTATTGTTTTAATGGCAAGTATTCCTTTTATCATAAGCTTGGTATTCTTTCCTTTTATGCTCGATTGGGTAGTTCTTATCTTTTTGCATGGGAAGCCTTCTCTACTTGTTGTACCTTTTCTTTATATATAATGCTCAATTTCTTTTTAGCATGCTCATACCAGCATTTTGCTGATATCCTCTTTTCTTTTCCTTTTATGGGGTACGCTTCCAACCCCAGGTGTTGGTCAAGGAGGAGGATATCTAGGAGGACCTAGACCGCAACAAGGATAGCTGACTTCGTGGGAGACTTGGCTTCCAGTTGTTAGGTGATCCTCAGCTAGTTCTACATATGTAGTAAGTTTTCCTTTATGTCACCCTGTGTGATGAAAGTTTAGTATGTTAAGAAGCTTTGTAATGGTTAGATATATCTTTCAATTCTACTTCTCCTTTGTGTTATGATACAATCATGTTAAATAAATTTGGTTTCATCCCCTTTTGAGAAAAAAATTTGTTGGTGGATGTTGCCCTCTTTATTTTTAGTAGGGAGTGGATCCCTATGGGATCCCACTCCTTACAGTAGTAATGGTTTATGGATCCAATTGTGTGTTATTGAGCTTGAGATCCTGACATGTGATGAAGATTTAATTTACCCTATTTTATGGTAATATTGATATTAGTGATAATTCGTCACTTTGTTTTGAGTAATCTCACTTAGTGTGATAATGTTTGTCACAAAAAATGTGTTACCCATAATAATACTTCTAAGAAACCATGAGAAATGTCCCTACCTACCTTAAATCATCATCATCCTAGTGTCATCACTTTTAATAATAATATTGCTTCTAGAATTGTCTGTATAGACCTTCAACCCCAACCAAGAGCCTACAAATGGCTTTCTAGCATGTTCCTCCCATGAACTAGGTTTGGGAAGCCCATATATCTTCATGTCTTTATCTTTGTGCCCCACCTAGGGGGAGAGGGGATTTCCTTTTGTACCCTTCATAGGCAACTTCCAAGACATCTCTCCTCTATTCAATTCCACTATCCCCCTTCAATTTGTCCCTCCCACAGAGTGTAGCATGAACCTATTAATCCCCATAGCAACATAAACCTTTTCACTTCCAATTATCCTCAAAACCTCAATGCACCCTAATTCACTCGATATAATGCCCATGTTCCCTACCTTAAAAATGGGATATAATTCTTGTCACACACTCTTATAATCCATTCTCTTCCCTAAGATATGGGATTAAGAGAGGCATTCTCTCCCCCTCTCCCACACCCGTGGCGGAGGCTGAATGTCCGTGAGGGTGGTAAATCAAGGCGACAACTGGGATTCGAACCCGGGTCCCTTTGTTAGGGGACACCGCGCTTGACCACTTGAGCCACTCCTTGTCGGCCTCTTCTCTAAGATATACTTGCACACCATGTTGTCATATATGTACTATATGATAATGAGCATAAGTAAGCTCCTGATTAAACCTAACCCTGTATCCCGACCAGTTTGGCCCTGACAAGATCACAATGCTTATGGTTTATAATTTTTCATTCACGCCAAATGATAACACATCCAAGATTACTTATATATTTCAAAACCAACCTTATTAGGATCTCCCTTTTCTGATAGAAGTGGCATATTGTTTCATCATTTTTCCCACCACAAAATCCGCATCTGGATACATGTAGATGTGATCTCTCCTAATCCTATGGTTGGTTGGGACCACACTATCTCGACCTCCATGCCACGGTGGACACATAATTTCATAGGTAGTCCAAAGTCTCAGATCCATTCGGTGTTGGTATTGCAATTTTCTATCAATATACCACCTCTTTTCCCCCTTACCACCTCTTCACTTGACCTAAGCTTGAACAAACCATCCTCGTTAGGGAACCAATGGGCAAATCATTTCCAGTCCCAAAATTTATGACTCCATTCTTTATGTTATCACGTTTGATGACCTTATATTGCCTACTATGCCTTATTGGCTATAAAAGAGAAAGACATTTATAATAGTACCAAAGGAATCCCACCCTTGGGGGAAATGGAAACGGCGGTCCCGATCACGTTATACACAGTATTTCACGAGCAATTAGTTATAAGATGCGTCAAACATGTTGTTTTAATATATTTAAATCATAATTCAGGACTGCAACCGGAATGGTCATTACATCAACCTTTTTCAGATTACTTATTCTCCTAGTCTGTCAAAGCCATCATCGCCATATTGTTTCAGATATCTCGGGCCCGTTGTTCTGTTAGGACCAGGGTGATCATCGTTTGATAATAACAGCTCCGCGCTAAAAAATCCTAACAAGAAACTTTCTCGGCACAGTTTCTTTTAAGATGACTAAACATCAAGGAATCCGTATTATGTGTCTCGCTCAGCAGAGAAGGCTTAATACTGACGTTTTCATGAGAAAAAAAAAAAAGATAAACTAGTGTTATTTTCATATTGATTATATCATCCCAAGAGATAAAGACATCTCTAACCGAGACAACGCCCATCGTATATATATATATATATATATATATATATATATATATATATATATATATATATATATATATATATATATATATATATATATATATATATATATATATATATATATATATATAGAGTCAGGTTAGAATACACTCGAGTGTACGGATCGTACGAATACACTCAAGTGTGTTTGCATATCAAGACTATATATATATATATATATATATATATATATATATATATATATATATATATATATATATATATATATATATATATCGTGGAGGTCCCACCTCTCTAGTTTTTCTTTTTATTTATTATTCTATTGTCTTCTGCTTTCCATTGGTTCATCCTCGTGTCACGGATTGATCACCACACGCCTCTCATTTTGTATAGACTCACGGGAAAGTGGGCAACGTAGCGACCAACCGGAGTCATTCCAAGAAAGAGAAGAATGTCATTAAGGCAGAGCCGAGCACGACAATGTTAATGGTTGGTCGTTGCTGCTCCATTGCTTCATTTGTGTGCCTCCTGTCTGCTGCTCACCGTCTTTTCCTCAACGCTTCTCCATGCTTATGCAACAACAACTCCTTATACGGTTCTACCTGTGCAGCAACAAGCTGGGCAATGCCACCACCAAGCCTCACAGTCTCGGACCATCTGGGCACCCATCTTTCGTCCACGTTTCTGTCAAGGCGCCCACCAGAGCTAGCGACCTTGCTTCCTGTTGTTGCTCTGCCCTTCGCTCCATCAATTTCCAGTGCCCCTCTTCCAACGGAACCAGGCCGCCCCTCCTACAAACAAAGGTCGTAATTTGCTCTACTTCTCACCCAGATTTGTAGTAGGGATCACTACTTCCCTGTTGATGTACACGATGTCCTGCTGTGGAGTGTTCCCAATTAGAAGAATATGAACGGTGTTCTCATGGCTCCTGGACTCGCTACTGCTAGGCTCGGGCGCCTATACATGGTGAAGCTGGTGGACCGTTGTAGGACGCCACACCAGTCAATGAAAAAGGCAAAGCCGAGAGCACCACCATGGGCGAAGAGTTTGTAGTAGCTCTTGGTCGCAGTTGTAGTCATCACTGTACAATCATGGTCGTAGGTCCAATGTCTACAAGAAGAAATCCTCGATTGACTCTCGTGGAAGTGGCTTCCATACAACGTAAGAAGTTCTGTTAGCTTTTTAGTCTGATTACAACATATACACTGGTAGCTAGCTTCTTTCTCTTTCCGTCACGATCCTTCTGTAGAAGCCCATGGGTCATAGGTGTTATCTTTATGATGGAGTCTATAGGGAATCCTCTCCGGCATGGAATTTACTACTATTGAGGCATATAGCCATCTACGATCCTAATGTTTATGATCAAGTAATAATTAAAAGATATGCATCGGTAACTAGTGCATGACATCCTTGTTTTCCATATTGATTAGTTGCTTTCTTGCCATACAAGTCTTTTTAACATTCTAGCTCAATCGTAAATGTTATACTATTTAGTAATTTGCTTAATATCGTTGGACACACCTTTGGAGTGTTAACAACACAGGAGACTTTAATTTCTTTACAGTCCATCTGAATTCATTGTGACATGTAGTAAACATATCCAAATGTCGAGATGTACTAACAGTAAGAAAAAAAAACAAATACCAAACAAGAAGAAGACTTCCAAAACTAAATCTGTTTGAAAAATTAAACGCAAGTGAAGACAGTATAAATCATACAAAGGTGATGTTATAGTGAAATTAAAATAATTGTAAAAATGCTATTATGTCAGGAAAATAATATATTAGATCATATTTTTTGAGTGAGCCTCACTAGCAGACATCTTATCCACTTCACTTTAATCTGAAGTGTCATCTCTTGACGGTATTGTGCTGGAATCTTGCGTGTCCACTTCCATTGTACCATCAGAGTTTTTATTCAACCTACAAGTAAGTATACTTTTTAGTATAAAATGAACATCATATTTTTTGGATGGATGTGAAAGACTCGTACCTTTTCTTTGGATTCACCGGACAATTTCTTATGTCATGATATGAAAGTTTATTGCATCATTTGCACAACCTTTTTGGCTGCAACACCTTTTCCATTGTTGTTTCTTTTCCATTTTTAAGCCTCTTGCCACTATCTTTTGTGTAGCAATGGTCTGGTGGATGGATATCAATTGAACTTTGGCTAACATTTTGATGCCCATTATCAACTTTGTCAGATTGTGAGGAATCTAGTTCATCAATAAGAAAGCTTACACAAGTAAATGCCTTTTCATATGTCTCATTACTTTGCAGTGATTTTTCTAGTTATTTTGAGAACAATGATGCCAACTGACTTTGTTTCAAATCCTTTTGTGCATTTTCAATTTTTTTGAGAGGTGCACCTTCTTCATCAAAGATAGTCTCCTTCATAATATCTGATGTCCATCTTTTCAAAATGTACTTGGTGGGTAACTCAATCAATGATTCATACCTCAAAACAGTGAGAGTGTGATGATATGGAATACCTTCTGATTCAAACAACATACATGCACATAAAGAGAACTTTTCAATGGTAATGTATTTGACATTATGGGCTATGGTCTTTTCAAAATTTATCACTGTGAAAGTTTTTGCATTCCCTTCATCTTTAACTAGTTCGGTAATGTAATGCAGACTTTCTGCCAACTCGTCCTGAAACCTATAGAAGTTGATTCTTGTATATATGCATGACATTTGTTGCTCTACTTGTAATTTGGTTCTCATTTTTGGCTTCGTATAGTCTGTGTCATGATCAACTTTTCTTTCATTGTGTCTTTGTCATTTGATAGCTCTTTCAATGTGATTGAAAAACTTTTCTAGGGAAACTTTATATCCAACATACCTACTATAAAATGAGTTCATACTTTCACTTCGTTGGCTACTTTTTGCTCCTGCAAATTAAAATCGTATTAAGAATAAAGACGTGAATGAAAAATAATTTTATACTAAAATTTATGAAGTGTAACATACCTGCAGTAAAAATATGCCTAGAATATATAGGAATCCATCTACTCCTCAAGTTGTATAATGAATTCAGCCAAGAATTGTCTTCTAAACCATTTTCAAGTACAATCTTTTCCCATGACTCCTCAAATTCCCTTGGACTAGTGGAGAATCTAATGCACACATTGAATCTATACATAAAAATAGACTTTTTTGATATGGCACCTAACTTTTGTGGAACCTTGTCAAGGATATGCCAAATACAATAATTATGTTGTGTCATTGGAAAAACATCCTCAATAGCGGCAGTCATTGTAGGATCTTGATCTGTGATAATGATGCTTGGTAACTTTGTAGACATTGCCTTAAGAAATTTCTTAAACAACCAAATAAAAGAGGATATATTCTCATCCTTAATCAAACCACAACCAAAACTAATATATTGACGATGGTGGTTTATTCCTGTAAATGGTGCAAACACAAGCGAATATTGATTTGTATTATATGTTGTATCGAATATAATAACATCTCCAAATCTAGCATAAGCTTTTCTTGAAAGGTCGTCTGTCAAAAAAACATGTGTCAATTTGTTTTCAGTATCAACATTGTAGGCATAGAAAAAAGATGGATTGATGTCCTTTTCTTCTTTGAATTGGCTCAATAATATTTGTTCATCCATCTCCTTGACTTCATATCTTTTGTCCCTTTCATAATTCCTAAGATCGCGTTCAGTGCATCCAATATTATTATAGCTACCACTCTCTATGTCAAGAACTATCCATAGTTGAGATGTTCCAATGTTTGCCTCTTGAAAATTATCATGAAGGGACTTCATTGTAGGGGTTACTTTCCTATGTGATTGTATAAATTGAGTTTTTTGAGGAGTAGATAAAGTATGGTTATGTTTTTTATCGAATATACTCACAACCCACTTATTTGTGTCCCCTTTATGAAGAACTACTCACAATCCCCTATTTATTCTAATTTTTGAAGTAGTACTTGTGGTATTTGATTGACCTTGAAGTTCGTCTTGAGCATCCTTTATATCTGAATGGCCTTGTTTACAACATACAAATTGTTTCCAACAAAGTTCTTTGTCATTACCACGATGTTTTGTTATACATTTTCAAACTCCAAAGCCGCTTTGTTTAGCATAATTCTAGTAAAAATATTCACCTTCATCTAATGAGTTAAAAGTCATCCGAATATGAGATCTCATGTTCTCTTCAACCACATGAATCCCATCATTAGTTTCATCAATCATTTCAAAACTTTCAACATCGCAATATTCATTTGATCTATAATTATTTAACAATACGTAATAATAAAATTACATCATAAACACTTGTTATATAAATTTACCGTACCAACAAAAGTCAGAAAAAATCGTTTAATATAAATCAATCATAAACTGTAGAAATAAAATACTGTAAACATTTTGGTTAGTATATGTAGTATTCAAAGTGTATAAACAAACAACTAAATCATGTATCGGAAGAAGGTAGTTTGGATGTCAGTAATGTTCCAACCGCCCCCTCCACCTGTTGTTGAACTAATGTTAGACCTCATGTGTCAGAACATTCGGGGTATCGGGAAGAAGGAAACACAACGCAATCTAAGAGAATTACTGGTTGTTCATAGACCAAAGATCACTGCGATCATAGAACCTTGGCTGAGCGGGATGAAAGCAACACAACCAATCACTAGACTCAGTTTCGAGAAATCGTTCCGAGTAGAAGCTCAAGGTTTCGCCGGGGGAATATGGATATGCTGGAATGAAAGGGATTGTGAGGTTTCCATAATCAATTACTACCGCCAATTTTTAACGTGTTGCATCAATAATAATACTCTAGTAACTTTTGTCTACGCAAACCCACATATTGCAGTAACGAAGCTCCTTTGGAAACATCTGATACTCACGGGCAACAGATTCACCAAGCCTTGGATCATGCTAGGAGATTTCAACACCACTTGTAACCCCACCAAGAAAAGTGGGAGTGTACACTACAACTTTGTTGAGGCTAGAATTTTCCAGGAAATGCTGCTAGAAGCGGGGCTCTCTGATCTAAATTTCTCCGGTCCTAAGTTTACTTTCAAGCGAGGCATTTTAGAGCAGTGTTTAGATCGGGCGGTCGCAAACACGGCCTTCATCTAGGAGCATGGTAACTTCTTCGTGGAACATCTACCAAGATTGCAGTCAGACCATAGCCCGATCTTAGTTAGATGCATTCGGCAAAAATGGGCAGAAGCTCATAGATTCCAAGCCAAGGCGGCATGGGCCACCAATATAGATTTCCAGAATCTGCTCGCCAGTAACTGGAACCAAACCGCAGATTTCACTGATGCCCTGAAACATATAAAGGATAGAATCTGTAAGTGGGACAGGAAGCAAATCCAGGATAGCAGGAAGAGGAAATCCACCATACTACACAATATAAACAAATTGGAAAAAGAACTAGCCAACTGCTATGATCCAATCACAGACAACATTTATGTGAACATGAAAGCTACCTTAGATGAAATTCTGAAAGAGGAGGAAGAGGAATGGAAAATGAAAAGTCATATAGACTGGATCAAGGATGGGGATTCCAACACTAAATTTTATAGTGCATACGTCAAGCAAAGGAGAAGGCAGAACACAATCCTCCAACTAAAAAATAAGGACGGAGAGTGGATTTCTGAGGAAGGGCAGCTGAAAGAGTTAGTTCAAACACATTTCCTGTCTATTCTAACTGAAAACGTACAAAACCGAATGGAGACGATCAACTCCATTCAGGCCAATTTAAGAAGCTGGCAGAGGTTTAGCTAAAGAGGATTGCTGCAGAACCAAACGAAGATGAATGCCTCAAAATATTGAAAATAATGAACCCGTATAAAGCTGCAGGCCCTGATGTAATCAATGGACTCTTCCTTATAAACTATTGGGAGGTGGTGAAAAGCTCAATGTTGGCCACTGCCAAAAAAGCCTTAAGAGGTGAATCTTTATCTAAAGAGCTTTGCAATTCCAATATTGTCCGTATACCAAAGCTTAGCAAACCAGTGTCATGCGATCAGCTAAGGCCAATCTCCTTGAATAATCTGTGTTTAAAGCTTATATCAAATATAGTTGTCGAGAGGTTGAAGGAGCATCTGCCTGGATGGATTTCAGATGTTCAAAGCGCATTTGTTCCAGGTAGGCGTATCACGGATAACATCTCCCTAACCCAGGAAGTAATTCACAAGATGAAATGAAGGAATGACCCTAATTATATGGAAATCAAAGTCGATCTTTCCAAAGCATACGACAAGCTCTCATGGGACTTCATTCGCGATACACTGCAGAAAACTGAACTTGCTACAAATATCATAACCTACATCATGAATTCCATAACAACAGGTGAATGCTCGATCATCTGGAATGGCAGTTGTACTAATGAGTTCAAACCAAGTCGAGGACTCCAGCAAGGAGACCCAATGTCGCCATACATTTTTGTCCTATGCATTGAACGATTAAGTCAAATGATAAATGAACTTGTCCAAAACAAGGATTGGAACCCGATCAAATTGGGACGGCCTGGAAGAAAGATATCTCACTTATGTTTTGCTGATGATCTGATCCTCTTTGTTGAAGCCACATGCAAACAAATGCGGGTCATCAAGAAATGCTTTCACACGTTTGAAGAGACATCAGGGCAGGCCATCTCCATAACCAAAACACAAATACATTTCTCGGCAGGAGTACCACGAACAATGAGAGCTAGGATTACTAGAATCAACAAATTTCAGGAGACGGACGACCTGGGCAGATATTTAGGGGTACTAATCATCCATTCAAGAATGACTAAAAAAATATATGCTGGCATTCTGGATAGAATTAATTCAAAAATCAACGGGTGGGCAGCAAGAACACTATCACTGGCGGGCCGGTGCTATTTGGTGAAAACCACACTTGAAGCTATACCTACTTACGTCATGCAGACAACAGCTCTACCACTGATCCTATGTGATAGAATTGATATCAGAGTGAGGTGGTTCTTATGAGGTGGTGGGCACAAAACAAACCCCATGTCCCTAGTGGCATGGAACAAAGTTACCAGCAGCAAAATGCATGGAGGCCTGGGGCTCAAATCCATGAGGGAGTGGAATGTAGCTCTATTAGCTAAGAATATATGGGACATAGTGTGCAATAGAAACACAACATGGTGACAATTCATG